>JAJNMT010000027.1:0-346639 GCA_025685495.1 Huntiella abstrusa
TATATCTACAGATAGCTTCCACGGCGACATCCCGGAAGACAAAGTGTTGCTTGGTGGTTAGTGGGTGATTGGCGGGTGTCGATGGATCGAGGACCCGTGGGTCTTGGGGAGGAGCGAGGCGTTATTGGGCGTGGTGGGGATGGTTAGGGTTCAAGGGGTTGCGGGGTTAGAGTGGCGAGGAGCCCGGTTAGGAAGGGGAGGAGCTTCATTTTTGTGGTTGCGTGATGCTGGGTTGATATATGCTGGTGGTGGTGATGATGTTGATACGGTGCAGGTTGGCGTGGGTTGTGGATTGTTAGGGTTTACCAAGGGTCTTTCAACCTACAGCCCCACAAATAAGTACCCTACAATCAACACCCAGCCAACTAGCACAACGCGAGCACATCATCACCACCACCAGCAATATCACCTCACACACCAACCACCAAAATGAAGCTCTCCCCTTGGCCTAACGGTCCTCGCCACTCTAACACCTCCGCAACCCTGACCCTAACCATCCCCAACACCCCCACAAAAACCGCCTCCTCCTTCCTCCCCCCAACACCCACCCGGTCCTCCGATCCATCGACACCCGCCAATCCACCCCACTAACCACCAACAACACCTTTGTCTTCCGGGATGTCGCCGTGGGAAGCTATCTGGTAGATATATTCTGCGCGACGCATGGCTTCCGCGCTATGCGGGTGGATGTTTCGGAGGCCGGGGTTGCCGCGTGGGATACCTTCCGGGGGAATGAGTGGGATAATAGGGGAGAGGTGGTGGAGACGGAGAATGGAATGTTGGTTGTTAAGGTGCTTGGGGCGCGGGATTGGTTTGTTGAACGGCCGAGTTGTGAGTTTCTTTATCTATCGATAAGTTGAACAAAACTAACACATTACAGTCTCTATAACATCCCTCTTCAAAAACCCCATGATCCTAATGGCCTGTGTATCTCTCGTCCTCGTCGTCGGAATGCCCATGTTAATGGACAGCAGTACGTATCCCCCCTCGTCTTGAGAATCCCAGAAACTAACTAAACCAGTGGACCCCGAAATGCGCGCCGAATTCGAAGAGCAACAACGCAACGGCGGTCTCCTCGGCGCACTCACCAAGGAAATGGATTCGAAATCGTCAGTTACAAACTTCGATGCCGCGGCCTTCCTTTCCGGCGCTGATAAGAAGAAGGAGAAGTCTGTTACGAAGGATAGTGGGAATGGGGGTGTACGGAGATAGATTTATACATAAGATACAATCCTTTAACTACTCTAAAAGTCTCCTCCAAAGTCACCGCCTCCAAAGTCGTCACCGCCGAAACCACCCGGCCCATCATCCCATCCACCTGGTCCACCCGGTCCATCACCCCATCCACCCGGACCGCCGCCGAACCCGCCGTCATGGTGATCAAATGCATTCTCTAGCAGCGCACCACCAACCAATCCCGCACCCAAACCCAGTGCCGCACCGCCCATCATACCACCCATCTTACTACTCTTCTTCGGTGGCGCCTGTTGTTGGTAGCCACCGCCATAGTACTGTTGTTGCGGAGGATATCCGCCGTGCGCCCCATGTTTCTTCCCCATCAACTTGCCCAAAAGACCACCCCCACTACTCTTCTTGCCCGCTAACGACGCCAACGCCGCACCGCCTGCCGCACCACCTAGCATCGAGCCATACCCTTTATTCCCCGATGAAGAGGCATTGCTATTCGTCGCCCCATTAATAAGTGGCTGTGGCGCCGCATTGTAACTTGAAGAGCCGTAGTCGGGGTTACCACCGTAGTTCGGGTTACCTCCGTAGTTTGGGTTGCCCCCATATTGTGGGTTACCGCCATATTGTGGGTTTGCGCCACGCTGGGCATGTCGGGCGTTCTCTTCATCTTGTAAGCGACGAGCCATGGCTTCATCGGATTCTTGTTGCGTCATATATGGGTTCTTCTGGTCGGGGTTAACGGGGCCGGGGCCAGAGTATCCTGGGGGAGCGCCCGGCGGGGGAGCGTCACCGGGTGGGAACACAGGGTGTGTTGGCTTTTCCCATTGCGATTGTTTAGTGTAGATGTTCACGTAGAACCTAACCCGTTAGCATCCAAGTCGTAATCTATGAAAAAATAAAAAGGAACTTACCAGGTTTTGTACTGCTCATTCCACCGCGCTGTCCAACCGGGAGGAACTTCTGGCGCTTGTGGCGGGGGAGGTCCAGATGGAGGCATGTAATCGGCCATTGTGGAGATGGAAAGTGCCAAGAATGTGAAATGCAGGTACCTGCGGGGCAAATGGAGTAAACCAGAAAAGATAAAAAAGTCGGTCGTATAAAAAAGGTAAGAACTGTAGCGTGAATTCTACCTAGACGATGAAACGTACAAGTAAAGTAAAGATGATGATGATACCAAAACTAACAAAGACAAAACAACCTCGAATCGTCCATGCCAATATATACTCACGCCAATCCTTCCATTAACCATATAAACCCCCGCTCGTCCTCCAAAGTAAACGTAACTCCGCCATACAATAATACACAGCCCCCCGCCTCCTCCCTCTTTAACCCTTATTCCGTCTACCTCATTGGGGCTTAGTTTATTGCTGGCTTCCCCGTCAGGTGGTCTAGCCAGGACATAAGGCAGCTCTTGAAGACACCAGATGGTTCGGGCTTTGGTGTAGCCGAGATGGTGGAATGGGAAGGTGTACGTCAGCTTTGAGGCAGGACAGCGTGGTACATGCTGTATTTGACTGTAAAAATTGACTTTTCGGGGCATTTCCGGGTTTTGAGGAGGGATACCTATGGACCTACGTCATTTATACCTTGACATGTGTAATTCACGATTTACTATGAAAAGTTGAACATTATATATCTTCACCGCCTTCAAAACTAACAAAAAAAACTGATACTTAAATATAACAAGACTCCAACAGGATTACCCCCAAATCAATATAAAAACATAGAAAAACCCCCAAACCCCTAAGCATAGTCATCCTCGCCACCCCGTCTTCTACCTCCAAAGAGATACGCCGCCTCCATACAATAAGCTCCAACTCCATTCTGCATGCGTCTCTCACTTCCATAACAGACCACTACGGCATCTACAATGTTCCCCAAAATACTCTCCATAGCACCCATGACAGAATATCCGATAAAACTAGCCACCAACCCCACGATATAGGCATATAGTGATCCCCGGAGCATCCCAGACTTGTCGGGCTTTTCAATCGCCAGTTGGTTGGCAGTCATTACCCATGCTCCGAAACCCATGGCAATGGCCATGACAAACCGAGTCGCGTGGAGAAGAAGTTTTGCAAGTCGGTACGGCATCAGACCAGAGACACGTTCATCGCCACGGCCTTTGGTGAAAGACCGCGGTGTCAGTGTCATTGTAGGTGTCTGCGGGCCAAGAAACTCCATTGATCCAAGACCCCGTGCGGAAATCACCAACGGCTGAGAGTGAATACCAGCATACGTGATCGTCAAAGGGTTCGTCAGCGCAATAATCGATGTAGGCGCCAACATGTTAATCGCACGCTGGAGGACATAAGACATCCGGGAAGGAAGTAGCAGAATTGGCAGTCTAATCAACCGAGACAACAACGTTGATTCACAGATCGTTCCAAAGTTGACAGTCAAAGCGTGGTTGACCGCCGCCTTGACAACCTCAACCGAAGGTGTCACGGGCATGGCATTCCGGTGGAAATACCATTGTGAAACCGTCGCAGCGGAAGCAGCCCGATGAGCCTCGTTGATGACTGATACTGTCCACATATACATGAACACAAACCACGCCCCCAACCACCACGTAGAAGCCTTGATGACCCAGCGAGCCTTAGACACAGACATATACCCATCAAGAAATACACGTGTAAACATGCTAATCCATAGCCAAGTCCACAACACAATCGCACCTAAACTCGCAGCTCCGACAACAACCAAGGCAGAGTTGGCCTGAAGGATACGTGCCGAGAACTCCAAAATTTCCACAGCCTGACGAATCGAGTGACGTCCCTTATATACACAATACACCCAAACACCAGACGCTATTAATGGCACTGAAGAAGCCCATCTCATAGCCTTCTCCTGTGTTCCGCCGCGGCCATGGAAACTCGACACAAAAGGGTACAAAAAGAACGACATACAAATCAATGGCATTCCAACCACAATAAGCATAACCATCGGCCGAACAAACGACTGCAAAGCAGCCAGCCATATCAACGCCACCATAATGGCAATGATTGTGTCCCCGGCCAACATGTACATTGAACTTTCCAATGTCGTATAGATAGTATCGCCAATCGGATGTGAACTGTCTGGTGGAGAAGTATGCAGCCATACCAAAAATGACGTTGAAAATAACCCAACCATCAAAATCAAAAATAGCCAAGCAAAGAACGGATCATGCTTGAACAGTTCAATTTCCATCGTCTCTGTGACAACAATAGTCTCTTGCTGTATCGACTCCTCCATCTCCGAGTCATCTGCCCGTCGTGATGGCCGGAATGACATCACCTCCTCCCTAGAGTCCCGTCTTGGTCTCTGAAGTGGCGCACGCTTACTGTCGCCTACTTCTCCCCACATCAGAGACTCTGGCGGATCATCATCAACCGTATGTGACTCCAAGCCAACATCAACCATACGTCCCCTAGACGATGGACTAGCCATAGAGTCGCCCATTTCGCTTTCTTCGTCAATGGCTCGACCCTTTCCCTTGTGAAACCCACTATGTGGTTGTGCTTGGTACCGCCCAGACGGCCGAAGACTACTCTTGAGTGGCTTCCCAAATGAACTAGTGAACTTTGGTGGTGGCTGATGACTCGACCGGTCACTATCATCATCGTCGTCGTCATCATAGTCTTCCGAAAAAGATGATAAGTCACGGCTCAAATTTAGAGACGGGTTACTAGCATCCCCCTCTGAGCCCATGCTCTCTGCTAACTTGGTAGCCGCAGCCACTCTTCGAGAACGTTGGAGAGCATACATCTCCGCAGCCTCGCGACCATCATCGTCGTTATCATCGTCTGGAAAGTCTTCGTAATGACTATGAAACAGCGGCGCCTCTTGTTGAATGAAGCTCGATTTGAATGCTAATGACCCGAATCGCGACCCCCTTTGTGTTCCGCCAGTTTGCTGCTGATACGGATTTGTTTGTGTTGGTCTATTGGATGCGGTATATCTAGAAGCGCGTGTAGGGTCGACACCGGGGCGGGATGATGGGCTGCCAGGTTCCCTACCTTGGCCTACGAAAGTCGAGACATTTGGCGGAGTTCCAGAAAGGAACTTGGATGCATCTAGGAAAAAAGTATCTGTTAGTAAATCTCGACTAATAGCGACTCAGTTAACCCAAGCGCGCGCCGCAACAAATCGTGGACTTATCCAACGTGGTTGTCGCCCTGCGGGTCGGCCAAGGTTCGATGACGTACATTCAGAAAACATTGTGGAGAATCTGTAACGGCTGTGACCTCACCCTCTGCAATGCGGTTTCGTGCCCAAGTCGTTCCAAATTCACAGCCGACTTAAAAAAGACCAAAGATGACTTCGTATATATCCAATAAACGAGCCCCGTCAAAAAACAAGAATCTGGCTCTCAAAAAGACCTCACGAAGCAACAAAATGTAGAAGAGAAAACACCCAGTCGATTTTGTTCTCCTGTGTCCTGGTACCGTCAATCGTCGATTTGAGGCGGAGACAAGGTTAAACCAGGTTCTGAGAACAACGCCTGGACACAATGATTTAGCAGCTGACAGGCTGCAAACCGCTTTCGGATTGTTGATAAGACGGCTTTCTGCCACAAAGCTGCACCACCAAAACAGGTGAAGAAGCACGCTGTGGTTAAAAGTAAAAAGTAGAGTCTGTATAAAGTGTGGTGATGAAATGAGCTGCCACGATCACGGGTGTATCTTGGCACAAGAATATAGTTTATGTCTCGTGGCCTACTATCAAGGTGATGTGGTGTAGTAGCTGATAATGCCCGTGGAGGATGACAAAAAAGACGCTGAGATCACAGGCTTGCAGGAGTCACAGGCAAAAGGTTAACAACCGTATTTTCTAGCGACCGAAAGGAACAAGAAAGAAGTCCAAGAATGTCTTGGCTTATATGAAAATAAAAAGAAAAAGAACTTGTCCTTCTCAACTCAAGGGGTCTTTATGCAAGAGCCCAGCTAATCACCGATGATGCGCAGGGAAAGACCAGGCGACCAACGTGAAGTCCGGTGGATAAAAAGGCCCAGACGCCGTGGAAGTGGTTGCAGTCTAGGGTCGTTATGCACCGTCAATCTGGTATTCTCAGTCTCGATCAGCAATGCAAAGGCTGGTATATGACAGTTTGAAGTATTTGCCTTGTAAAGGCTACACGTATGGAACAACGATTCGCCTAGTTCAATATCAAGCGTTTGTTCAAACTAAGACTTCCAGTACTGGGTATAGAATAACAAGAGCGGCTCAATAATTGTTGTGCAGATATGCAATATTGTAGGTACTACAACAGAAGCTTGATATGGCGGTGTGCGAGCAGGCGTCAAATTTCAGACGTCAGCGTCTTTAGCCAACAAATGCACCAAAGCAAGTAGCAAGACACTAGAAGCAAAAAAGCTGGGCGTGAAACAAGTGATTATAAAGACTCGAGTCACATGTAAGGAACCAGTGTCTATCACTTAATGACGGAATAGACAGGCGCAATTGTTCAAAGTGCAAGACAAGGGATAGCCTGTGCCCTTTCGTTTCTAAGCCAGGGAACCAATACGCTTTGGGCAATGCGACGATGACCAACAAGTATAATCTTTGACAAGCCAGAGAATAGAGTTGAGGCTAGTCTGTGACGTTATCTGCGGAGGTGTAGAAGACGGTCTATTTCGGGAGTGCCGTTGATGACCAAACTGATAGCGCCTCGTGGGCTTTGAAGCGGAGGAGGGGGTGCTGACAAGGTCGCGTGATTAGGCTAGAGAGCCACCCGTTTACCGATGCGATTAAATCGAGATAGGATGAAAGACGGCCTGTAAAAGAGGAAGCTAGACTGGGGATCTATTCTTTGGCGGTTCTGGGTTTTGTAGATTTGGGAGGGTCAAAGAGGAGTTTGGAGAGTTGAACATTGGGCGAGGCTGTTGATAAAGAGGTTAACCTTGTTCTTGGGAATGTGGCTGGCACATACACAATGTGCAGGTATTCAGGCAGGCACGCATCTGTGTCTGACAGACTCTATAACGGCCAAACTACATACGCAACACTTTCTTTCTTCTACGCACAAGACATCCCTAAGTTTTCCTAAACTAAACTAATGTAGGTACACCACGTCTCGCCAAGTCCATGACACGTCCAGTATCCAAAGCTACCGGGACGATCAAAGACGGCAGCTATTTCCGGCCCGTCCGTCCGTCTCCCGTCTCCCTGCCATCTGCAAAGGCTCACGACATATACCTACATACATACATACATACCCAGCCGACCTCCCAAAAGGGGTTCCATCAACACTTAGTCGTTCATGACTGGCAGGAACCTCACCGGATCAAGATACCCAAAAGGAATCTCCATCCCCGACCTCCTGCATCAACTTGCGACCAGCGGGGCCAGTCCAGCCCAGCCCAGCGGGCCCAGGATGTCTTCTTGCTTCCCGCATATCAATACTAAACACGTAGCGATGCAGCGTGCTTTTTTCTTCCTCGCTCACCGGGTTATATACAATGCGCTGTATGCTGTACCATATCGAGTCCAATATCACACCCGTCGTTCAACATATGCCGTGTCTTTCTAACCCAACCAGCCATACCCAGGTTAACCGCCCGTCTCGGGCCTTTCAACTGCCGATGTAACCCTGTATAAGGGTTATGAGTGTGGGTTTCGACCAGACGTAGGCAACCTTACGTCATGAGACGGCAAGTGAATAACCTATCATGAATGTAGTACGGAAGCGGCCTGACCTCACGTGTGTTGAACGTTAGCCGCTTTTCAGATGTATAATTGAGGTTGGGGAGATTGACTGGATATATCAAAGGCCTTGTTATTGGGAAAGGCCCAAGAGCTGTTTATTGAATGAGTTGTAACGGCATAAGATGCCATTAGTCTTTTGGTACTTGTTCACAAACTTTGTCCATACATGTAGTCTAGTCAATAAGCCCAGTTGATTCCCCGCCTCCACTTTGTCCTTCCAAATGCCCGTCGCATGACACAATCAATCCCTTTCACTATATCTGCCTAATCGCCAAAGTCAAAACCCTATCTACATATCTACATATCTGTCCATCAAACTCACTCACTGTCCAACACGATAATCAACCCAACCAACCAAATTCCCTCCTCAACCGCCCCGCGCCACACCCAAGCCGACGCAACTTCATCCCGTGATAAAACGCCATTTCCTCCGCAAACCCAAGCCAGTCCACCTAGGTTCTCAAAAACCCCGCTCCATCATCAAGCAAGATAGCAAGCGCCCAGACCTCCATGCGCAGCTAAATGCCTGTCATCAACTCGTCATAAGCTACTAGGTCCTTCCACAGATACCACCCCAACGTCGCTTATCCATCAGTATTGCGACCCAGAAGGAACAGGCACCGCGCCGAACCGAGCATTTTCTGCATTCACTTTCCTTCCTAGAACGAAAAAAAAATACAGACGCTCTTGCATCTTGACCGTTGTCTTTATTACGTCGTTGACTTCTTTGTTGGGTTGTTTACAGATTCACTTTGCTTTGGCTATAAGTTACGACATACATGACCTTGCTCTATACCATACAACAACAACACTCATCTGGTTTTTCTTTCTTGCCTGTCATCAACAATCACTTCGATTTACAAGTCTACAAACAAGCGTCAACACTCTTTTGACAAAAACATCCACCTGCCTATCTACCTACCCACGTGGACAGGCAATCATACCCCGCGCAAACCCCACGACATCCACCTTTCAAAAACCACCACCAACCTCACCACAATGGATCCCGAAACACCCTCGTGGGACTACATTGCCAAGCTCGTCTGCATCGGCGACTCGGGCTGTGGCAAGTCCAGCTTAACAATCCGCCTCTGCGAAGGCCGATTCAGCGCCCACCATGACGTAACCATCGGTGTCGAATTTGGCTCGCGCATCGTCCCCGTCGGTCCTCCGCACACCACCTCCGCCAACGACCCTCCCACCGAAGCGCCCCCCACAAAGTCCAAAACCCCGCCAACCCCACCACCCCAAAAGCACATGAAGTTATCCCTCTGGGATACAGCCGGCCAAGAGACTTACAAGTCGGTCACCCGCTCCTACTTCCGCGGCGCTAGCGGTGCCCTTCTCGTCTTCGATCTTACCCGCGCCGCCACCTTCGCCCATGTCACAAACTGGCTAAGTGACCTCCGTCAAATCGCCGAACCCGATATCGTCGTCGTTCTGGTCGGAAATAAGGCGGATCTTACCAAGGAGGAAGGAGGACCTGAGGATGGTTCTGGTACCGGAAAGAGAGAGGTTACTCGGGAGGAAGCGGAGGCATGGGCCAAGAAGAATGATATCTTGGAGTATGTTGAGACTTCGGCCAAGAGTGGAGAGAATGTGGAGAATGCGTTCATGAGAGTTTCTGAGCGCATTTACGAGAATATTCAGGTCGGGAAGTATGACTTGAATGATAGACGGTCTGGTGTGAAGGGACACGCCAGTGCCACGGGACAACGGCTAGCTGTTGATGCTAGCAAGAGTTCAAAGGGTGGTTGCTGTTAGACATCTTGTATGTTGGGATATCAGAGGTTTTGGTGGTTCACTTGCATCCTTCGTTCGTCTTGTCCTCTTGCCGCTCTAATAATTTCTTTAATCACGCTGCTGCTGGTCGGCTTTTGTTTTCATCATCCCACATCGAGTAAAGCCAAGTTGCCTGGAACTACCTTGCCCCATCGACATACATAGACATAATAAAACATGCAATACTTCAGAACAGATTGAAACTTAGACTTGACAAGAAACAAATAAATAACCAAACTAGATGCAGGAAGCCGTGTATCTATCTAACTATGTACACCCCATACCCACTGTTTAATCTAGCAACCCCATTCTATCTGTAAACATTAACACAAACCTGTTGCCAATGTTTAATTTCTACTCCAACAATACATAAACTTCTTACTCGATACTTGAACGCACCACTTCTTACTCCGTGATTCTCCATCTGTCGAACCACTTGAGGTAAGCGTAGTCCTTGTGCGAACCAACCATACCCCAGCAGATAGGAATGAAGAAAATGTACAGACCCACAGTAGCAGCGTACATAACACCAAAGAAGACAGCCTGCACAATAGTCTTCTGGTTGCGGAACAGCCAGTCAACAACGAAGCCGAACGCCAGAATGGCAAAGTACAGAGCAGGGTAGTAGTGGTGCACGTAAGTGACACGAGCCATGACAAAGAAGGGCAGGTAGTGAAGAACCCAACCAATGACGGGATAGACACCAGAGAAGTGAATACGGTCAATCTCTTCCTCCTCCAGCTCCTTATAACCACGCTGCCAGCGAATGAGATACCAAACAACAATCAGGCCAACAACGCCGAGAGTGGCAGTAGAGCCCCAGTAAACAAGAGGGTTACCGAGCAGGAAATACTTGACAGTCTTGTCATCCCAGCTGCACATACGAAGACCGACGTGAAGAATGGGCCACTGCCACCACTGAGAAGCAAGGTCATCCTGCTTATCCGGGTCGGGAACCAGAGCGTTGTTGGACGTCATCATGGCAACGTTCAGGTGGATGAAGTCGTGGAAGAAGGGCGACTTGTAAACAGCGGGGTCACTGGGAGGAAGCTTGGGGTTCTCGTGAGCCTCGACGTTCCAGTGAGTGTAGGTATCCTTGGGGTTGTTCTTCTTGGTGCAGGTAACCTCAATCTGCTTGAAACCCCACTGAGGAAGGTTAACGTTGCCAGCACGGAGGTAGCAGCCCATGACGGGGTTACGCAGACGGAAAGCAGTAGTGAGAGTACGAACACGGCTACGGTCACGGGAGGCAACATCGCTAACAACCTCGACGACCCAGTGATCCTTGAAATCACCAACAGTAATGTTACCGTACGAAGAGACCTCACGGTCAGCCTTGGTGATAGGAGCAGCAACATCATGAGAGTGCAGGTTACGACCCGTCTGGTAGTGAAGGAAGCGAATAACAGACCCGTCAGCAATGAAACGAGGGTCAGCCTCCTCATCGTAGGGCTCCTGGTCGCGAGCTGGGTGAATAACCCAGTCGTTGTTGGCATCCTTGTGATGGTAGCAAGTAACCTGCTGCTGCTTAGACCCCTCAGGGTAGGTCTGAACGTGAGAATGGAGAAGACCACCACCATAACCCATGTTCTTGACCGTAACCTTGGAGCCAATGGCAAGCTCAAGTGGGCTGCCCTTACCAACGGCCGTTCCCTTAAGATTGGCCTGGAACAGGGAGCTCATCTGGGCATCACCAGGGCCGGAGTGGCTCAGAATGGCAAAGTGCATAGCAAACGACAAAAGGTAGATCAGGAAGGGCACAATAATGAGACCGACGATACGGGCCGAAAGGTGAGCACCAAGAACGTGAGCAGGCATCTTGCGGTTACCGAACTTGTGCCACAAATCCTCAGCAGTGTAGAGACCAACCATCGAGGTAACGAAGAGACCGACCAACTTAACACTGCAAACGCAACCAATGCTGATACCAGTGAGCATCAGCCAAAGGAACCACTCGGGCTCAAAAGCACGGTGGCGCTGGTTGTGGAACTTGGCCCAGCACAGGACAGTAGAAACGGTGCCGCATAGCAACATAGAGTCGAGGAGGATGAAGCGGGAGATGGTGGTGTACGAGTTTTCGCAAAGGACCATCAGGGAAACAAGCCAAACGGTGGGGCGCTTGAAGTGCAACTCACGAGCAGTCCAGTAGGCCATGGGGACGCAGACAATACCGAAGGCGGCGTTGAAGGCGCGCATAAAAGTGTAGTTGACCTCCTCGGGGTACTTTTCGCCAGACTTGAATTCAAAGGTGCCATTGTAACCAGCCAAGACACCAGAGAGACCGACAAGCATCTTACCAAGGGGAGGGTGAACATCGCTGTTCAAAGTCGTGTTAGCTAGAGCATCGCATGGTGGGACAAGCCCACGTGGATTTGGATGGTGGGGGTCGAGGGGTATACATACAAGTAGTACTCATGCTTGATGTAGTATGAACCGAACTTGCCGAAGCTATACACAAACACGGTTAGTACAAAGTTCCTGACTGATGGTTCAAGATACATACTGAGCTTCATCCCAGGTGACGACGTTACTGAGACCAATCTTGTACAGGCGAGTAAAGCAGGCGAGAACAAAAAGCAGGATAGGGGCCCAGACCCATTCCCATTCGAATACGGCAGCAAGAGGTGACGTCTATTTGGGTGTTAACAATATGTTGGCGTGTAGCGTAGCTTGGATCTCCAAGACAATGGTTGCTCGAGCTATACCTTCTTGGGTTGCAGCTTCTTGTCATCGACGATTGGGGCAGCAGGGACAGCAGCCTTGTCGCCCGTGTTGACGGGTCTCCGTCTGAGGCCTTCGGTCACGTCGGTGCCGGTGGCCACGGCAGCCTTTTCGCTCATGGCTGGCTAAACTGTGTGTGTATAAAGTGTATGGTCGGGATGTAGCGCGTCTAGAATCGTGACAAGACGGAAGTCGAAATCAAAGGACTCGAGATAGCCACTTATGACGTTTAGCAGCAGATTCTCACGAAACGTTAGAGCTATACAGCTTCAATTTATGTCCACGAGTTTGGTGAAAGAAGAGAAAAAAGGAAACAAGAAATAGTGATTGGACGAGTCAACTAATAGACTCAAGATAATGACGAAACCCCAATTGGAAAAATCAATCAAGAAGAATAAAAAACCATCAACGTGTGATGGTGCGAGGCCAGCAATTGGGAACTACGGAAAGGAGCAACACGGGCTGGAGCTCAACTGGATCAGGTAGTGCACAGCTTACGAGACACTAAAGGCCACCAAAAATACCAAAGAACAGGTGTCTACAAAATAGGCGACACAAACGCAATAAGCACCGATCGTGAGAGGGAGAGAAGAGCCAAGGGTATAGATTGGTTTACGGGGCGAAGTGAAAAGGTTTACGAGAAAGTTGGCAGACTACAAGCCTTGTCATTATGCTCCATTAGGTGAATCCGGAAGGGAGCTTGTGTGAATACGGCGTAATTGAATTCGCGGCTCCTCGCGACCAAAATGGAAATCGCGGACCACCGCAAGGAACCACGTTTTTATCGTGATATGGATGGCATGCCCTGTTTCTTAGTGTTTCGTGAAGCGGGAAGCTATCAAAATGAGACCCACGTTCCTGGCTCCTCCAAAGCCTTTTTGCCATAGTAAATCCTAAATCATTCGCAAGCGCCTTCCTGACACTTTTCAAGTGCTTTCCTAGGGCGTTCCAAAAGTTTATAAAGTTACCATCAAACAGAATCAATTGTATACAGACTGGTCCGTTCACTTTTACATAGTCGAGAAAGTCGTATTCCCCTGTGGCCAGAGCGTAGAACGCCAATCCGCTGCCAAACAAGGTTCCGCCAAGATGTGGATAACTTGACCGCTTTACAATCTAAACTCGAGGCATTGATCGGTCGAGGTTTGTGGCGCGCTGCTCATCAAGGTTTGGTTAACAAAACCCTAAGTTCCGAGTTTCGTCTGGTAACCCTAGAGCCACACGAAGCTGATAACCTACCCCTCCATGAAATGACAAACTTGAGATGGATATCTAGTCGTCAAACCACAGATTCTCTACATATGTGTCTACACACGCATGTCCATAGCATACACACAAAACCTACTAACCATCTCCACTTGCACAAAGGAATGACATTCTCCAAACACAATGCAGGCTACAAGCTCTATACCGTGGTCCCGGACCTCAGGCGCGCGAGGAAGCGCAACCCACTCACACACTACGCAGCAAAGTCGTCTCCGTAACCTTGCTATTATCACATGTTAATCCTGCTTTCTTCAGCCCCTGCGACCGACTCCGGTGTGTTAGCACAAGTTCTTCGCAGTGACCGTCCTATCATCTAAACACAAATTCATGTCGGTTTTGTTCTTGTCTTTTGGAGAACGGATGGCCTGTCGTCCTATATATGTGGAAGGACCCCGCCGTCTCTACTAGAATAAAGATTCATCCTCAAACCTTCTAATAGACCCATTTCCTGATCTGGCAATTCCTGTTTTCACACTTGAAGCTTATTACATGCAACAACGAACTTGCATCTTTATTCCCATTCTTTGTCAACTGCGTATCTCCATACATGCAATACGCCCAAATCGTTGGTACAAAGATCCAATCCCGAAGATACCGTGGTAGTTGCCCGACTTGACTATACAACCAACACTTGAGCTCGCAAGGCTAGACTTTTTGGTATCACTGTTTTCTTCTACCATACTCGTCGTCAATATTTGTGTCTTTGGCTTTTTTGGATACATCATACCAAGTTTTCATTATTAACTCCCTAAAACGAGCCCTTTAAACAACCTCGATACTGTCCTATCTCTCTATTTCCTCACTATTCAACACCGATCTCAACTGCCAACATACTTTATCCCCTATAGCGCCCTGTTTGCCAGCGTCAATTTGGAAATACATAAACACCACACGTCTGAAACCTATACTTAGCCAGCCTCCAGTCGACTTTTATTTTCGTCAATTGAACTTTTTTCAGTTGTTCTTGTCTTGTCCCGTTGTTGTGGCTGTTCATTGAACCCAACTGCATCCCGCTTGAGATCCACTCGTTCGGAATTAGGGTTTTGTTTCGCAGTCCGAGATAAATCCTAGGGTCTATATGTCCGGAGTTGCATTAGTCCACCATGGCGTCACTAGTGTCGGATTTCTTGATAAATCCTGTGTTGCGACAAGCCCGGCGTATATCTGAAATCTCAAGACCGACTGCTGGCCAAGTCGCTTCGGATGTTGAGCAACCACATAAGACAGTGGCTCATGCTCCCGACGAGTCGTCTATATTCATCAACCAAATCGGCCTGCTCAATACTGCAAACAGCTTAATACTTCCCCTTACGCCAGAGACTGGGCCTCCAAGCAACACTGCGATTTTGAGCGTCGCACCACCTCAATTAGATTCTTTTACTGCCGAGGGATCAACAACCTCAGACCAATCTGATATTCTCGTTTTTCCGCGCTACACTCAGACGCACTACGAGGAAGACTCTGATTCTGACTCGGACGATTCAGTACAATGCCCACCACCAATTATGCCGGAGCCACATAGTACGCCCGGCGCCGGAGCCGAGGATCGGGAACAGGAGTTACCCGAAGATGATGGAATGGCGGACATGCGCTCTCAAATTCGACTCATCCACAGGATGAAAGCGCCCCAAGCAGACAAAGGACGATTACTTCACGATGTTCTTATGAAGGGACATTTGGCTGTTAAGGGGGTGCGCAAAACGACCAGGGAAGTTAATAGACCCTCCGAACCGGAAGGGCCTGTGGTACAGAAACGACTTGCGGTCGGTTCAAGCTCTGCTATGCTCAACAATCCACTCTCGGGTCTTAAATTCTGGAACAGTGAAGAGGATGCGACACCAGAATCCGAAGAAACGTTTAGTTTGAGTGAGCGCGATCTTCAGCCGTCTTTCCATCCTACCGATCATCAACTTGGTTGCAGGCACTACCATCGCAACGTCAAATTGCAGTGTGCAACCTGTGATAAGTGGTATCCGTGTCGACTATGTCACGATCATGCAGAGGATCATGAGCTTCCACGGCGGGAGACCAAAAATATGCTTTGCATGCTATGTTTTTGCCCTCAACGCGTATCAGACAGATGCGTGAACTGCGAGGTTTCAGCGGCTCTCTATTACTGCAATGTCTGTAAGTTGTGGGAAAACCGACCAAACCGACCAATCTATCATTGCCATGACTGTGGAATATGTCGCAAGGGTCATGGCCTTGGTGAAGATTTCTTCCACTGCAAAGTAAGTTTCATTCCCGATTTACATAACTTTAGCCTCAAGTTTCACTAACCTATCCCATAGACATGTAACGCCTGTATCAGCACCACCATCAAATCATCCCACAAGTGCATTGAACGTTCGACGGATTGTAACTGTCCTATTTGTGAAGACTACTTGTTCACTTCACGCAAGTCTGTTGTTTTTATGGGTTGTGGACATAGCATTCACCGGAGTTGTCACGAAAAGTATCTGGCCAATGGTTGTTACAAGTGTCCTCTCTGCAATAAGGCTATTCTCAACACTGAAACGCTCTTTCGTACGATAGATATGGCGATTGAGCAACAGCCTATGCCTGAGGAATTTGCTAGAACCAAAGCTGTCACACTCTGTCATGAGTGCTTGACACGCACCACTGTTCCATATCACTGGCTGGGTCTCAAGTGTGGATTGTGTGAGTCCTACAATACGGCACTGATTGAAACTATCGATCATCCCTCGGCACATAACACGGAATCGACGGATGGATCTGAAGCAGATATGGGCCAAGGTAGTTCAACAGTAACCCCGGCAGATGTGGCTCTTAGACATGATCAAATTATGTTTCCTCATGCCGGAAGTGGTGTTTTACAACAACTAGGTGCCCAAGAAGCAACACGCCAAGCTCAGATGTATGAAGAAATCAACTCGGGTGTGAATGACGATGCTATCGTTGGCTCATTTGATTCTGTTCGTGAATCTGCTTTGTCCGATGCTCGTCCATTAGATCGGCGGACAACTTCACGACCCCCTATACAGGAACTTGATGCTGAGAGCGTTGAACGCTTTTTGCAACAGTTTGATCACGAGGCCACGCAAGACATTATGAATCTTTGGAATGGGAGTAGTGATGGTGAGGGTGTTGGTGCTCTTGCCCGGAACGCTCTATCCTCGCTCCAACAAGCTCTCCAAAGTGATATCTTGGAAGTCGAGGACCCCACTGGAGTAGCTGCTCTGACGCGCAATGTCTTTAACACCTTACAACAAGCACTACATGGTAACAGTGAGACTGACGGCGAGAGCAACATCAATCTCTCTTGGAACGCTTTGGCGTACCTGCATCAAGCCATCCATGGCAATGTTGTTGATAGCGGAGACGAAGGCGATGACGCCGAGGGTCAGGATGACGATGAAGCAGAATTCTCCGATGATCAGAGTAGTATTGCTGATGAATTTGATGAGCCTGAAGACGACATTGTTCTTTTCGGACATCGGTAAATCACAATTCTGAAGGGCATGATTAAGCATAGGTTGGGGCAATGGTGTATATTGACGTCTGCAACGGGAGTGAAAACAGGAACTCCTATATTGCTATGATTTGGCTGTGGCTAGTTACTTTGGAAGGCCACTTTCTATTGTTATATTTCTTTTTTTCTGTCCTGTGAGTGAGAGTTGGTCATACTTTGTTCGCCACGTCACTTTCCAGGGCAGCTTTTCCATAGACTCTGAATATCACGATATTTACTTGACAATTTTCTGGTTAATTTCTATTTGTGTGGTGTGTATGTATGGTAAACATCATATCTGGGGGGTATCTAGTAAAGAACAAAACATTAAATGTAAGTGCAGATTTATCTCCGCCTCGCTGCCATTTGTTGTTCAACTGCCAATTTCTCTTCTCTCAATTCTTTGATGACATTCTGTGTCTTACAGTTAGTAAATTGTCATTACAATGGACACTCGTCGAAGAAACCTACAGCTAGAGCCTCGGGATTCACGCCATTCTCAATCATTGAGATACAAATCGAGAGTCCTCTACGATCTAATTGGCAATTCTACGTAATCGTGTTAGCTTTTAAAGGCTTCTTCATTGGTGCGATTAACATGCCAGAATAGTCGAAATCTCATGAAGAATATCAACAGCTTGTTGAGCAGCGGCTTGTTTGTCCATACGATCGTCTGATGGTGCCATTATTTTGATAAATTAGTTGTCGTCGATATACTCTTGATGAAATTCACTGTCACGCGTAGAGTTTGTTGACATTATCACATGTATGGGGTGCGTTCGGTAGGGTTAGGGTAACAAATAGGGATGTTTGCTACAGTGGTCTATTATTAGTAGACAGGAAGTGGCTTGAAAATGGCGTAGAACCTGACTTGGGTACGCACGTGACTAGTGAACTGCCAAGTCTTAGACTTCGGGTGCACTGGTGAATGGAAGCAGGAATATGGCCACGTCTAGAAGCATTTTAGCGGTGTGACTGAGGCTCGTGGTGGCTATAATGTCCAAGATGAGACAAAAAATTATGGATGTCTTATGAATTATATTTTAAATAGGACACCATTGCTGTTTGGTGTTCCTTACTAGTAAAGGGGTAAGTTTTGCCAACTGCCATCCATAAATCGATCGGCATTGGTGAGAATGAGGTGGTGGAAAGTTTGTGTACGGGGCGGACATGAATGTTTTGGAACCTCTGGTTTAGAAGTATCATGAACGGTTTGTTTGAGGACAGTTTGTACATGTTAACTGTTACATTTGTCGCTGTGGCAAGAAAATCGTAGTGCCTGGTCAGATCTTTCAAGGCGGATTATCAAGGTTTGTGGTTCCGGCGGGATTCAAGAATTGTCCGTGGTGACCTTCTGGAAGCTGAGGATTCAGATGGATGCAGAGATACATGTGTACATACAGCGTAACTGGTGTGTCCCCGATCGAGTACAGAGGGGAACAAGACCTTTGTGACCACAAGTGGCAGTACAAGGCCCAGGGGTACCGCTTCAAATAGTAGATCAGGATGGCATTGTCGTGAATTTGAACAGACGGGATCTTTGTTAGAGTATATATGGACTTGACCGGCCCGTATGTGGCGGTGCCCTTCCTGGTAACATTGAGGGGTTTCGGTCTGTCTATTTGTATACCGGGGCAATAAACCCACTTCGATGTGGTGAAGTTGACCTGTCCAATTGACGGCCGCGTGTGTCAATACCTATGAAGATACAAACATTGTTCTACTACTTCCCTAGTCCCGGGCTGTGTTTAGCCCATCATGAAAACCCGGACCGATCATGCGCATTTGTCTCTTATGTCGGAAAGTACCCTGAATGCTGACAGGAACGGAATGTGTTACCCTATATGTATGGTGTATAATTTCACGGGCATCAAGTATCGACTCAGGAAAGAACCGCACAGGTTGTTATACAGCCGGTACTGAAGCGGCACCAGGCAGGGTCTAGCATATCATCCTGTCTAGTTTGGTGGCTGCTTATTCTGTCATGCGGGGCCATGTATGTATACATATTGTACAATTCACGCTTTTCTGCATGGGCTTCTCAACTTGATTCTGACAAGCATCCAATTGCCTCCTCCTTATTTATTCCGTGAGCCCATCCCAAGTTTCTATTCAGTCCATTCCGGTCCGTCAAGGTTTTCAATTTCATTGCATTACGCCGATGCAATAGAGCTTCCTTGTTCTCTCTTGTTTCCTCTATCAGATCCTGCAAAGACCCCCAAAAGGTTAGGCCTATTGCTCCACATCTTATCGCCCGGCCTAGGCTTTTACCGACCCTGTAGTCCGTCTGCCACTACCCGCCATTTTCCTCGACGAACCCACGCTCTGAATGACCTGTTGTTGTTGACTATCGGCCGAACAATTCTGCATACGTTCTACTCGACAAGCCTAATATTTGGCAACAATCCCACAGCTACGTTTTAGTCTGTCCGTTTACACTCTCTTGATTGGAATTATCACGCTATTTCTGAGACCCTCAAAGTCCGGCTCTTCCTGTTGTCTCGCGATCCCCATCGGCGTCCCCTATACTTCGATTAACCCAAGAGATACAATATACCCTACTTGCTCTTGAGTATCCACAAGACCTGTTTTGTTACAGCAACTGGACTTTATCTGTTCACGCACCCGTTAGCGCATCGATACTCTAAAGACTCTTCCGCTCGCTTTTATATCTTATATACAGCGCATTGGGAGTTTATCCCGGAGAAGTACTTTCAACGACCTGTATTACCTACCTATTTCAACGCCTAGACGCATTATTTCATCAGACCTTGAATTTCGTACAGGCCCTGGTGCAGTGGACCGACAGTTAAACGCCCAACTCTGTTCCGCGCTCAGAATTTCTTGGTGCAGCCGCCAGTGCCTTGTCGTGTCCAAATAGAGACGTATTCCCCGGATTCTCGGTCTCCTACTCCCTCCACTTACCGGACCGAAGTTTAGCTGAATTGGCCTGCTCCAATTTGCCGCGGGGATAGCGTTATTGGATTTTCTTTCTGCATCCTCACCGTCAAACTTTCTTCGCTCGTTGACATACACTCCCAAAAAAACTCAGCTTTTTTCGATCTTTTTATAGTTTGACAAGGAACGCAAGAACTTGAACCTTATTGCGCTTGACGACGTCTCCCGGAGATTGTGCATAATCCGTTCATTTTCTACCACTGCCTTTAGCTATACTGGGCTTCTGCATTCCAGGTCACTGACAACCTAACGAGAACCCACCCACCTTTCAAGGTCATAACCCTCAGACCTCGTCGGTTACATCACAACCTTGAGATTATCAATTCACTTTCGCTCTCGAATCTTTCTCCACATTCACGTCGACACACATATCACAACCTCAGCATATCATGTTGCTTCCGAAAGACAGTATCAACTGGAAGGCGGCGCAGAACAAGGTGCCTTATGGCAGAGCTCTTCTGGCTCACCTTGCGCGGCCACGCTCTTTGCTTCTTCTTGGTGTTGGCTGCTTCTTGATCGTGGCATGGCAGGGTGTGCGATCGTCAGCTGCCGAGATGCAGCGGTATGTTTTAACCTTTGCCGTTTTTTGACAGCTGAGTGGCTGGTATAGCGGCCACTCCCGCTGTCAAGAAACGGCTTTTTGTATTTATCACGAAGTTCCTGCATACTAATAAGGACGATTTAACAGCTTCTACTGCTGGGGCCCCGCCACCCCGCCAACACAGATGTCAATCAATGATCAAGTTTCATGGTCATCCCACCAACAAACGCCTGTCACCTTCAACCCCCATGCGGCGATCGAGATCAACGACACTACCATCTTCAACGTCAACCTCAATGAAATCAAGTCGACTAAGCAAGCCATTAACAATGAGGAGCGTGTTTTGTTGTTGACGCCTCTCAAGGATGCCGCGCCGTACCTTGGGAAGTACTTTGAGCTTCTGTCTGCGTTGACCTACCCCCACCACCTGATCGATCTCGGCTTCCTTATCTCGGACTCGACCGATGAGACTCTTGCTATCTTGGCCACCGAGTTGGAGCGCATACAATCCTCCACCGACAAGGAGATTCCTTTCCGCAGTGCCACCGTTGTACAGAAGGACTTTGGATTCCAGCTTAGCCAGAGTGTTGAGGAGCGCCACTCATTCGAAGCCCAAGGGCCCCGTCGCATGGCCATGGGCAAGGCCCGCAACTACCTCTTGGCCTCGACCTTGAAGAATGATCACTCGTGGGTCTACTGGCGTGATGCTGACATTGTCGAGTCGCCTAAGGGTATCATTGAGGACTTTATTGCCCATGATCGTGATATTCTTGTTCCTAGTAAGTTTATGCAGTTTTCACATGCACGATCCTCGAGCGATGCTATTGCATGACCTTATGTCGTGTGCTGGATGCTGTGTGGTGGTTCGTGGTGAAACATTGACGAGTGAAATACTAACTGTGGTCACACAGACATTTGGTTCCACCGTTACCGGGATGGGAAGGACATTGAAGGTCGCTGTAAGTACCTTTTTAGAAGTCGGATCAAAGATGAAAGAAGGCTATGCTAACGTCGATTCAATATAGTCGATTACAACTCTTGGGTTGAGTCAGATACTGGCCGGAAGTTGTCTCTGAGCCTGGACCGCAACGTTGTTCTCGCTGAAGGTAAGTTTCACTTAGATCTAGCCCATGACGTACTCGTGTACTAACCTTTTTGCTCCTTTAGGCTACAAGCAGTACAAGACTGGCCGTACTTACATGGCCCGTATGGGTGACTGGCGCAAGGACAAAGACGAGGAACTTGAGCTTGACGGTATTGGTGGTGTCAACATCCTGGTCAAGGCCGACGTTCACCGTGCCGGTATCAACTTCCCTGCGTATCCCTTTGAGAATCAAGCCGAGACTGAAGGTTTCGCCAAGATGGCCAAGAGAGCCGGATACGGAGTGTACGGTCTGCCAAATTACGTGGTGTGGCACATTGATACGGAGGAGAAGGCTGGAAATGCCTAAATGTTGGATATGGATTCACTTAATAATGTGTATATACGACCTGAGAAATTAGGGGAGGATGGGTTGGTTTGGTGATAGGGCGTCATTGTGGGATCATGTTTTGTGGCTTTTTGGCTCTTTGTTTTCTGGTTCCGTTATTGTCTGTCGGTTTTATATTTTTTTGGTTTGAACTGTAAACATATATCTTTTTCTTCTTTAATGAATATAGGCTTTGAAAAATGTACATGCGTGTGTCATAACGAACTAAGAAAGTTCCCAAGACAGTAGAAAAGGAAAAAGAAATCTATCCAATTTGATGTACAATCAATACAAGCTACACTATCGTCACAAAATTCAAGTCCCCTAGATGAACCAAAAAGGAAAGAAGGAAACATCAAAAGAACAAACAGAAGGGAACGCGAGTCCCGGAACAAAAAACAAAGAGGCAGGAATAAAACAAAGACCAGAAAGCAGAACTCCCAAATCAATGCCGCCGTGGAGAGAGAGAGAGAGAGAAAAGGAAATGACTCCGAGGCTTATTGGCCTGGCAAAATGGAGGAAAGCGGCGGATGAAAACGGCAAACAAATGATTTATTGGACCAATTAGGTGCTCTTGACAACCTCCATGGTGTCCAGAGACTCGCGCTCAGCAGCCTCGGCACGGATCTGGTTGATGATGGGCTCGAGGTAGGGCATGTCCTGTTGAAAAAAGAGTTAGTTTGATTGAACGGGATATATGCGTTTGGTGAGTAGAAAGTTGGCTTACCTCCTCGGGCTTAGTCCACTCGGCCTGGGGAAGAAGCTTGTGCTGGTAGGAGCACTGGACGGCGCGGCGGATACGGTAGACGCGGTCGTAGTACTCCTTCTCGGAAAGACGCTTGAGGGCGAGCTGGACGGTCTCGTTCTCCTCCTCCCAGAGGTCATCGGCTCTGTTTAGACGGTTAGCTTTGGTGTTTGATATGGTGGTTTTGTATGGTTGTAGTGGTGGACCGGATAGCGGGACGAGAAAAGGACGTTTGGACTAGATAGTAGGTACGGTGATCGGCGATACGGAAGTTGAGATGATATATGGTGGGTTCCGGGGTCGCGGCATGTTACCCTCGGGTGTCGGGATGTTACGGTTTCGGGTATGGTGTCGCTAATGGTGATATGTGCGATTGAGCGAGTTTCGTTACGACGTTGAATGGTGTTTCCGAAGACACATGTCGTCAATTGGATCTTCAATGCCTTTTAATCGGACGGGATCGTAGTCGTACCCGTAGTGACCGGTCCGTCGCAGTTTCCGTCGTGATTCATCCGGTATATAGTCTCGTCCAAGGTCGTCCGTAACCCGCCATATCTTCCCCAATCCACCACAACACACTAAACCACGACCCGGCGAAAACCGGGTCTCCGGAATACACTCACTTCAGGCCGAGCTGGCGGTAGCCCTGAGCCTGGCCATACCACTTCGCAATGGGAGTCAAGGCACGCAGCAACCAGGGGCGCTGAACAACAAACTTGGCGGCACTGACGGTCATTTTGTAAGAAGAAAGACGAAAAAGGGAACGAAGAAGATTGGACAATTATCTCGAGATCTTTCTTGCAAGAAACAAGCAAAAAAAAGAAATAAAAAATAGACAGGTCAAAGACAAACAACGGTCAGGCGGCAAGTGAGAGAGAGAAGGAAAAGTGAAGGATGAGATTTGATTTGCTAGCTGGGTATGTGGGTTCTGCGTCTGGGTCTGGGGGTTGCCGGAATAAGGAAGGGACAGGAAGTCTTGACGGAAACTTGTCTGGTAAGTGTTTAAAACTCGGTGGATGACGCAAGGACAAGTAAAAAAGTGGCAGGAGAAGATTGTGACTTTCTTCTGGATAGGGAAACTTGCAACTACGGGGACGGCTACGGGAGTTCATGTGGTGACTGACTCGTCGAGAGTGATTTTTTACATTGGTTTGCATGAGTACGGAGATGGTCGTGCAGGGCCTTAACGGGTATGGCTGGGTTGAGTTGGTTTAATGGACCATACAGGCGGCCTGTATTTTTTCTCATGGTGTCGAGTGGGGTGGGGACGGACAGAAATCGCGACGCTATCATTGGCCAATTGGTAGACATGGTTAGCATGATTAGATAAGCGGGCGACGGGAATGGGAGGGGATTGAAATTTTTCGGCCTGGGATTTTAGGGCGGATGAGAGGGTGAATTAGGGTTCAAGGTTGTTGGCGGGGATGGGGTAGGATGCGATTATATGGTAATGGATTAGGTTTGAGGGTGTTGGTATTAGTTGCCTGTTATGACGAAATAGTCGGGTGAGAAGCAGGTAGGTACAAGATGTAGTTTGGAAAGTGTGGGGTAGACATTGAGGGATACCATGGATTTGGTAACAGGCATATGGGAAGGCATACGTTATTGTTGTTGACACATGAATGGTCGTTGGTCTGAAGATAGTGCTGAAGTCACACAAGACTCCATTTTATCACTATATCGTCTCTAACTTGGTTGTAATATGCACGTAAGAAGCTGTAAGCCACTCTGGGACCTATACCTTAATATCTAGATGGATTGATTAGGAAATGCCTTATGTCCGGTAATAGTTTGATAGCATGGTCGTGCAAATACAGTAGCATGTCCACGTCGATAGATGATGACGTGAATTGACAATCAAGTGGGGCGTTTAGCAGGTATCACAGAGTACAGAGAGCTTCAACGTGGGGGTCTTCAACATTCATATATTCTCGACAATAGCCAGGGCTTTGGTAGGATCAAGGGCACATGCAGACACGGCCTTGTTGTATGTCCTCCCGATGCAGCCATGTGCTTTGTCTGCCGGCAGAAGTAACGTAATAGAAGCTTAACTAGGGTGTCTCGTCACCTCCAACATGGACCTTCTCTAAGCATGGCTAATGAGAGACATGAAAATCGCCTGATATCTTGCTATCTCTGCGCGTGAGGTCGGGTCATCAGGCCATACGGGATTGATACTTACCTATGTATGTACATGCTTGAATAAATGGTAGCCAATGTCTCCAGTGTATCCATCTAGTTAGTTACATCACAATCATAAGAAAGGTCCTTACTCTAATATCTTTCTTTCCCATATCCCTCTGGCATGCGGACGTCATCCTTCCTTCCATAATCCTTGAACAATCATCAACATCAGTCAGTGCCGTGCCGTGCATTTTTTGTTTGGTAAGCAACGCAAGCTAGGTTTCCATTCCATGCCAAGGGAGCATTCAACTTTGATAACTTTTCACCTATCTGTTAACGCAATTTTTCGATGTTTCAGCGTTTTTTTGTCGAAAAAAATCATCGCATTTTGTTTCCGTTGCCATCCATCGCTAACCGAGACCGCTAAGCTAAGCTATTTCTCATACACACAGGCTTTGGCTGTTTTTACCAGGCTTGTCTAGGTTGGCCCCTCCAATTACTGTCTGCGAACATCATCGTCGCAAGAAAAAAAAGATTTGGGGATTTGGACGTCACATTTAGCCGATTTCTATATCACACGATTAGCTCCAACCTACGTATATATACATGAGCTCCCGCGACATTTCACATGCACAAGCTATAACCGCGACCATATCCGATAGACCACACCATCATAGTCACCCGTCATCCCGTCTTTTCCAAGCTCTCTTGCGATAACATACAGCCACTTCGGACTTGAACCCCGATAACCATCTCACCCGGCGCACTCGCACCATCAGCTCCGAAGTCCGTGTCCGGATGGCCCACGACTCGGCCCGCCACCTGGTGCCCGCGGCCTCCGATCACAGCACCAGCGCCAGCGCCATGTCGCCATCCTCCTCTTCCGACTCCTCCTTCCATAGCCCACAAGCAAAGGCGCAATCTCTTTCCTATCTTGAGCGGTTCGCTCTGAACGCTTCAGAGTCCCAGTTTAATGCCTTGTCGGGCGCAATAGGCGGCTTCACTGCCGGTGTTATCACCTGCCCGTTAGATGTCATTAAGACGAAGTTGCAGGCCCAGGGCGGCTTTATGAATGCTGAGGCGGTTAAGAATGGGAGACCTACGCCGAGAATGTATAATGGCTTGATTGGCACGGGCAATACGATTTTAAGAAATGAGGGCATTCGTGGGTTGTATAGAGGTTTGGGTCCCATTGTGTTTGGGTATTTGCCTACCTGGGCTGTGTGGTTTACCATTTACAACAAGAGCAAGCTTACTTTGAGGGAATACACGGGTAGGTGGTTTGGTCTCAAGACGGCTATAAGTTACTAACAACTATGTTACAGACAAAGGACTCTTCATCAACTTTTGGTCTTCTATAATCGCTGGTGGTTGCAGCACAATTGCAACCAACCCAATCTGGGTAATCAAGACTCGCCTCATGTCCCAGAGCGCCACTCACAATGCGCCATCTCCAACCAACAGTACCTCGTCAACAGCAGCCCGAATCGTACCCCGACCATCATGGCACTACAAGTCCAGTTTTGATGCCGCCTACAAGATGTATACCACCGAAGGAATACTCTCCTTCTACTCTGGTCTCACGCCTGCTCTTCTCGGCCTCACCCACGTGGCCGTACAATTCCCCGCATACGAATACCTCCGCACCAAGTTAACCGGTCAAGGTATGGGTGCCGTCAGTCTCGATGAGAATGGCCTCCCAGTAAACGCCCTCCCACAAAAGAACCAATGGTTGAGTGTATTGCTGGCTTCAGTAGTATCCAAGATCATAGCCAGCACAGCAACATACCCCCATGAGGTTCTTCGCACACGACTCCAGACGCAGAGAAGACCAACTGTGAACTTGGCGAGTGCCGCCGGAGGTTCTGGTGAACACGCGGTGGCTAAGTACCACGGCGTTATCAAGACCTTCCGGGTGATTCTTCGTGAGGAGGGCTGGAGAGCGTTTTATGCGGGGTTGGGGACGAATATGATGAGGGCGGTGCCGGCAGCTACGGTTACCATGTTGACCTACGAGTATTGTATGGGAGAACTTCATGCTGCGAGATTACGGGCTAGAGAGCATGTTGAGAGGACAGTATAGGTCGGTATGGTGGGATTTCCCTGGGTATATCTTTCTACTCGGTTTGGTGGCGTTTGGTCTATTCTTTTTGTGGGTTTGTTTTTGTTGTTCTTTCTTTTGTTTGCTTTGAATTTACACTAGACAATGGTTTTACCTGGTGGCGTATTGGGATACATAAAGTCAATTGTACGAATTTCATGATATTACACATGGTCTGCGACCATTATCAACTGTTGTTAAGATTCTCATGCATTTGAAGAGTTCAAGTATCAACACATGTGTGGATTTTTAGGTTACACCCAAGGCTTACAAATGTACCCTCCGCATCGGCGAACTTTTATATACCGCCGACCCAGCCTACACAGTGTCCATCCATCTCGACGGAAACTGCACTTCCGCACGCGCTATGACGCAACGACAGGTATATTTTCCGGCCATCAAAGATGTTTGCCTCTTAATCCAATTTCGGAAACCTACACTTCACTCATCAGTCGAATTGAAGTCAACCTCACATCTTGATTTGTAAGAAATCTTGGGAAGTTTCAATCATCGCTATAACCCTTATCTTCACATCCGCCCCCGTCAGGGTTTCCTCCAAGCTTAACCCGAGAATTACATCAGGTACAGGAAAGAAAAGCCTAAGCCACAATTTGAGAGACGGCGAATCTGGTGACCGACATCTTGTTGATTTATGCTTGTTGATGCAGAGATCAGGAGACTCTGTTTCTCTATATATACCCAGCTCCTGGCCCATTTCGAAGCTGGCCAGCCCATGAGGTAGTTTATACAGACCCTCGTTAACCCCGCCGATCACCCGAATCCCTCACGATCAAAGACATCCCCATCATCGCAAATGACGTCCCCGTTAGATCCTGGCCCGCGTGCCTTGGGACTTCCTTCTCGACACTCCCCTTCGCTTTCTACCTCGTCGGCCTCCTCGGGGAGACATGCCCGTGAACGTACCTCGCCCGTATTACCGACGAATGAACGCCTGGCGCAGCCACCCTCCCGGTTTAACAACTATGCGCGGAATAGCGCGGCCGTGGAGGAATCGAGTTTATGGAGACAGGCGCAGGATTATGGAATGAATTTGTATGTTAAGGTTATGCGCCGGTTATTGGCAATGCCGCCGGGGAAGAGAATTGCGGTTATACTGGGTGCGGGAGTATTTGGTCTCTTTGGGCTGTTCATGATGGCGAAGTGGCATGGCATTGTTAAGTCGTTAATCCCAGTGGTTAAGAAATGGCGTGACTGGAAGTATGGGTGGATTTTGGTCTGGTTTATGGTCTTTATTACGTCGTTTCCCCCCATTATTGGGTACTCCTCGGCGGGTATGATTGCCGGCTTTGTCTATGGGTTTCCTGGAGCGTGGCCTTTGGTTGCGAGTGCCTGTGTTATTGGGTCGTCGATAAGTTTCATGACTAGCCGGACCATCTTTAGTGGTTATGTGCAGAGACTGGTTGGTGACGATCCACGCTTCGTTGCGTTGGGTCAAGTATTGAGGAGGGATGGACTTTTGATGTTGACGGCTGTCCGGTTCTGCCCTACGCCGTTCAGTTTGTCAAATGGCTTCTTAGCTACCATTCCTACCATCACACCCCAAGCATTTGCCTTGTCAACGGCACTTTCTACGTAAGTCTTCATGTCTACTCCATTTCATCCAAATCTAACACATCACAGTCCTAAACTCTTCATGCACATTTGGCTCGCCAGCCGGATCGCCCTCCTCGCTGAAAACGGCGATACTATGTCCTTTGGCGATAAGCTTGTCAATTACTTTAGCATGGCATTTGCGGGTATCGTCGGCACCGCAGTAACCATCATCATTTACCGTCGCACTATGGCTCGCGCGGCTGAGATCCAGCGGGAAGATGATGGGCTTGATGGAAATGGTGACTTGGAGCGTGGCTTGATTAGTAGGCCTTCAGCGGATGTTCATGACGATGAAGATGCAATTTCTATGTGGGGACAGGAAGAAGACGATGATGATGATCAGGATGATGCCTATAGAGACAGAGCTTATGAGGAGATTATGGGGAAGCCTGGGGGTTTGTTGCATTAAGAGGATACATAATTCTCATGTTGGAAAGTGTCATGACTTCTATAGATTGAAAACATATGCATTAAATTAGGTATAGTAAATTACCCATCTAATCTAAAGTTGAAAACTTCAACCTCAATAACGCCTCAATAACTACATCCGGCTTAGCCCGGAGTGCATTGTGATACAACGCGTTAGTCTCATAGACACTGCAATTCCCGACCTTGAAGGCCGTGTTTCTCGCCAACCGGTTATCAACATATAAGTCATCCACATAACTAGCCGCATAAATCGGGACCTTGTTCTTGGCAAGTTTGGCCAAGTCGTAGATGTGCTCCACTTGTCATATTTAGCAAGCTGGTCAGCAACATTCTTAAGCGGAATAAGTCCCGGGTTCGTATCAAAGTGCGAAGGGAAAATCATCTCGCCCGAGAAGAAAGGCGGACTATCGGCGGAGAACCCGGAGAATTCCTCCGCGGTAACCCACTCGAAACCACGCTGCGTAGCCGACATTCGTGAGGCAGCCCAGTTGGAAATCGACCCGGGTCCGTCACAGTAGATTGCCTCGTGGAGAATGGCGTAAATGATGTTATGATCAAACTGGGTTTCTGACTCCATGGTATTAAGCGTTGGCCCGGTGAATTTCCCCCATGTTTGGAGGTCATGGTGGGCGCGGGTGATGAGGCGGTGGATACGGTTGATGCCGCTGTGTTGGCCAAAGGCGATTCCCATGGTGAGGAAGCGTTTGACGGTTAAGATGCCGCTGGAGGGAGTTTGCATTTGTCGGGGTTGTTCTGGATGAAGTTGCAGATATCGATGATTTTGGAGGCGTCACCGGGAATTTCTTGTAGAATGCTTGGTTCCGTTCGACGGCTCGCGCGTACGTGGATGTGTACACGGTATCCGCGGATTCACCAATGGGTGCAAGACCGCCGGTTAAGAAGGCTTCACGGATACTTTCGGGTACATGGAGAGGTATGTAAGTGTTACGAAACCGCCGAAGGATTGGCCGAAGAGAGACCATTGTTTATTGGCGGTGACGGGGGAGTCTTTCAAGAGATTCTTCCGAACGGCTTCAAGATCCCGGACAATATTGTCCTGGCGGAATAATCTCAGATACGCCGCCTTTTCCTCGTCGGTTTCACCACGGAGCGTGTCGGCAGTTACGGTGTGACTGACGCCGGTTCCACGGTAATCAATGAATAGATAACGGTAATCCTTCATCCGGCCAACAATAGGGTGCGTAGAGGGATCAGCGATGCCAAAGCCGGGACCGCCTTCTAGATACACGAGCCACGGCTTTTGCGGCCGGTTAAGGGCGCCGTCTTTCTCGGCTACCGGACGGTCAGATTGTACCACGGCCCGGGCAAAGAGGGTGATTGTGTCGGAATGGTCACCTGAGTAATCTAGAGGAACCTTGAAGGTCATCTCTGAAATCACAAGCTGGTCTATAGCTTGTTAGAAAATCACCTGATCCATGCTTCCCCATTTACTAACTTACCAGACCTGTAGGTCAGAACCTCGCCAGCGACAGCCGCTGGAATCTCTACATCCATCTTCATGGTTGCCGGTTCACACGGAGCTATCAGCGGTACACACATTGTCGTCAGTGGTGTGACACAGCACAATAGACGGACAAGATTTCATGTCTGGCAGTTACTTCACTCACGGGTGGTAGTGTGTAGTGGGGCACGAGTCCCAAGATGGAAGCTCGATAAGGTTTGAGTAGGAATGTATCGTCTTGCACAAGGGCCTCTGATTGTTTTGTGAATTCCGCGATAAAGAAGAATCCCGAGGGGATAAGCTACTCTGGGGGTTATACGATTGAACATTCGGGTTGTAGTGAACTCTCACGTGGGTTTTATCCTTTTAGCTACCCCTTGGGTTCTTTCCCGTCTTGGGTACATTAGGCTGTTGAATGATACTATGCCATCTTTTGACATGTTAAGGTGACATCGTTTCATCTTTAAATGTATAAACACCCCACTTTCACTGTTAACGAATGTAAGGGTTCGTCGTTGACAGGACAGTGTTTTGTGTAGCTCGGTTTATACTGTGCTGACGTCGCTAGTGACAAACTAAACCATCCTAGAACCCCTATAACCGAGCTCTATACGGCACTAAACCATGTCACAAACACAGTGTTAACCCTTCCAGGAACACCACGACAATGAAACCCACTTATTAGCTTAGTAATCTTCCCCGTTAATATCAAACGGCCCACTAAAAAGCTCGACATCAAAACTTCGTCGCCTATGCCGGAACACCTTGATTTTCTTCTTGTTTTCTTTTCACATCGAGTGCTTCATATTCGGCCCTGCCATATACAAATGCCATCGTACTATCGTTGGCGCCATTACAGGCGATGAATGTTGTCACCAATACACAAATATTGATTGAAGCCTTTAGTGCTCTTGCTGATCAGGTTCAAGGCCTGACTGACCGCAAAACTATCTTGGAGCACAAGCTTCGCTTTGCCCATGAACAGGTGAGATTTTGGAGTTGCAGGGTGTTGTGAGACATGGAGAGATGTCTTCCTTTCGAATGATGAATATCAAATTTAGCTCTAGATCAAGAGTTGCTTCTGCAACGAGGATCGACAACAATTTATTCTGATCGAACTGGAAGACTCTCCGAGTTTCTTATTTTTCCATTTTGTTGGGCATTAGACTAACCAATCTCGTGTCTCAGTTTCAGTACCTCGCCGACAAGTATGCCCCAGAAGCATCCGAGATCTCAGAAGCCATTGCGAATCTCCAATTGCCAGCTACATACTCTGAAGCTCCATCAGTAAACGACGCCTCTGTACCTCTCCCTCGCCGCAACAGTGCGACGGTAAACGCTTCTCACCAAACTGCTCTTCTTATCCGCGACGGAAGACGTGCTGCCTCACAGCTGGCTGCCTCGTCTCCCGCTTCGTTAGCCGATCCCCCGTCCACTGCCCCTCTTTCGCGATCTCTCTCCCGGTCTAGTTCCGGGTCCAGACCCGCATCTCTTCTTGTCCCCAGTAACAGCTCGTATCGTCGCTATCAGCGCTCATCTCTTGCCTCTCCGTCTTTGCGTACGGGCTTAAACTCTCCAGGCCTGGTGTCACCACGAAGCCACGCATATACTTTACCAAACGTACATTCTCATCCTCTATCTCCGCTTCATCGGTCGCTTTCATCGTCGCGTCCATTGGGCTCTGAATCTTCTGTAACTTCCATGTCAACGATCCTGGAAAAGGACTTTACTGTCGAAGGCAAAAAGGGCGAACTCAAGTGCCCCTTTAGCGCTGCAGCTACAGTTGCTACGTCTGCTGCTGGGTCTTCGGCGCGTGCCACCCCAGACATGTCTGTTTCTGGCGTTGATATCGTGACTAAGCCTTCTACTGCTACTTTAAAGCAGACTCAAACGCAGGACCCAACCTCCCCTATTGCCACTACTGAAAAGTCTTCTCAGCTTAAATCCAATTCTACCCCACCAGCTGGCCGTCGCTATTCATTTGCCCCCACAGACGGCTCCTGGACCCGCCATCACCCCGACGCCGACCCTATTTGTGCGGCCATGGCCGGATCGGACGCCGGCACCGGCTCGCAAAACGATCCGTCGTCGAAATGCCCAATTCGTTATCTGGATAAACATTCACCGGAAGAAATCGCGCAGTATGTAGAAAAGTACAAGCATCAGATTCCGCGGAGTCATGAGATTTGTGTACGGAGGTACCAGTCGAGTGATGAGCAGGTGCGCAAGTTGGATGCTAAGTATGGCGATATGGCGAGCATGATTGCGGGGTTGACGAGTGTGCATCAGCCGTTGCTTAGTGCAGAGGAACAAGCTGCGCAGGCGAGGCTGGATCTTGAAGCTCACGATGCTAAAGAGCGGGCTGAACGAGGTGAAGATGTTGATGTGGGTGATGACATTGCAGTCGAAGACGATGAGAAGGAGGCATCGGAAGAAGATAAGATGGACGCGCCAAAGTCGAATCGGGTGGAGAATTGGGCCAAGATGGTTAGTGAAGCTGGGCCTGCCCCTGACTCGGAAGAGGTGGATGAGTCCAACGAAACGGAGGAAAGAGAGGGCCGGTTTGATAGACCGATGAAGGAAGTTCGGGTTGGCGAGTCTCCAAGTCGGCCGTGGGGAATCCCAGTGCCGGTGGCCGGGTTCAGGAATATCCACTTGCAAGAGGCGGCTACGGCAGCACCAAGTGAGGTTAATGGACCGGAAGATGTGGAGAAGAAAGGTGATAAGGGGAAGGGACGGGCGGGAGGTGGGAAGTGTCCTCTTGACCATGCCCAGTTGGTTGCTATGGGACTTGGAAGGCCGGAGGTGAGGAAGACGGAGGATAAGGAGGTTAAGACGGGGAAGTGTCCTGTCCCTCACGAGATGACGGAGAAACCCAAGTCTAGGCCTACGGGATGTCCTGTGTCGGGACATATGCCAGCGACTCCCAAAGCTAGTGGATGTCCCATGTCTCGTATGCAACAACCACCACCAATCGAGGAAGTCCCTCCATCTTCCGGCTGTCCCATGTCCAACATTCGCAAGCAAGAGGCTCCGGAACAGCCTTCTGCAAATGGTACACCGACGGCTCGATCACCAGCTCCTCTTCAACCTACGGCCCAAACCACTCAACCACCAGGGCAACAACCAACGTTCATCACCATGCCTACAATCCCAGGACAACCACCCACTGTTCTAGGCGGCCCGGGACAAATCAATAACGGAGTCTCTGCCGGTCAGGTGTTCCCGCAGATGGTTTTTACGGGGCCGGTGTTTATTGGGTATCCAGTGGAAGATGCGATGAGGTTGATGAGGGAGTTTCAGTTTGGTCAGCAGCAGACGGGCCAGAGTCAAACGAGACCAGCGGAGAGTCAGTGATGTGAGGATGTAATGGTAATTGTAGTCAGCTATGCTGGCCAGTGTTGTTTTTGTTTGTTTGGGTTTAGTAAGGCGTTGGGCGTGGGTTTGCTATAGCTTTAATAATTGAGTGTTTTGCTGTGCTTAGTATCTTGTACATACTTGATGTCATCGCATGTCTTAACCACGGCACACAAAAAGGATCGGTTCATGCGCCGTCGTATTGATAGTTCGCGCTGTTCAGGTAGACGTTAAAGAATACAGCAACAACAAGGATCGGTTCATAGGGGAATTATCACGTTCTGTCTCACGGAGGATATCAGGATACAGGCAAAGAATAAGTCTCTGATTAACGAAGATGCAAAAAGATATGTGCTCCCCATCTGGGAATCGAACCCAGGTCACCTGCGTGACAAGCAGGTATGATCACCACTACACTAATGAGGATGTTGATATAAGAACTGGTGATAGTTGGGGTTTTGTTGCTGAGAGGCATCGGCGGAGCTTTTTTTTTTTCCGGGAAGTTGAAGTTAGATTTGGTTAGGTAGTGCTAGCGTTTATTTAGACGTTAAAGAATACAACAACAAGTGCTAGCGTTTAAGTGATCACTGTGAATAACAGCGTACGAAGAAGGGATAAAGATAGTTGTAGTAGTTATCGTATGGTCACGGTATATTCAGTTGTCTAACTAAAGGTAAAGAAAAGGAGAGAGAAAGAGGGAGAGAGGGCGAGACTATGTATATATGTACTCAAGATACTACACGCCTGTCTATCACGATAGTCAGGCAACACCCCAGACCGGAATCTCCTACAGCTGATTGATCAATCAGACTCGTTTGCAGCGGTCACTTACATGACGCCACCATATTAACAGATAGGCGTTAACGAATAAAACAAACAAACAAGCAGACTGGACCTCTATACTTACGCATTCTCGCAATCGCCGGCCACCCAAGGCAGGATTCTAGGACATTGTCATCCGGGGTTTTAACTTGTCTGGGACGACACCCTTGTGATCAGGTGTGTTGGGTGAGGTCGTCGTATTGATAGCTCTATTCAGGTAGACGATAAACAGAACAATAACAACGAATGATAGGTAGACATTAAAGAATACAACAACAACAGAGAAGTTGAATGAAGAATCGTTACATTTACTTGACTAAAATCCCCAATGTACCCTCACATCTAAATGAAACCTCAATGTAAAATAATTGTTTGGTATGATCTGTTGTCTTTCACAAGACTATGGCCAAAAAAGGGCCGAAGAACTGGTCTTCGCTTGTGGGTTACACGGCGGTTAGTGCATCGACTAGCCACCTGACGCTCGGGTTGACGTTCCAGTGTCACTTTGCTTGTAGATACCACCTGCTTCGAGAAGGGTGAACGTGAAATAAAACGACGAAACCACCGCTTGAAAGAACCATATTTCTCTCGCCATTTCGCGGATGGTACTCGCGCTACTGTTATATCCATATACACCCTGTTCTTTAGAGAGGTGTGTTGTTGACGCTGCAAGCAAGTTGGGGAACGTTCGGATGCTAAGCGCCATGTCAATCTAGTCCCGGATTTCCTTTGAACTGGAAATCTGTCGATGCGTTGTCGTTTTAATCTCGTCAACGTCTGGATAGCCATTGGGCGGATCTTGACAAGTGGATCTAAGTAGCAGGTGCCCTCGAGTTCCGTCTCAATATAGCCTATACGATTAGCATGTATGACTTTACTACCGATGTCATCATGTAATGGAGTGAAAGGCTCAATCACGATAGAATAAAGGTCGCATGATCTGCTTTGGAACATGTGAACTACCAAATGTGTTGAAAGGCTTCTGCTCAGTTCGAAGTGATCGTACGTTACATCGTCATCAGGTCGGATTGGCCGAGTTCTTGCTCGAATGAGAAGTTGGCTACTTGACAGTTTAGCTAGGCCGGCGACGGGAAATCCCATTTGTCTCGCTAGATGGATTCGCTTTTGTGGTAAAGTCGTGGGATGCAATATTTGGCACTTCAACCGCTCATTTGCGGGGGTATCGCATGAAGTCCCTATGTTTAAAAACAGATGAGCCCAAGACCAACTAGGGAACTGATTGTCAGGCAATGGGAGCTTGCAGTTGTTGAATCTATGCCAGCACAGGACACGCTGCATATGGCGAATGGGAATTCCGAAAACATGTTCAACACCTCGAGTTTTGAAAAGACCGGCAATTGCGTTGATTCTGTCACTAGAAAAGGCAAGTTCACGTTCCGAGTATTCTATTACCAGCCCACGGATTGACCTGGATTTTACTGTCGCACACTCGGGACGACACTTTGGCTCCACAGCAAAATCTGCATGATGGTATGACACCATTGGACAGTTTATATGCCAGAGAATAGACGAATCAGTGAAGTAGAGACGGCGGGGGGAAAGGTATTCTTCTTGCATAGTCCATCCTCGGGTTTTCCATGCTGAATTTGTGTTCCACAAGTATCTGATATGTTCAGAGGTGCCCCAACATTGGTCACTTGGCTCTCTTAAGTCTCCATCAAAGTCTCGCGTGTAACCCGGGAGTCCAGAATGTATATCCTCAGTTAAAGCGCATATCATAGTCAAGTACGAGTTGGCGTAGATATCTCCCATGGCGTGAATCTGCTCAGCCTTTTCTTTCTGATCACCCTGCGTGATGCAGTATCGGTCAATCCAAATGTACGGGATCCCCAGCAACTGAGCCATTGTCATGCAGTCGTACAGCGTTTTGGACATTGTCTTTAGGGATAAGGACCCGGGCTGCGCAAATTCAGATATGGTTTCTTTGGTGAGCTTATTCTCGTCCTCGGGATCCCATTTGTAACTAACGGCAGAGTACCGGACATGTCTGTTTCCGATCGTAACAACGCATCCCTTATTGACATCGATGAGACGAAAGGATGACGGGTACTCTACAAACTTCTGTTAGACTTGATTGCTACTGGTTGGTAAAATTTACTCACCTGTTGTTTGCTCGAGATTAACTTTGGGGTACTTCTCAAATTGAGCTTGTATCTGTTGTTTCAGGAGCATTTGGTTGCAACAATTGAGACTATGAGGTACCAAGTCTGGTCCATCAACGTCGGCCATTGATAATAGTCTCAATTTAACTGGGGTGTTGGCAGACAAAGCCTCCCTCAATGCCCCACCTTCCCTGTGTCTCTCCCATTCAACTATGACTGTTACGAGCAACGAATTTACACATCCTTCGGCATCGCTCCAAGACCTTTCGCCCCTGAACGTGTTTACACGTAGTAATCTTGCTCTTTTGGCGCCATCTTCATGAATTCTTGACAATATTTGTTTTGCCAATCCAAAACATATCGGGCAATTCGGGGAAAATCCGAGTCTTTCTGATATACCACCATCGTTTTGGGTAATAATTGGCCACAGAGAAAGATCATCCCGGCCAAAGGTAGTTGGACCGTTGAGTACTTGTTGGATTTCCTTGTCTCGGAATGACCACCACTTTGGGTTGACAAGAACATGTTCAAGAGCATGTCCGCTAATGGCCATGTTGTTCTGGTCATTAATACATCCATTACAACCTTTGACAACCATCCGACCAATAATCATTTCAGCACAAGATGTGCACCAACTTCGATTAATGGCCAATCCCTCAATCACTCGACGATTGTATTCTGCGCATGATTCTCTTGAATCACCTTCAATCTTGCTGTGAACAATTTCGTCGGGCCGCTAAGACAGTCAGTATGTGATTTCTTGTCGCATCTATGGCGCACTCAGCATGGAAACCTTCTCACCTGTTCAATGTCGTTGAAGGATATGACCCCAAAACAGCCTGTGTAATAATCCCCCAACACAATGATCTCAAACATTGCGGTCTTGTTTTAATCATTGAAAGATTCCTCGAGTTTAGGAATTGATGAGTTGGGTATCTCGAACTCCCCTCAATTATGTGCATACGGTCTGAAATAAGCCTGATTTAGGCTACTCACGTGATCAAATGTCCTCGGGCGTCAAATGCCCCGGTGTGTGCATACATACATATTTGTCAGGCAACACACCCATCCGTAGCAAGTAATTGATCTACACATGTGCATACATATGTTGATGATACCACACAATCAAATTATATGCGCCCAATAACCCTTATTGTTACACATACTCAACGAATTTACTAGACTAGCCATTGTAAACACGAAGTGTCAGCCTAACACTCACTGGTTGCAAGCCCACTTTTTCGTCCTAAAGTAAGGGACTGTATGTATACGACAAGTTGCGAGTATACAAGTTGGATAACATGATAAGAGCGAAACACGGCGAGTATTTCACCGGCGAGTATCCGACCGGTCGCATTCGGAGCCCGTGAATTCCCCATGCAAGACGAGCGCCGGCCATGGTGACTGTTAGTATGGCCCGTTCCCCATGTCTTGGATCCTAGAAACATGTAAGCCCTACGAAACAAACAGGTTACATACTCGGAATTTCCACTCTAGACTTCTACTTCTTCGCATGCAATGGCGGAAACCCGGCACCGATGAACTTCCTGGATATGCAGGGCTGCGGTGGTGCTGTGCTATAGGGACTTTTTGATTGCATGTGTAGGTGCGCGTGGTTAAACATGTGCATACATCCAGACTGGAATGTGGCATGGTAGAAAGTACGGATAAAACGGGTGTCTAAGACACGTCCATACCACCCTGATCTAGGCCGCTCAGCTACCAAGGCATTCACCGTCTTGACAAACCCACAATCCGCTACGCCCGTACCCCATCCTCGGCGACCCCACAAGGCCATTCGAAGCCTCGGGGACTCTGGTTGGACATGTTTGCTTGACATTGTCAAGTGCATGTTGTGGATGACAGCTTATAAAAGTAGGCCTGAGCGCAGCGGTGTCCAAGTTGGTGGGATCGGGTAAGCACAGGGGAAACAAATGGATGGATTCGGAGGAGGGAAGGGGTTGTGGCGACTTTTGCTTGGCGACTTTTCTTTTTGGCGGGGTTGGTGGTTGTTTTTTGGTCGGTTTTGGTTTGTTGGTGATGGAGATGGAGAGTAGATTGCGTGACGACAATTAGATCCTCGTCGGTGGTTTCCTTGTTTAGAATCACGTCACAGTCGACACATAGATTCGACCAACGTATGTCCTTGAAAACGCACAAGGCGCTTTGTATAACCACCTCGGCATCTGTATAGGCTACATGCTTAGCCGCTCAAACCTGTACTTCCACACCGTCCATCCCCAAAGAAAAGCTCAGATATCCCTTTTTCCCTGACCATCCAGCCCCAAGATACATTGATAAATCGGCTCTTGATTAATCGGTTCTGTGGTGCCCCTGAGTCTTACATCACACGAACCTATATAAAAGACTCGCTTATCTCCCGTTTTCCCCACGTCATACTTGTCTCTTGTTCCGTCCTACACAGATTCCTTTTCTCATAAACCAATACGTCAAATGCTCCATCTGGCTAAATCCCTCGCCGTCTCGGCTGCTTTATTATCTCCGGTTTCCGCGTTATGGCCCATCCCCCGGAATTCCTCGTTAGGCAACACCACGCTCTTGATCACCTCGGATCTCAAGGTGACTTATAACGGCCAAGATGTACGAACATTTCCCTCCCCAGATTCTCCCCCGTTGACATGTCCTTTGGTTGTTCCCAATACACTGGATTATCACGTTTGTCTCCCCGCTTACATCGGTCCTAACCATCACCAGGTCGTCCTTAACTCGTACACATACTCCAATGGCACGCTATCCAGCGGTGTCAAACCCATTGTCCAAGGCGCCGTTTCTCGTGCCTTCAAGGGCATTTTTGAGGAGAACTTTGTCCCGTGGATGTTAGCACCCCGTGGGAAACTCGCTTCGTTAGAGCCAGATGCCTCTACCTGCGGGAAACTCTCCGGTCTTACCATCCTCCAAACAGGAAACTCCTCCACCGGTGTCCTTACCGCCCCTGCCGGTGAAGCGGATGAATCGTATACTTTGGATATCACTTCGTCCGGTGAAGCTACTCTCAAGGCCCCCACACTTCTCGGTGTTCTTCACGGTCTAGAGACATTCGTCCAGTTATTCTACAAACATAGTGACGGTAGTACAATCTACACCCGGTCAGCCCCCGTTTCCATCCAGGACGCCCCTGAATATCCTCACCGCGGAATCATGATTGACGGAGCCCGCAACTTCATGCCAGTGGCCGACATTCTCCAAACCATAGACGCCATGTCCTGGAATAAACTGAACCGTCTCCACTTCCACGTTACAGACTCCCAATCCTGGCCTTTAGAAGTCCCCTCTATGCCTTCCCTGGCCGAAAAGGGCGCTTACCATTCCTCGCAGATTTACAGCACTGCCGATATCAAAAAGATCCAGGAGTATGCTATTGCCCGTGGAATCCAGGTGATTTTGGAAATTGACATGCCTGGCCACTCCGGCTCGGTTGCCTTGTCTCGTCCTGAGTTGATTGTTGCTTATAACGAGCAGCCTTATTACTGGTACTGTGCAGAGCCACCTTGTGGAGCTTTCAAGTTGAATAACTCGGATGTAACTGAATTCCTGGATACCCTTTGGGACGATGTGCTTCCGAGAGTTAGCCCATACACAGCGTATTTCCACACGGGTGGTGACGAGGTTAACGCCAATGACTCCATGTTAGACCCCGGTGTGTTGTCCAATGACACGGCGGTTCTCAAGCCTTTGATCCAAGACTTCGTCAACGCTTCGCACTCCCGAGTTCGTGAAGCCGGTCTCATCCCCATGGTCTGGGAGGAAATGCTCAAGGACTGGGATTTGGACATGGGAACCGACATTGTCATCCAGTCCTGGCTAGGCGGGAATGCTACCAAGGAGTATACCTCCCAAGGATACAAGGTCGTTGACAGCAACTCTGGTTTCTGGGTAAGTTCTTCCCCCACATCTCCATTTTCCAACCTCTTAACTAACTAACCCCCCCAGTACCTCGACTGCGGCCGCGGCCAATGGCTCGACTTCGACAACGGCCCCGCCTTCACCGGCTTCTATCCCTTCACCGACTGGTGCACGCCGACCAACAACTGGCGTAAAATCTACTCGTACGACCCGCGCGCGGGGCTCACCGACGACGAAGCGAAGCTCGTTCTTGGCGGTGAAGCCGGCGTGTGGTCCGAGACAATCGACTCTTCCAACTTCAACAGTCTCGTCTGGCCACGTGCTTCTGCCGTCGGGGAGGTTCTGTGGTCGGGGAGAACGGATGCCGCGGGGGTTAATCGGAGTCAGTATGATGCTTCGCCGAGGTTATCTGCCTTGAGAGAACGGATGGTTGCGAGAGGGGTGGGGGCGTCGCCGGTGCAGATGACGTTTTGTACGCAGGCGGAGAGTCCCCTTGATTGTGCTTATTACTTCATGTAAAGGGGTTAGACAGATTTGTCGGTTATGAGTTATGTCATTGATAGATTAATGAGGACGTGGAGGATGTAGGTTTTGCGGGTATCATGAATTTTGATGTCTGTTCTTTGCTTTTGCATATATAGTACATATACACGCATGTCTTGTCTTATGCACGCACGCACTTCTCCTTTTCAAAAATGTCCGATACCAAGTCTAAAGTATCGGCCCAGCACAGACAACTTGGAAAGCAAAACGTCTCGTACAACTATCACCAGATACACAACCAAACATACACATATATAAACTCACAAAACCTGCAAAGCATTACCTCATTTTCTAAATCTTAAAAGACTTCCGAATAGCCGCGCCCAATCTCTCCGCCGCCTTCGCCATATTCTCCTCACTAGACGCCGCAAATGTAGCTCTAAAGAACAAATCCTCCAACGGCTTATCCGCCTCCGCCACGAACCACGAGCCCCTCGCACACAAAACACCCCCCGCAACACAATAATTAAAGATGTCCTCCTCAATCTCTACAATCTTCTTCGTCGCAATCTCAGGATGCTTCGTGTAATCCAGGTGCATCCACAGGAACATTCCCGCACTGGGAGGAACCCAGCTTACAATGTCCTTGGGGAGGTGTGCTTCACAGGCGTCGAGGAGGGCGTTACGACGTTGTGTGTATTGTACTTGGATGTGGCGGAGCCATTGGAGATATGTCTCGTGACCCCATGTTTCATCAAGGAGTTTAAAGAGGGAGGCTTGCGAGAAGCCGGAGGGTCCCTGCGATGCGACTTCCGCGTGGCGGACGAATCGCTCGATTATCTGCGCCGACGCAGTAATCCAGCCCATACGGGAACCGGGGGAAAGGACCTTGGAGAAGGAGTCCATGCGGAGAACTCGTCCGTCGATATCGATAGAGACAAAGGTTGGGACAAGACTACCTAGGAAGGCATCGATGTTCCAAGGCTGTTCGGGCGCGGGGTTCGCAGCGCGCTCGGCGGGAGTCTGGTACGGAGGCATCTGGAGGAAGTAGTACGGTTCATCCTCAATGATGAAGACGTCATGTTTCTGGCAGACGGCGTACACGTCCTTTCGGCGCTGGAGACCCTGCGTTGAGCCCGTGGGGTTCTGGCCGGAGGGAACCGTGTATAACACGTGCGGCTTCCGCGAGCCACGGACGGATTCATCCCAGGTGGAAAGAAGCTCGTCGAGAGCGGTGGCCACGAGACCTTCCCCGTCGACCTTGGATCCAACGGTGGCTACGCCGAGTGGGCCGATGGTTTCAATGGCGGTGGCGAAGGCGTATTCCTCGGTGACTACGGTGTCCTTCCGGGCGCCCTCGCAGAACATGCGCAGAGCCATTTCCAAGGCGCCGGTGGATCCCATGGTCTGGGCACATCCCCAATCGGCGTAGGGCGGGTCATACAACAGCTCGGTATGCTCTGTGACCCAGCGCATCATCTGGTAACCACCGGTAGCCTGGGTATAGTTGAGGGCGACTGAGAGGTCATATTCCTTTCCGGCCTTGGACATGTCATATTTCCCAATGGTGGCGACGGTCGAGGCACCGTGCTCGGTGAAGGTGAAGTCGGAGCCCTCGGGCATGTTCACGCGCATAGAGAGTTCCGAGAAGGGGAAGTATTCGGAGGATGGAAGACCGCCGCCGAGGGAGATGATACCGGGGGTCTTCAAGTGCTTGGCGGCTTGTTTAAGGGTGCATGGTTTACGATGCTTGCTCTCGGTGCTAAGATGGTCTACGGGGAAGAAAGTAAAGTTAGCACATGTATGTAATACATCCCAAATTCCGGAAATCAAAACTCACGATCCCATCTCTTAGCAGCCGGCTTCCCAGTCTGCGGGCCCTTGAAGAAGTCACTTTCCGAATACGCCGCGACACCAGCCTTAATAGGGCCGGTCTTCGCCCGACGGTCCAAGATCGCCTTCAAGGCAGCCGAGTAACGGCCCGATTCAACAGAAGTAGACATGATGTGCGCTTAACCCAGCAACTATAACGAAGAAAGAAAAGACAAAAAGGTCGTCGACAGTGAAAAAAACTCCGTATACGACGATAATAAAACCAATGACTAAGAAATCCTGCTAACTCACGATTTCAAATGTGGGGAAATTCAACAGCGGAATGGAAATGGCCTTGACTAGGTGACCCGTGGCGGGTTATATATGTACATCCAAGAATCCACGAACAACCCCACCTTCTCACAGCTTGATATAAAATCGTACATACAAATTCCATGACACATCACGACTTATCCCAGCCCATCTGAATAATCCTTCCGTATAAAATACGACTTATCTATTTAGTCCCCGGATATCATACCCCCTACATTGTCCGACGCCAACCTCGCCCGGAACGTGCTTGCTCCCTCGGCATAACCTAACCTTAGCACCGGTTAAAAAAGGCACCGCTTACCCCCGGAAAGGAGCGAGTACATACGTACTGTATACATCTGCAATAAATCCAACCAACCAAAATCTCATTGAAAGCCCCCCAAAATTGGAGAATTCCCCCGTTCTTTGAAACTTCACAATACACCCAACAATAACCCTCTATATCCTCCATTCTCGGCTTCAATATCCATTCTCATAAATATACTCAAATCTCTTTAAAAGACTCACAGGCGACTGACCCCCACCTACCAAATTCTTCCCCACTGTTATCTTATCGCAATGACAACAATGGCAACTGTGCCCAATCCTGTAGAGTCATCTTCCCCCAGAAACTACCCTTTTGGTCAATCAAAACTGTACCGCGGTTATCAGTAACTGAATTCTGTGTCACAATTCTCGTCATGACCCCCAAATCACGCCCTTCGTTGACATCTTGTAATATGCAGGAATCACGAACATCGTCATCATCATCAAAAGAAATCCAGAAAAAAAAATTTAAAGAATTGAACGTTACTTCATCTAGCCAGCAGACAAGCAACTTTGCGCACTTCAGAAACCAAAATCAAGAAAAAAACCAACTCCATTTTAACCATTACTTTTGGTAGAGGACACGCCCCGAGAAAAACAATACCCAATAATAATACCCTATAATAATACCCAATATGTATGCAAAATCTAACAAATGCAAAGCAAAACGCCATAAAAATGCTAGCCCAGATAAAGATAAACGCCCTCCAAAAATTAACAAACGAAATAACAATTCTAGTGTGCTGGAAACAAAACCCAGTTTGTCCCAAATGATAACCAAAACTCCAAGCCAAGATGAAAATAAAAAACCATAATCGAAAATAATAAACAAAGAAGAGAAGAATAGGTGGTGGAAGAGAGGTCGCGAGAAATTATAGGTGGGGCAAATCTCAATAAGTTAGACCCGAAGAACCCGATTAGGCCGTATTCGATACTCCCGTCGCAGCTGATGTTGCGAGCATAACTGCGGGGGTAGATTCAACTTCTGTCAAATCGGTGACAGAAGCAATGTTGGACTCTTCGTCCATAGGCACCGCGCGTCGGCGTAACTCAGGGCCATCTGCTGACTCCGAAATGGTTGCAGAACTGCTCGAGCTACAGCCGCCTGTACCAGAACCACTCGTATTCTATTCGGGGCTGGCAACGATAGTATCAACCGACCCGGTAGAAAGGTTGGCATGGTGCAGCATGAGCTTATCCATGGGGGCTTCACGGTGTTCGCCGCAAATCCAATCCAAGACGCGACGCATCGGCGATTCTTCAATACCCGAGTACAAATCGTAGAGAACGCCGCCGGTAAGGCATCCAAGGATAGGTGCAATGATTGGTACCTGTATACACGATCAAATGTTAGTTTCGGTTCTTGATATAAATCTTCAAACACTGTCTGACTCCTGGTTGCACTAAGCCTTCTAGAAGCATAGACCCCTGTACAATGTATCGCCGAAGTACCGGTCTTACATGCTACCGGAACGCCATCATGAAACATCAAACAAAGGTGCACCGATATATAGCTTATCCAGTGGCAGTACAAACTGTACACCCCTGTTTCGAACGAGCCAAATACGGAAACGCAGTTCCAAGTAGCGTATAAGTGACACAGGCCGAGCTCCAAAACAACTGACAGACAAATAAATCAAAGTGTCCATATAGACTTACCCAAAAGTAAAACTTGGCACCAGTGAACACTTGGCTGCCGTAACCCAGCATGTAGGTGACCAGACGCGGGCCGAAATCACGGGCGGGGTTGAGCGCATAACCCGTCTCCCAACCGGATGAAATCCCAATACCCAAAATAAGGATAGCAACCCCGCAGGCCATGGGAATAGAGTGAACCTTCTTGTTGTGGGTGTGATCAAGCAAATAAATACCAAACATAAGGATCACACTGCTGCTGAACTCCGAGAAGAAACGTCCGTTGGCGCTCATGAACGTTTGCGGGTAAGTGGCAAAGATCGTGGCACTTGAGCTGCCAGTGTCGATGCTGTGATCAGCATTAGTGGCATCAAAGATACCAATGGGGGCAACATTGTTGCCATAGATCACAAGCGTGGCAAGCATGGCTCCAAGCAATTGACCAGCAATGTAGATTGGAACCTTGACAAGAGGGAATTTGCGCAGCGCCGCGTTAGCAATTGTGACAGCGGGGTTCAAGTGAGCCCCGGAACGGTTTCCAACAAGAATACCAAACATAACGCCAATGCTGATTCAAAAGATTGAATGTTAGTAACATGCCAAACACATAACAATCAAGTCAGAACGTCACTTACGCCCAGGCGATGTTGATACTAAGAAAATCGCCAGCAGCCTTGTTGCTGAGGAAAACAGTGGCGTTGGCGCCAAGTCCAACCCACAACATGATGAAGGTGCCAGCGAATTCGGAAACAAAGTTAAGATAATGGTCGAGCATGATGCCGACTTTCTGGACCTTAACTTTGTTGGTGTTGTATTTGGACTCGAATCCAGTAATGCTAACAGCTGGACCCTTTTCCAGGTCGATCTCGTACTTCTCGGACATTTTGAGAGTACTGTTGTTGTTGAATTGAGAGGGCGAGTAAGGGAGATACAAGTCAGCCGAGGTAAGTGTGAACTTTAAATGTGAACTTGTAAGCAGTCCACGCAGACGGAAGGTGTCGAATTAGGAACTGAACCCAAAGTAGTAGTCTACTTAGGCTTCTCAGCGGAAAGGCAAGAGTGGTGTATTAGTTTGTCAAATTATCATGACAGTAAAAACAAGTGTAAAGAACAATACGGACAGAAACTCCTGAGACAGAATATCAGAGGAGGCTCTTCGGTATATATCACTTCACACTTGAACGGGGGCCCTAGGGTGTGAAATTATACGTTAGCAAGTAGGCCTTGGACAAACCATGTTTAGGGCATTGACGGCAGTACAACAGGGGATAACAGAGCGTGCGAAGGAGATGAGACAAGCGATCAAGTGGTGCTTGCCGGCGAAACCCCCCCCGTCTTCTGCCAGTGGCCCGGCACCATATGCTTCACGTCAGAAAAAAAAAAGCAGAGCACTTTCTCATGTTTTCTCTGTCATCCCACGGCAGAGTCCAATCGAGGAAAGTCGAGAAAACAACAATGTGTGTGGAAAGAGAGGGAATTGAGAACACAAGACCAAACTAGACTGAGAAAACAAAGCCTGGCCGGGTCTATTGCAGGGGGTGCGGGAGCAACTAAGCTCTGTTCATATCTGCTCTACAGCGGCTACGGCAAGCTGTCAAGGCAGTGCAGACTGCATTAAATGGACACTGGTTGCATCGACAATGTGACGCAAAGTTGACGGTGACATTGGAAGCTTGATCTCTCCATTTGGCCTGGCTAGAACAAACACTTGATATTATTCACAGAAATTTGGACAGGAAACAGGTCACTAAACCCTCGCAACAATGTGCGAAAATCATCAAACTGGAAGAATGGAGGGTGGGGAGACTTACTTTGTATCAGTAGATGATTGAACAATGTATGTGGAACGAATAGGCTGTGTATGATTCAACTCGTGTGTGTTGCCTGACGGTAGATTGATGTATCTGCGCCAGGCTAGACAAGAGTCTAACGAGACAAACACAGATATTCAATAGGACAATATATGACAGAGTTAAAGCGCAGGTTTATTGGATTTGGGTTTTTAAAAGCGCGATTGGGCGAAAGAACTGGAGACTGCAGATGACTTTGAGAGAAGGCGAGATCTTCTCTTTGAACTGTTTGGTTTGAGAGAAGAAGAAATAGGTTCTGAAGTTTGTGAGGGAGAAGCCTTGTTTTGAGTATACACAGAGGAAGAACATTAGGAAGGAAACTCCTAGGAAAGTATGTACGGCTTGCATTGCAAGTTCTGGTGGGTTAGGGACATCTATAAGGAAATCAAGTGTCTTCCATGGTTGCCAAGTCTATGATCGTCCATTCCAAATGTCACGATGGCCAGTAGGGTTCTATCAGTAGTATGTAGACAGAAATTGCGATCAATGATAGACATTCTTTTGGCGGGGCTGTGAACCCAGATACAGTGGTTATCATTATTTTGGGGGCAGCGCCAGCTGGCTTCGCTACACTGGCTTCGCTACACAAGGCCCTATATGGGGTAACATGGTTTCTTGGACATCTGGTTTTAAATGAAGAATAATTTATGATCCAACCACCAGCCAACTGTACCATACATACGTATGTGAATACATATAACCAGAGCGGAAGTCTCTACACAGTCATGTTATGGCAACAGCAAAATTCAACCCGAGGGACACGTCAATCACCAACAGAAAAAAATCACGCGGCCAACGAATAGGAGTACTCACAGGCTCTAAAAATCACGATATTCTGACTGAGGCTTCTTGTGCCACGTTGAAATCTCCTTTTCTCAGTAATGTGATTATCGCATCAAGCCGAAAAAGGAATAACGGCGGCTCTGCTCAAGTTCCTCAAATAGTTTTCTCTTTTTTTTTTTTGCATTGAGGCTCAACGAGTCAAATCCCGCGGCCAGAACACACAGCGTCCGAAAATGGAAATAAGAGCTAAAAGGCCAGACTGTTCGAGAATCCTTGTTATCATAAGATATGGAGAGACAAGAAGAATAGCCGCCATTCAAGAAGTTGAGTCCGTCTGCGGAGGGATACACATTGGAAATCAAGTGACATTATGTTCCATTGAATTGGAGAAAACGAAACCAGAGGATTCGTCCCTGGGGCTAGAATCTGGTCCACGATCCTTCTCAGCGTTCATTCCACTCTGTGAGTTCAGCCCGTCATAGCGAAACAGGAGATTCTTTCTTTTTCCTTCTTCTCGTTAAGAGATACGCGCTTGAGGTTCCAGAGAAAAGACAAAAGTCGCATGGTGTTTTCTCTCAACTCACAGTCCACGTTTTGGCTGGCCTCAAATCCAGCTGGTGTAATTGTCTCCCTATCATTAGTGGTTGCGTGGCCGACTGCGGGTTTTCTCTGTTTCCTTGGAGGCTCTGCTTCTTCTATTTGCTCGGTTTTCTCTTTCGAGGCGATGGATTTCGTGGAAATTGTACTGCTAGTTTCTAAAACTAGTGTTCCTGGAGCATTCATCGGTGCAGAGTAGGTTTTCACTATTGCCGCCCTACTTTTAATTACTTTTAATTACTTTCAAGGGTATTTGCCTGTCAGCACCTCGGTAAATACATATACCCTGTAAATCTGGGGAATGTTCATCGCCTGCTTAAAACTGTCAAGATGCATGTCTTTTCATGGAGTTTTCATGTCAAATACTGCGCATATATCGAGCATAAGTGTTACAATTCACAAAAAGGCATACATAACTTGCATAGACCCTATTATATCCCTAATTTATGCATATTAACAGGGGTTTTTGTCCTTTTCAAGCCAAACAGTTGACCTATGCATCATGCGTTAATCATCGACATACAAATCATAAAAGCCCGGGTGGTAGGGTTACGGGAAATCGAAGATATGATAATAGCACAACCTGTGAACCGAATTTTATGGCAAAAGTTGGGGGATATTTTCGAACAGTTGGTTGACGATACTTGTGCTCTTTTTTTCGTCCATTTTCGGTGTTTTGGTGTGCATTTACGATGGAGGTAGAAATATCCGTAAACATCATGTGCTATATGTATCTAGGGTTAGTCATTCATTCACGGCATTTGCCATGCAAACCACACGAAAAGGCAGGCACCTTGACAGTTTAAGCGATGAACATTCCCAGATTTACAGGGTATATGTATTTACCGAGGTGTTGACAGGCAAATACCCTTGAAAGTAATTAAAAGTAATTAAAAGTAGGGCGGCAATAGTGAAAACCTACTCTGCACCGATGAATGCTCTGTTCCTGCTTCATTGTTCTCTCTGTCTATCAAGTAGCACATGTAATCTTCCTACAGACATCTTTAGCTTCCGACTACGGATTTTGAACAGGCTGTATCAAAAGCTTAGAAATTCTCCTATTGATGATCGTCACGGGAACTATGGTGATATCAAAACCAGCTTTTTGGGGTAGTATTTACTGGGGTTACAATGGGGTTCGAAGACTCTCCTTACCGCGCACCATATAGCCGGGGATTCTTATTTTCCACTGGAATTTATCTTTATTTATTGTTTGTTGTGAGTCTTCGCACAGACTCAAGAGTCTTGAGAAAACCCCCACGTCCTTATTTTCTCTGAAGAAATCTTTCCACACTTGTGATCTTCTCGCATCTTCTTGTATTCTCTTGTTTTCGGACCTCTTTTGAAGTTTTTTTCTCGCGCTTTGCGTTGTTATCAGGTACCTTTGGAGTCATCAGGAGTAACACATGTCAATGAAGTGATCATCCATTCTAACCTGCGTGTGGCCCATGACTGAGGGTTCTCGTAAAACTGGATGATATGTGTGACTCTTCTTGCAGTATCACATTGTTCTTATCAAAGTGATCGGCTACTCTCCTTCTATCAGGTATAGAATGTAATGAACAACATAGCCTCCTTCCCTCATACAAATGTCTGTGTGATACAGTTTGTGCCTGTCCACGGAGTCACCTTCGACTTGGATTGTTTGAGGCTCTTTGTCTTTCCAACTTCTGTGCGCACATATATCACTACAGAACAATGTAATCCATGTCGATTCTGTTGCATTCCACGTAACCTACACAGAAAGTTCACGGTTCCTCCAGAGTACAGACCTTCAATTTTACAAGAGCCTCAATCTCCTCCCATAATAGGAAGTTCGGTCCACCTTTAGACCTGAACCGTCTGCGTGTTCCATTGGAGAAAACAAAGGACAAAGAGCTCGAAGGCCTCAAGTTGAACCAAAAGAATATCATAAAGGTTGCGGCTCAAAGTAGAAGTTGCACAGAACATTATGCCCAGACACGGGAAGGAGAAAACAAAAGAAAAACTGTACACATGATAGTGGTACTCACATATAAGCTCTTATACCGGAATTTATCATTGTCCCCCCTGGCATGAGCTTTTTTGGATCCGCGGGAGGTCTGCTGACATTGAAAACTTTTTGCACAATCAGTATCCATGTCCAGTCATTACCGTTGGCTAATGCAATGGTGTTGGGAGAATCTAGAATTTCTAGTGACATCGGGCCTCAAAAAAGAAAGGGAGTATCAGACCAAAGCTAACCGTTTTCAACAAAAGACCAAGTAGCGTTGACCGTTATCGTAGGGTTATGATAGTATGGTCAACCCTGTACTATGGAGTCAACAAAAGAAAAACTAAACAATGCTTTGTTAGTCCAGAAATAGACAAGAGGTTTCTACTTTAGGATACTTGCCATTGTTCTTGAAAAAGGATTTTGATCATTCATTTGAAAGCCCCGATTCCGGACGAACAGGATTTAGAGTGGTCATGGTTGATTGTGGCAAGTTCTAGTTGAACGAGGTTGACGACTTTTGTCCTCCGACTGTTGGGGTTGGAGTTCAATTGCCTGGTTTGGAGAAGAAGAGGCACGTACGAACTGAAGATTTACGAACTTGGACTGGGCGAAGGTCGGAACGACATGTCACTATCATTACGGCACAGTTGACTTGGGTACTGACATGAAGAGAATTTGTTCACAAAACACGGAAACGCGACGCATGAATGTTTTCTGTAGTATTTCATGAGATTTCAAGATATCTGTATTTGTGTACATGATAAACTTTACTATACCCCAAGTTGTAGCCTTTACTAAACAGAGAGAATAAAGCATCTCCAAACACCAACCACGACAAACATAAAAAAGCCACGCACTTGTTCTCAGAATAGCTCTCTTATGATAATCTCACATACTCCAAAACTCACAGACCCGTGAGTACGGTTAAGCAACGGCCACTGTAACATTGAACATCCCAGCACATCGGTCTTTGCTAACGGTTTGATCGCCTAAACACACAAGCAGAAATCTGGATGGCTTTTGAAAATGGAAGGATTAACCAGGGGACGCGTTTTTTGACTTCTATCTTTATCTGTCGCTTGGTTTGAAGATCGGTATGATTCCGGAGCCGCATTTTGAGATATCACGGGAAATATGGAGATAAGAAAGGTGGTGGTGAATTTCAATGTCTAAGAATGTATCCCTAACATATTTCTAGGCATCGTGAAATACCTACGTAGCTTATCAGTACGGTCTCACCAGCGGTCGTATTGATAGTTCGTGCTGTTCAGGTAGACGTTAACGAATACAACAATAGTACGGTCTCACCATCGTGAATCTAGACTACTCAGTACTCCACCGTTATCAGCCCACAAAGCCAGTCTCCAAAGCCACTCTGAAGATCGACATCTCAATCCATACACACCACAACTCAAACATTCAAAATCTCACCTCCAAAATGCTACACCACAGTGCCCTCCGATCAAACAAACCAACATGAACTCTCCCCAATACCAAACTCACCATCTTACAATTGCCGCTCTATTATGTCAATGCATAGTCCATGTTAAACACTTCAACCGGCACTTTCCTACAAACAACAGGGAAGAATCCGGGTTGCTCCTTGCACCGGATAATCCCTGTAAATGTTACCGAACGGGGATTTGACAGGTCCCGATGCCGTGTAGGATTTCGGCTGGTTCCTTTTTTTTAGTTCCGTCGTGAAAAAATCTAGACTTGTCAAATTGAAATAGCACCGGGTGGTTTCAACATACAATGGCCCAATAGTCTAGTTGGTTAGGACGTCGGATTCTGATTCCGTAAGCCCAGGTTCGAATCCTGGTTGGGCCTTCACACTAATCTTTTGCTTTTGCTCTTTAGTGGTTATGGTTTTGTCGAGACCTCTGTCTTCATTTTCTGGTGGAGGTGTGTATCCTTTTTGGGGTTAATGACGAGAACTGGATCTATAGCTTGTGTACAGTTGTAAGATACATCACCTATCTCAACGACATCTGTGACCATCATTCTTGTTCAAAGACAAGTGCTTATACAGCCAACGTTGCGGTGTCTTGGTAGAGATTATGGGACAGGGAGCTATTATGTCACGTGTAATGAAGCTTATGGTATGGCTGTTTTTGTTTCAATGGCTGTCGTCATTACTGTCGTGGATATCTTGAACTGGCTTCGTAGGGGCTACGTAGGGTGGGGGATCCCACCGGGGGACTAAGTGATTATATGACTACAAAGATCTCTGGAAGACAGGTTGGTAGACAGGTTGGTAGACATGTGGCTAAACCATCAGTGACAACAACCACAATGTAGTATATATCTGGGCTGATGAACTTGGTGCTATGAACTATTCGAACCAGACAGTCTACGTGGAAAGGGACATCGAGATAACTCCCGCAAACCCCAAAATGCAAGAGTCTACCCAGGACATCAGATTTTCCTGGAAACAAGTGACTATGCCATCCATAATAGATGCGTATAACTCCATAATCACAAGATGAAACTCAGCCTCAGAAATACTGCAATCTGACAGTCACAACACAATATACACCATGCCAACCATGGCTCAGTGTTGCTCTTTTCAGTTCCCATAACGCAGACTAAGTTCTACAAGTCACATGTGATTGAAGGAGTTGTTATCTATAACTCTGCATTGGTATCCAAGTGGCCACGATAATGGGGGACTTATATAGTGATACCACCTTTCTCCTTGTATATTCAACTCAAGAACATGGCAGATACATCTTTATGTAACGACGAAGGCTATGTTAACATCGGGTTATTTATCACAGCTGTACATCGATACCATCTAAACGTCAATATACAAGTTTCCGTCTACAAAATTTCATCAATCGGACACACGGGCGGGGATATATAATGTAACTTTGGACAACTGTCTCCCACATACGACCATAGCCTGCGGAAAATACGGGGTCCCGTCTGCTCCCCCATAGTCAAGCTGCAGAGCGCTGGATTAGTAGTACGGTGGGTGACCACGTGCGAATACCCGGTGTTGTATGTCATTCTTTTTGCTTTTTGTTAGTCTTGGTGAGTGTAAGACCTACAATGCATCAGCTGGCACCCTGTGCTTACCGTGGCCAGTTTCTAATGAATTCGTTGAGCATGTGTAATGATAACGATTATCGCTTACATATAACTTGATTATGTGATATCATCAACATATGCACATGTGTAGATCAATTACTTGCCACGGATGGGTGTGTTGCCTGACAAATATGTATGCACACACCGGGGCATTTGACGCCCGAGGACATTTGATCACGTGAGTAGCCTAAATCAGGCTTATTTCAGACCATATGCACATAATTGAGGGGAGTTCAAGATACCCAACTCATCAATTCCTAAACTCGAGGAATCTTTTCAATGATTGAAACAAGACCGCAATGTTTGAGATAATTCACTTATGGACTCACCACACAGACTATTTTGGGGCCCTATCCTTCAACGACATTGAACAGGTGAGAAGGTTTGCATGCTGAGTGCGCAATAGATGCGACAAGAAATTATGTACTGACTGGTTTAGCGGTCCGACGGAATTGTTCACAGCAAGATTGAAGGTGATTCAAGAGAATTATGCGCAGAATACAATCGTCGAGTGATTGAGGGATTGGCCATCAATCGAAGTTGGTGTGCATCTTGTGCTGAAATGATTATTGATCGGATGGTTGTCAAAGGTTGTAGTGGATGTATTGATGACCAGGTAGAGAAGATTGACAACTGCTATGCTCTGGATCATTCTCTTGTCAACCCAAGGTGTTGGTCATCCAAAGACAAGGAAACCCAACGCGTACTCAACGGTCCAACTACGTTTGGCCGTGATGGTCTTTCTCTGTGGCCAATTATCATTCAGAACGAAGGTGGTGATGTATCAAAAACACTCGGGTTTTCCTCAGATTGCCCGATATGCGTTGGATTGGCAAACCAAATGTTGACCGGAATTCATGAAGATGGCGTCGAAAGAGCAAGATTACTATGTGTAAACACGATCAGGTGCAGAGAATGGCGGAGGGATGTCGCCGGATGTGGAAATTCGTTGTCTGTAATAGTTGAGGTTGAATGGGAGCGTTCGAGGGGATGGTGGAGATGGAGGAAGGTTTTGTCTGTCAACACCCAGGTTGAATTGAGACTATTATCAATGGCCGACGTTAATGGACCAGACTTGGTACCTCATAGTCTCAATCGTTGCAACCAAATGCTCCTGAGACAACAGATACAGGCTCAATTTGAGAAGTACCCCAAAGTTAATCTCGAGCCAACGACAGGCGAGTAACTTTTACCAACCATTACCAGTCAAGTCTAACAGAAGTTTGTAGAGTACCCGTCATCCTTTCGTCTCATCGATGTCAATAAGAGATGCGTTGTTGCGATTGGAAACAGACATGTCCGATACTCTGCCATTAGTTACAAATGGGATCCCAAGGACAAGAACATGCTGACCAAAAAAACTATGTCTAAATTTACACGGCCCAGCTCTTTATCCCTAAAGACAATGTCTAAAACGCTGTATGACTGCATGACAATGGCTCAGTTGCTGGGGATCCCGTACATTTGGATTGACCGATACTGCATCACGCAGGGTGATCAGAAAGAAAAGGCTGAGCAGATTCACGCCATGGGAGATATCTACGCCAACTCGTACTTGACTATGATATGCGCTTTATCTGAGGATATCCATTCTGGACTCCCGGGTTACACCCGAGACTTCAATGGAGACTTAGAAGAGCCAAGTCACGAATGTTGGGGCACCTCTGACGGCACTCCATACTTGCTGGGCTCACATTCCGCATGGAAAACTCGAGGATGGACTATGCAAGAAGAATACCTTTCCCCCCGTCGTCTCTACTTCACTGATGAATCTATTCTCTGGCATATAAACTGTCCAATGGTGTCATACCATCATGCAGATTTTGTTGTGGAGCCAGAGTGTCGTCCCGAGTGTGTGGAAGTAAAATCCAAGCCGATCCGCGAGCTAATAATAGAATACTCGGATCGTGAGCTTGCCTTTTCTAATGACAGAATTGACGCAATTGCCGGTCTTTTCAAAACTCGAGGTGTTGAACATGTTTTCGGAATTCCCACTCGCCATATGCAGTATGGCCTTTGCTGGCGTAGACATGCTCTCAACCAGAAGCCCGCATTGCCTGACAATCAGTTCCCTACTTGGTCTTGGGCTCATCTGTTTTTATATGTATCCTATCCATGGCATAAAAACATGAATGACCGGTTGAAGTGCCTAATATTGCATCCCACGACTTTACCACAAAAGCGAATCCATCTAGCGAGACAAATGGGATTTCCCGTCGCCGGCCTAGCTAAACTGTCGAGTAGCCAACTTCTCATTCGAGCAAGAACTCGGCCAATCCGACCTGGTGACGATGTAATATACGATCACTCCAGATTGAGCAAAGACCTTTCAACACTTTTGATAGTTCACATGTTTCAAGGTAGCTCTTACCACCTTTTTTCTCTCGTGATTGAGCCTTTCACTCCATTAGATGATGGCATCGGTAGTAAAGTCATACATGCTAGACGTATAGGCTATGCCGATACGGGCCTCAAGGGCACCTGCTACTTAGATCCACTTGCCAAGATCCGTCCAATGGCTATCCAGACGTTGACGACATTAAAACGACAACGCATCGGCAGATTTCCAGCCCAAAAGAAATCCGGGACTAAATTGACATGGCGCTTAGCATCCGAACGTCCCCCAACTTGCTTGCAGCGTCAACAACACACCTCTCTAAAGAACACGGTGGATATGGATAAAACAGTAGTGCGAGTACCATCCGCAAAATGGCGAGAGAATTATGGTTCTTTCAAGCGGTGGTTTCGTCGTTTTATTTCACGTTCACCCTTCTCGAAGCAGGTGGTATCTACAGGCGGAGTGACACCGGAACATCAACCCGAGCGTAAAGTGGCTAGTCGATGCAATAAACGCCGTGTAACCCACAAGCGAAGACCAGTTCTTCGGCCCTTTTTTGGTCATAGTCCTATGAAAGACTACAAATCATACCAAACCATTATTTTACATTGAGATTTCATTTGGATGTGAGGGTATATTGGGCATTCCGGTCAAGTACTTGGTTGTTGTACTATATATCGTCTACCTGAGTAGAGCTATCAATACGACGACCTCACCCCGCGCGTCTGGTCACAAAGGTGTCGTCCTTTGGGCGAGTCTCGAGAGGTGGGGAGATGCAAGTGCATTTCGCCAAGAAACCTTCCTATGACCAACTTAGGGCCCGGTGACGAACACCAGGAGGGGCTTGACTATGCATGTCCTGTCAGGTTGAACCGCCCAATTCTTTTTTTTTTTTTGTTGTTGTTGTTGTTTTATTTTACGTCTCCGTAACTAGCTTTACCTGTTAATACGATGGCTCTCCAGACAAGTTAAAACCCCAGATGATGATGTCCTTCTAGAATCCTCCCTTGTGTGGTCGGCAATTGCGAGAATGCGTAAGTATAGAAGTGTAGTCTGCTTGTTTGTTTGTTTTATTCTTTAACGTCTACCTAACTAGATCTAACTGTTAATACGACGGATAGAGGTTCAGTCAAGTACATTAGCTTCGATTACTTGCGGTTATAGGTGCTCTTAGCAAGTTCTCCCTCAACGCACATTGGCAAGATGGCCGAGTTGGTTATGGCGTCAGGTTAAGGTCGTTCCTTAACGCAAGTTTCCTGATGGAGAAATCCGCCTGGGTTCGAGTCCCAGTCTTGTCAGCATTTCCTTTTTGGGCCTTTTCCCTCGAAAAGGGTTATACCCTATCAATTGTCTCGGTCGATTACCATGGTTTCGTCTTAAACGTCGAGGGAAATTTGAACGAGTTTAGATGTTGTCAAATATCATCCTTTTTACATGTATCCAGGTGATTAGTGTATCTTTTAATTAATCACTTACTATTGCTCACCTCTGAAAACCAACAATAGTCGCAAAAATACTAAACTCTCCATGCTGAACAGTGTTCAAACACCAACCCCACGGATTTTGAGTTGAGGGCTAACTCTAACCTTCGTAACCTAATCGGGGTGTTTAAACCAGAACTAACCAATAGGAATCCCGTATTCAAAGTATCCCAGCCATGCTGTTTTTAAGGTGGCAACTTAAACTCTCAGAAGTATTTCACGATCCGTGACCAATGCTCTCTAATACAGGGGTGAAATTGCGTGTTGAGTATGTTTGTGTGTCGTGGTTTTGTCGGGCGGCTGGTCTGTAAAGTGATGTTTGACGTCATTTGAGGAGAATGTACAGTGACGTAGAGGTTTCGGTGAGATACGTATGTACATACATACATCTCGTGGAGGAACTTTTTTGGGCATGTACACACGTTAATGTGATACTGACAGAGAACATAAATGTATACAAGTGAGCGGGACAACCCATTGCCAAGACCTATTCTGTACTTGGTAGCTCGAGTAAAACCAATATCACTTATACAACGTTTCCAAAGTTCATGTTGATCATAGTCTTATAGTCCGATCAGAGCCGAATGCCATTGGCAATACTGAGACATCACTCATTGTTATGTGGTGTGCCATGCAGTGTTCGCTTTGTCCCCGGACAGTCAGGTCAGAATCCTTCATAGTCAATGTTCTGGGCATCGGGCGAATATCAGGAATTTGACACACGCAAACAGTTCAAGGAGGCACACTAAATTCCATGATTGGGCTTATATCCACCTCTTGGCTAATATGGTCCGACAACCCAATGACTTTGAATTTATGGAGCCCCGTCATAGGCGAAAAAATGGTGGTTGGGTCAAAGTTGACGAGTAGTTTTGGGCCTCTTCAGCTCGGACAGTATTTTAGCATACAAAGGGGGGTGAGCCAAATCATAAACATATAAATGGCGGGGTTGTCCGATCTTTGGCATGGAAGAACCATAGGACCTCTCTAGATCTAGTTTTCAAGTACATACGTACACAGTTTGTTCATATATTCGAGCTTCCTCGTCTTACGTCACAACGACCCTCGATTCCACCCTTGATTAATCGGAGACACTCTCTACAAATCTTCACCGCCCAATCTAATATCTAAGCCGAATAACCGACTTTCTGGCCCTGAACTCAAAAATACCCACCTTCCCGCATTACTGTGCCTTCCAAGATATCCTTCAGGAGCAATTCCTAAAAAGTTATTACTGCTACGGCTCACTACAGCGTTACAACGAGAACTTCCTTCCTGCACGCCTCTAGCCACTCGTACCTGCCGTGCACATCGCCAATACCACTTCCGGCGTTGTTCCTTTTGTCTCCTTGTTTTTGACGTGGGTTGATTCCTCTTTATCATTGTTAGTGAGGGTCTAGTTCTAGGAAAACCTTGAAGGGTCCCGCCCGCCATCTCGAGTTTCGTTGTTGCGATTTCTCTTTACTTGGTATCGCCATCAGTACAACTTCATTGTTTCAAGTTTCATTATCACGACTTTTACGGCCTTTTATACCCCTTTTACCCCACCATCATCCGCATCTCTAATTGCTCGGTTGTCTTGAGCTACTCGAATAATTAAACACCGACAACTTACCTCAACAGCACGACAATTTGTCCCTCGGCGAGCCCCTGATATAAATAAGCATATCTTCTATCAACATAACGTTTTGAATCGCCGTGGTCCCGACTATACAGCAACAATGCCTTCTCTTGTCCGGAAATTCACTACGCTGGCTGTCGGCTTCGCCTTGGCCTCTGCGCAAACGTGGACTAGTTGCAACCCGTTAACCAGTAAGTGATGGCGAGAACCCCACGATACAATAAAGAAACAGTACTAACCCTTATATAGCCACATGCGATTCCGACCCTGCGCTGGGAATGACTATTGACATTGACTGGACACAAGGTGCTGTGAATTCATTCATGGCCGGAGGTAGCCCAACATACAGCGATCAAGGCGTTGGCTTCACCGTTTCCAAATCCGGAGATGCCCCACAACTGAATGCCGCCTTTTACATCATGTTTGGCCGTGTTGAGGTCACAATGATGGCTGCTCCTGGTACCGGTATTGTCAGTTCTGTCGTTCTTCAGAGCGACACCCTTGATGAAATCGACATGGAATGGTTAGGAGGCCGCCCTGACGAAGTTCAGTTGAATTACTTCGGAAAGGGTATGGTTACATCCTATAACCGAGGAACGATCAACCAGGTCTCTGATACCCAGACCACGTGGAGAACATACACAATCGACTGGACCTCGGAGCGTATTATTTGGTCGGTTGACGGCACTGAGCTTCGCGTGTTGAAGTATGAGGATGCCGATACTGACCAGTATCCACAGACTCCCATGCAGCTCAAGTTTGGTGCTTGGGCTGGTGGTGACTCTAGCAATGCTCAAGGTACCATTGACTGGGCAGGCGGTACCACCGATTACAGCCAAGGCCCCTTCACCATGTACGTTCAGTCAATTATGGTTGCTGACTACAGCACTGGAACTGAGTACAACTACACGGACCACTCGGGTTCTTGGACTAGCATTGATGCTATTGGCGGATCGGTTAATGGCCGTCTCGAATCCGAGGGCGATTTATCATTGACGGCCACCGTTACGGGCGGTGAGACCGTTACTGCTACCGCCCCGGCTGGTATTGCCACTGATAGTGCCACTTCGACGTACACACAGACTGGCTGGCCATGGGTAGCTGGTGCCATGCCTACTCGGGGCACCATCCCTGATGGCTGGGTCATGACGTCTGACGGCAAGATTATCAAGGTTAGTTCCGCTGCTGCCGAGACTAGACCCCATGGGATTAAGATGGCTGCGTGTGCCGCTGCCTTGTCTATTCTCGGTCTTACCATCTTTTAATGGTTGACGATATTATAAAACGAAGGACGACAAAGGAGAAAATTCACAGTTACCAAGTCCTGGGGACTGGATTTAGGAGAACATGTTTCACGATAATGATGACGAAGGGGAGTATATTGAGTATCTATTGCATAGACCGGCGATTAAAGCTAGAGGTCAAGTCGTCTTCAAAGAGATGGGACTGAGGCCATGGCGAGGGCCAGTAATGACGGCGTGTTGGGCGTAGGCATCTATTTTGGCGTTATATTTTATGGGATTATGACCTTTTCTTTCCCTTCCGTTTGCTGTTTGTATGTTTTCAGTTCCGTAAGGAAACTCTAGATAACTATCAAATACCAGGAAGAAATAAAAACATTGACATTACTACGGATGCTGAGAGTTATTATGTGAGATATCAGATGACCGAAAGAGGAAATTTTACGAGATCAAGTCGGGTGTAAGTATGTTACATGCTAAGACGAGAATGGAAAACAAATGTCATAAAAGAGAAGTGAAAAAGACGGCGCACTGGATAATGGCGCGAGTCATGACTTTCATGAAACAGAAACAGAAATGAAGTCAAAGGAAAAAAAAGTATGGATATCTATTGGCTGGAAATGGAATAGCAGAAACAAAAAAAGCAGAGATAAAAACAGTGGTAAAACAAGTAGATGATAGGAAGAAAAAAAAGGCATACCCAAAGAAAATAAAAAGGACAAAACAATCATGATACCAGACATGTATGCAAGAATGGCAAGACGAACAGAGAAAAAAAAGGAACGTGAAGTAGGGAAAATAAAAAAAAAGAGCTTTCTTGGTTTGTTTTCCTTAGAACTCCCAATCTTCATCGCCGACCGACTTGATGGCCCAGTTGAACTTTTCACGGAGTGTCTTGGAGAAGAACTTTTCAATCGGCACGTCGAACTTCTTGGAGAAGACAACAGTAAGACGAGGATCAATGTAGTTCTATGAAAGGAGAAGATGTTAGTGTCATGTCGTGTAAAATTATAGTCGTCATGGTGATGGGTGGTACTTACGATCTTGGATGTGCCCAGGGCGACCTCCTTGTTGCCCTCACGATCCTCAGCCTGCAGAGTCAAGTTGGTGATCTGCTGGGTAGCCTTCTCGATGCTAGCATCAAAACGTTCAACCGTTGGCGCACGACCCTCAGCCTCAATCTTTTTGGTCTTGTTCTCCTTCTTGAACTTGGCCGCAAGCTCATCTGCCGCCTTGAGACGACTCTTAAGTTCCTTCTCGGGATGTGGCTTTTCCTTTTCGGCTACAAGCTTCTCGTTCTCCTTGGTGAACTTCTTGGTGATGTCCTCGCGCATCTTCTCGACAAGAGCAGCCTGGTGCTCGAGAATCCACTCCTGCGTCAACTCGCTGTCAAGCTCAAAGAAAGCAGCGCCCCTCTTCTTCTTCAACTTAGGATCGATATCAAGGAGCATCTGCTTGAATCTCCACCGCTTGTAAATAATGCCTTTGATCTTGTCACCAAGCTTCTCCATCTGTGCTTCATGGGCTGTACCGACGGTACGTTTGTGATTACACAGGATGGCAACTTGTCTGTTGCAGTCGTTGTACAGCTTGACCTTTTCCGCCACAGGACGGTTATCGACGACAAGTTCGCGAAGCAACTTGGACATGGTAATGGAGGCATTGTAGGTACGGAATACCTTGGCCGTCAGGCCAGGCATGTAGCTAGACAAATGCTTGTTGAGCTGAGTGGTGTTGAGGCGGTCAAAAATGTCGTCACCGGTAGTCTTTGGTGCCTTCTTGAAGAGCTTCATATTTTTGAAGACCTGACGCTCAACAACAACTTCATCATGGAAACGAATAGAATCTTTACCCAAGAAATCAAACACAACCGTGCTTGGTTCCTTGAGTGTGATGTGCTCGTACTTCAAAGAGCAGCAACCCACAGTCTCAGCTTCATTCTCCGTGTCCTTCTCGTTACCAGCTCTGAGGGCCAGCTTGTCGATCAAGTACATGGCTGTCGCACGCTGACGATCAGCCATGACCTTACTCTCCAGATCTCTGGTGTAATCTCGGCGAATAAGATCGATGTGTTTTTTCAGTTCACGCGCCTTTTCAAACTTTTTGAAATCACTCTGTCCCTTGATTGCAGAGTTGGCGGCAAGCATGACATACTTGTAAGCACCATTGATGTTTTCCTGCCACATGGCCAACCACGTAGCCTTGTTGTCGTGTTGAACTGCTTTCCACTTGTGACCAGCTGGTGGCTCAGGGACCTTGGCATCTTTGCCAATGTTGATGGTGACCTGCTCTGGCTTCACGCGGAGCTTGACACGGCCAGTCTTTGGGTGTTCACCACGACCGCGGAATAGTGATGGAGGTTCGACCCGGAAGTTGCCGACCTTTTCCTTACGTCCATCCCATTTGCAGTACATGAAGGGTGCTTCCATTCGATCCTTCTCTGCCTTGTCTGCCTTCTTCTGTTCAGGACTGCGCTGCTTCTTCAACTCGTTTTGCTGTTGGCTGTATTCGAAAATTTGACTGAAGTCTAGCTTGGAGAATTCAGTGATGTCGACTTTCTTGCCAGACTTATCTTTAGCACCACCAGACTTTTTTACAATGTCGGTGAAATCGTTGAAGAAGTTCTTTTGGAAAACCGGGTTTTCAACGTTGTGTGTGGAGTTGAGCATGGAACCAAAGAAGAAAGCAACTTCCTCAGCCTCGATGGCGAGAGTCAATGGAATGCCATCATACAGAAGCTTAACACTCTTAGGAAGAGGAACGTATTCTGGAGGGAAGAGCACACCGTTGTGTTCAAGGGTAGTCCATTTGATGCTGTCGTCTTGTTTGTCGATAGCATCCCACCAGGCATACTCCTCCTCAGCTTCCTCATCTTCTTCTTCCTCCTTTTTGACAGCAGCCTTGCCGTTGGTCTTGGCCTTGGCGGCTGGCTTTTTCTTGGTTTCCTTGGCGGCAGTTTTGGTCGTAGCAGTCTTAGTCGGCGTCTTCCGTTTCGTCTTAGCTAATGGCTTTTCGTCGTCAGATTCATCTTTGATCTTTCTAGCAGCAGTCTTCTTTGGTGTAGGCTTTTTAGCTTTGGACAATGGAACATCGGAGTCAGATTCGTCCTTTATCGTTGCGCCGTTGGGCCGGGTGTTGGCTTTGGTAGCACCCTTTCTCTTAGAAAGAGGCGCATCATCAGAATCGGAATCAATAGTCGTGCTCTTTCTTGCTCGTTTAGCCTAGTTGATGAAATAGTTAGAATCCGTGGCTCGTCGAAGAGAGGCGCATCAAGGCTGAATGATCAAGTTCGGGATGAATAAACATACAAGAGGGACGCTATCGTCGCTGTCGGATTCCTCCTTGTACTGGGCGACGCCGACGGAACCGCGGGACTTGCGCTTGCTGTTAGGAGTATCGATATCCATCTTGGTTGGAACAGCTGAGGTGGGAGGAAAATGATAAATGTTAGCCATCCGAAAATACAAATAAAGACAAGGCGAAACAGAAAAGGCAAGGAAACAACGACAAAATCAATATGAGCCCTCAAACCAACTGTATTTATGAGGTCGTGCAGGTTGATGAGAACAATGCTATAGTTGGAAGCATCCCATAGGGCTCACAGTGTACATCGGCTTGCGCGCAAGACTGCAGAGAGAGGGTCGGGTTTTGACTTGGTCGTTTTTCGATGCAACTCGCAGCATAAGATAGCACTTACTTCTAGGAGCCCGGGCCAAAGGCATATCGTCATCAGAAAGATCCGAACTCATTTTGAAAAACAGTTTCGACGTTGATAACTTTGTGGTCCGTTTTAAAAGTCTAGAGTTCGAGGCAAGGCGAGCAAAGGAGAGAAAAGGCAAGACCAAAGATGGAGAAAGACGCGAACGTTGAAGATATTCCACACCAAGCCCAGTGCGTGTGGTACAGTGCAAGGGCCCCCGGGTTGAAGTTCGCGCCAATAGTAGGAATGCCAGAGTTATTACCAAGGTGTAAACTGGACACTGAAGTTCCAGAAACACCAGAAAAGGTTGAAAAAGAGGAAATAATAAATGATAGTGAGAGTAAAGAGTAGACCAGAATCAGGATACGAATCAAGTCTTACTATTTGTAAGAAAACGGAAAAGTACCTTTGGAGGCAAAGCTTTCAGACAGCTAGATGGGATGGCAAGAGAACTAACACCAAGGACGCACTTACAAAAACCTTAGTCGGCTTGTGAAAAAAAAACCAAGTCCTCTGCTGGGAAGACAGCGAAAAAAAAATTGAAGTCAAAACAACGACAACAGTAAAGTGGACCCCTTCTCTGGGTCTCGGCTCTTTGGGCTCTCAGGACATTGGGCTGACTGACTCGCGCCCAGTACTGCAGGCGATTAATGCCAAAGCCTTGACCAGCCACATTCCACTAAGGGTGGCCGGAATGACAGGTGTGGCGTAAAGTGGCTCTAAGTGACCGGAGGAAGCACTCGGCCTGTTCATTGGCTAATAGGATTTGACCCACTTAAGCGGCTACACCATCAAAGATAGCAGTCTACGTTATAGTCACGATACCCCAGATCCAAGGCCAAGATCCGCAAGTCTTCCGTAAAAGGCCGAGCGCACGTGACACAGCAGAAGTCCGAAAAGCTGGCGAAAGCACTGACTGAGCTCTGGGTGAAAATGCTCTCGTTCTCTTAGTAGAAGCCGATCCCTCCGCAGTAAACGCTGAATTGGACCCCCCCCAGCAGCTAGCATTTCCCCCGCCATCGCCCCTCTAATTCGCCAATAGGAAGGCTCATTCAGCACTGTCAGTCCTTGTGTCCAGTGCTTCTACCATACTAGCCGCGATCAATTGGGCCCTCCGAACCGTGTTGAGGCCAATTCTCACTTTCTCTCCTCCGCAAATCCTCTCTTTCCGCCCGCAAACCAAAATGTTCTCCAGAGCGGCCAGACCAGCTGTGCGCGCCGTTGCGCCCAAGTAAGTGTTTGCCGAAGCCAGGCTCTTTATTTTGGCCTTCAGATGAGTGGTTTGCAGGTGTTCCTTTACCACCAGGGACTGGAGGACGATCGGTGCTATTTTTTCCATCCGCCAAATCCTCGGCAGACCGGAGCATTGAAATCGCTCGTCCCCGGTAATCCGGTTATCCGCCACTGCATCCGATCAATGCGCCGTCCCCAGCACCAATTGGTCTCCCGGAGCCCCGTACTCTCGGCCTTACCCAGTCTTGGATGCTAATTGATTATCGTTGTACCGTAGGGCTGTTGCCTCCGCCCCCAACGCGGCCGGCTATGCCACCCTTCGTGAGATTGAGGGTCGTCTCAAGTCGATTCGCAACATCGCCAAGATCACCAACACCATGAAGGTCGTCGCTTCGACTAAGCTCAACCAGGCTCAGCGTGCCATGAACAACTCCCGTGTCTACGGTGAGACCTCCAACGAGGTCTTCAAGCAGGCCGAGACTGTCACCGCCGAGACTACCGAGACTACCCCCAAGAAGACCCTCATCGTTGTCTGCTCGTCGGACAAGGGTCTTTGCGGTGGTGTTCACTCTTCGCTCGCTCGTTTCACCCGCCGTACCCTGAACGACAAGCCCGACGCTTACGACATTGCCGTTGTTGGTGAGAAGGCCAAGGCCCAGCTCGGCCGTTCCAACGGCCAGGACGTCGTTCTTTCCGTTGCTGGTATTGGCCGTGGTGTCCCCACCTTTGCCGATGCTCAGACTATCGCCGACCAGATTGTCAACCTCCCCAACCAGTACTCGGAGATTCACATTCTGTACAACAAGTTCGTCAACGCCACCAGCTACGAGGCCACCATCATCCCCGCCTTCTCCGAGGAGTCTATCCTCGCTTCCCGTACGCATATCCCACCTCCAAATCAACACCGAGATATATCCTGCAAAGATGGAATGATGTTGGACAAATGACTTGTGCTTGATATTGAGCGAGTCATGCCAATTTCACTTTTTCTATCAGCGATGTCTCTTTCAAATTCCGAATCAGCCCCGCTAATCAATATCCCACAACAGCCAAGCTCTCCTCTTTCGAGGTTGAGGAGGAGGTCATCTCCAACCTCCGCGAGTACGGCCTGGCCAACAGCCTGTACTGGGCCCTCGCCGAGGGTCACGCCTGCGAGCAGTCTGCCCGTCGCAACGCCATGGACGTACGTACAATCCCACCGACGATATTTGGTACCCCATTATTACCCGGGCCTCCAAATATATATATACCCCACCAAGAAATTACTTTTACTAACGTAGACCACCACCCGCAACACAGAACGCTACCAAGAACGCCGGCGAGATGATCAGCAAGAACCAGATTCTCTACAACCGTACCCGCCAGGCCGTCATTACCGGCGAGCTGGTTGAGATTATCACTGGTGCCACTGCCTCTGAGGACATGTAAATTAGCAACCATATTTGTTTCTCTTCTGTATTTGAACGAGCAATAATCTTTTCCCATTGCCAACCTTTCTTTTTCCGTTTAATTTTTCCTGTAACTTGGGTCGTGTAGGGTTGTGTTGGGTTTCTCTGATGATTTGCTCTGTATGTGCGATATCGGGATCCCCATTTTCAACTTCCGGCGTACAATGTCTGTATTATCCACACAAAAATGAATCTTGTCACCTTCCACATTTCGTTCGGCTTTCCGAAATCACCTTTGTCACTATTCTCGCAGATACTGTCACACAACTGACAACAATGCATGTATCTAAACAGAAATGAAGTATGTAATATTTTAATCTATATATCCGGATCCGTCACTACAGGAATCAAATCTATGCATGTAATACAACAATATTACACATCCCCATCTTCACCGCCCACGTCCGAAAGGTCACTTTCTGGCTCTTGGTAACTAACTGGCTGCTGCGTTCTACGAGCAGGAAAGCCTGAGATACGGTAGAGCTCCTCATCGGGTAGCGGAGTTGGATTTGTTCGAGAGGCTTCATGGGATTGTTGTGTTGCTGTCGGTGCCTTAACCTTGAGCTTTAGCTTAATACCGCTTGGAGCCAATTTAGAGGTGGGCCCGCCGTTAGGGACTGATATCTTGATTATGGCTGGTTTGTTACTGGATAGGATGCTTCGGACTTTTTTGGTAGGTGGTTGCTCGGGTTCTTGCTTTGGTGGTTCGGTGTCTAATAGGGAGTCCTTCATAGAAACATCACCCATAGACTGCTTTGGTGGCACAGTTCCGAGCTGTTTGTGATATTCCGCAGTCATATCCTTGGCTCGTTTCTCAAAGACGGCTCTTTCTGCGGACTCCATACCCCGCCACATCTTACTTGCCACTTGCGAGACCTCCTTGGATGGAACCTTGCCGCTCACATACCGTCTTTTCTGGAGACACCTTTTACGGATATTTGAAAGATTCTCTGCACGGAACAGCGCATATCCGTTAGCTGGCGGTTGCGGTGACGATTTAATCTTGGAAATGTCCGCTACAGGCTTGGTGGGTGTGGGTGTCGTAGAAAGTTTAACGATAGAGCGTTGTTGTGTCTCTTGGGTAGGTGACTTGCGCTTCGTTTGGGTTTGAGGAGTACCTTCTTTGCCTGGGAAGAGAGGTGAAGGTGCTTGTAGAGGACCCATGATAACATCTACTAAGTCCGAGGCAGCTCTCAGTCCAGACAAATAGGCACCGTGAACAGTGGCCGGGTGGGTGCTAGTAGTGTGCTCTCCAGCAAAGATAAGATTACCGATTGGACGACAGAGAACATCATAGTCGTCCCATGACATGTCTACACCAGCAGAAGAGTAACTTCCATACGAAAACCGATCAGATGCCCAACGGGTGATGATGACTTCTTTCGGATATGGGACATCGTCGCCATACATGTTGCGTAACAAAATTGTAGCTTCCTGTACCAAAGTCTCATCGTCATCCTTCTCAGCAGCATACCCAGCTTTTCCAGCCATGAGAGCTACCAAACATGGGAGTCCAGAGCTCTCTGACACATTGAACCACTGGAAGAGACGACCGCGGCTATCTGCGTAATCACTCTGGGAAACACTGTCACCATGGCTAGGATCCCGAAGAACGCCAAAGATGTCCTTTGTAGTGTCCCAAAAGGGCTCTTCGTACGTCAAAATGACCTTGTTCAACACTCCATACCCAACCCGGTCAATAGCGCCCTGCTTCCAGGCCGGCAATGGCGGGTCAAATTCAATGTCCCCAGACTTCAAAACACCTAGTGGAACTGAGCAAACAATATGATCGGCTTCATATTCGGTGCCATCTTCACAGATAATGAAGGAACGCCTAGTAGGGTCGAGCTCTGGGTTGGGGTTGTATACGATTTTCTTGATTGGCATATTCAGTCGACAATCAAGAGGTTCAGGACACATGAGTAAACCACGGGCCATAGACTGGTAACCACCAATGACCATAGTATGCTTTCCCTCCCATTCGTTCCCCGCATCAATGTCCCAACCGCCTAGACTCAGGCTATGAAGGTCAGTTGCATTGCTGTACTCAAGATTGGCGACATGCCAGTTGAGTAACCGGAAATGGAGTGGCTTCAGAGGAACAATTTCAGACCACTGATTGATAGCTTCTTCAAAGACAGAGCCCATGGTAGCATCAGAGGCTAAAGCTGCTTTGTCTAATTGGATTGTGCGAGTAGACTCAACTCCAGGTTGTAATCGCCAGCCCATGTCTTTGGCAATCTGGGCTGCACGCGCAAATTTAGACTTATCACCAACTGGCCGAATTTCATCAGAGACTAGAACACGTTCCAAGACAGGCTTATCAATCCCATTGGCATCATCTATTTGCTTCAGGGTCCAGGTGCCGTCACTATGGCTGTCCCTCCCCTCTTGAATAGCCTGTACACATCCGACAACCCATCGCGGATGCTTGATATCAAACTTGTACTCACTGATCCGATCAAGCGAATCGTTGAACAACCGTTCAACTAAAACGTCAGATTCAAGATCAGCTGGGGATCCATTAGAGTCATACAAAGTCGTCTCAGGCCTCAACGCGTGGTGCATCAAGCCAAGTTGGCCACGGACGATAAAGTTCAGCGGGTTTCCAAAGAACCCAGTGATAATCATGCCGCCCATTTCAGCTGTACATCTGGTTCCTGGGAAGCCATTTCTAGATGTTGTTTGGGTCTCGAAAGCCTTTGAGTATACTCGACCACCAACCCGATTTCGCCCCTCTAGGATCAGAATCTCTGGTGGTTGTTCGCCTTGTTCTGCTAGCTCATCTTGGTATTGAGTGAATAGGCCTGTGAGTTGTCGAGCACAACCGAGACCAGACACACCGGCACCAATAACAACGATTTTTCTTTTATGACCTGAGACCGGCTGTGGTGGTGTAGATATTGGCTTTGGATAGTGGGCACAACCAAAGTTGATGAATCCATTTCTGTTTAACCAATCGTAACATGCCGATGCTACGTCCAGCCATTTACGTCCAGCACAACTAATGGCCTCCTCACGAAGAACCATTACCTGTGGATTCCTCGCCCATAAACGCAAGATCCCGTTGCGAATATTCAGGTAAGTCGTAATTTGTGCCTTGGTGATATGTTCCCGAAACAGTGCTATCTCACCTACGTGAAGAACATATGGGTTCAGCCGACACATTTCAGCAGCATTAATGCTTTGTGTTGCATATTCCTGCTGGGGCGTTCCCCACATGGCTGATCTTGGCTTTATACTAGAATATCGAGAGACCTTTGACTGTGGGAGAGGTTGTTTCCGTACCCTGAATGGCTTCAAGGGACGACTTGGTTGTTTTGGTGGGCCCGTTGTGAGCGGTGGTGGTCTCTTCCCTAACTCTATTATCGCCATGGTAGTAGACGGGTCTATTGAGTGCCCGACTTCAGTGTCGGCTGGTGTCGTAGCCTTGCTATAGCCGGTGGGATCAGCCGTGACACCATCAGATTGATCGCAATTGGATATAGAAGAGGGTGAAGAAGACGAAAGGCTGTAGGTACTTGATATGGAAGGTTGTTCGACATGAGTTTTGGTGGTGTTGGGAAGTTGTCTACATGAAAAATGTCAGTTTATGTTGACTATGCTACGAAGAACAGGCCACAAGACTCAGATACTCACCCATCAACATCAAGGTTAGAAATACTGGGGTGTAACGACACCGATGGAATAGATTCTACTTCTTCTTCTTCAATATCTGATAATGAAGAAGAAGAACTCACTAGATCTATTGGTTCCTCTGGGACATCTCCTCGTTTGTGATCATTTTGTATGAGAGGTGGTAACTCAGTCGGACTGATAGTCACGGCGACAGAAATATCAACATTTGATGTTTGGGGAGATTCGAGTATCGTGGTCATAACCTCTGAACTGCGGGATATGGAAGTCTGAGTAACTTCTGGGGCGGATACATCCCCTTTTGAAGTAATCGTAGCCATGGTTGTCATCAAAGAAGCGATGCGACGAACAAAGTTCATGTATGCGTACTAAGAGTAGTATTCGCTCCGACTCCAAATTGGACTGCCTCCAACACTATATTCCAAGTGTATGAATACAGACTTCTCTTCGATAGCACTCAACGTCGTGATCTGATATCCCAATCCTCAATATAACGACTTATTCTTCATGAAACCGGAACAGGCACTATTGCCTTTCAATCCATAATCTCATAGATGAATAAGAGTAATTGAGCGAGATATCGACCAAGATGACTCTCCGTCGGGTATACAACAGAATCAACCGGAATAGCGGGTACGGATTCGGCGTGGCGTGGGGGGTTGGCGGTGTATATGTGGGGATAGAGTTGACGATGACGCCGGCGATGAACAAGACGGGGAAGGCACTGAAGACAGTGTGTGAGTTTTGGCGGGTCAGGTGGTAAAATAGGAAGTCGCCTAAAATGGACCGGCCGGTATGGAGCCCCCGATGGAATGGACTGAGAGAAGTTGCAAAAAAAAAGCGATGTACAATAACGGTAGCGTTGTAGAGGCGGCACCAATGAAGATAAATGCATGTATATTGAAGGAGCGAAAAGAAGTCAAAGAGGGCGCTTTCTCCCAAAAAATCTCTCGATACTAGACAAAAACTCGTGCGGAAAAAAAAGTGTCAAATTAACGCTTGTCGAAATAGCACCAAAAGGTGATTTCATTTGTAGCCCCCCGAACCAAGCACTGAGCGATAAAAAAGGCTCAAAAGCACCCAAGATTTCCATGCCATTGTTAACGATACCTGCTTTCGTCCAGCGATCAATTGAATCGATCTCTCGTGGACTCTTCACGTCGTCGTCTACTCAGGACAGAACGAGAAAAATCATCGCATATTCTTCCTAAGTCACTAGCACCATGGAATCTGACCAATCAGAGTGCGCGGGGCACCGCGCCACACATCCACACTCAATGGTCCATGTATGCATGTAAGTCACCAAATGCTGTCTTGCCACGATACCTTTGCGAACAAGACCGGTCGTTAGAGTTTGTATGTATGATTGATAGATTGTAACCATTCGTGTTCATCATGGCGTTTGGCAATCAAATTCGATTCGGTGTCTCTACCCGAAACAAACTTCGTCTGGTTTGCAGGAAATGCAACAATGAATTCACATCACGTGACGAACATATCCGTGAGCCTTTGTATACAACTAATGGTATCAAAACTTATTAATGGTCATAATATAAACGCTGCAGGAACAAAACTTCTTCAATCGACTATCACCGCATTCGACTTATCAGATCCGAATATACCTCCTCTCGACTACCAAACTTCACTCACTCCGTGTCTTATGAATCTGGCACATATGATCCAGTCTCAATCACCGCATCCATCATACGATTCCCGCTTATAATCGAAGTCGTGCATATGACAATGTCCCGTTTATCTAGAGAAGTTGAATTTTTGTCAGCTTCTATATTCATCGATACAATCACTTGTGAATGTTTAGACTTACCTTCTTCTTGCTTGGCAATAAACCGCAACGCCGCGATTTCTGCAAACGTGACACCACCAACAAAGACAACAAAGACAGTCTTTTTGCTCTTGTCGGCCGAGAGCAAAGCACGAGCTTTAGATGTCTTTTCATCACCTCGTTGAGTCTCTGAAAATGTGGGACCCCGAACATGTTTGACCGCATCCTCGAATCCGTTCCATCCACTGGAATCATTTCCGATTGCCGTAGGCGGTGGAACTGTCCCTCCACCTGCCCGAGAGATCTTACTGAGGTACTGCTTTTGAAGCACACTCTGGACTAACCGGACAGAAAGGGGAGCATAACCACTGTAAACGTAGGCGATATCATTGGGGTCATCCTCCTTTACCTCATCTACAATGAGTCGTAGTTGGCGTCTGAGATAACTGTAGTTGGTCTTCTCGCCCGGAGCTCCAGCACTGGCGGTCAACGGGATGACAGCAGATAGTGGAGACGACTGTGAGAGAATCAACTGAAGTTTTTCCAAGCGAGCAAGTGTCAAAAGATGCTGGTAACCGTATCCCTGGAGAATGAGACGTCTGAAGAGATCAAACTCTTTTGCCTTAATACCACCAGACACACACGAGTAGATGCATAATAACCTCAAGACCTCGTGAATAGGTGTATCTCTCGCAATCAATTCCTCAATAGAGTCCAGTTGTGAAGATGGGTCAGCCCCAGCAGCCAAATTCTGCTGAACCTCCAAAATACCCTTGAAAAGGTCTGTCCGTGTATGCTTGATGATCTCCTCGGCAAGTCCACTGTGTATTCTCAGACTCGCCTGCTCAGCCTGGAAGGCCGGCAAATTCCCCACAAACTCCTTCAACTCAGCAATAGTCTGGGTACTTTGCTTCAGTTCGTAGTCTTTTTGGAATTTCTGTAACCGGCGAGCCACCTCGTTCAGTTTACTACCAACAATCGCAAAGTTGGTATCTCGTAGTTGAGAGTAAAGTTTGTCTGAAGAGTCTAACTGGATAGCCCGCTTGCGAGTCTGAGCTGGGGTTCCAGACACTGCTGGGGCTTGGGCACCAACTACAGTCGTATCAACCTTGGCCATATTGTTGTTGATTGTGAATACTTCGTCAAGAAGACCCTCGTAGGTCAGTTGTGTCAGAAGTGGTGTGACGTAGTCTACTTCTCGATCGATGATAATAACACTCTCCACCTTCGTACTGGGGACTAATCGGGGTCTTGTCTTGTCAGTCGGGTCCTCGTCGGCCAATGCCTCTTGTCGCATTCTGGTCAAAATATCTGCCACTTTTTTCGCATTATGTCCCTTGCCGATGATGCGCGGGAAGAGGCCATGTGTCTGTTGGATTTCCATCAATGCCCGTGATATCAAGAACAGTGGGGTGACATCTTTAGCAAGGTATAGATCTTTGAACGACTCATCCAGCTCCAATGATAGGACATCGTGTTCGAGAGGGAAGAATGACAATGGCAGCTCATGTATCGTCACGTCTCCCATGACTCCGGCTTCTTCAAGCAGTCTGTCGGATACAAGCGTTCGCCGGGGAACCCAGCATATGTGAAAGTCATGGCCGGTCAAGCTTTCGCGGCGAAGTCTATTGATTTGGTCTACATACAATAACGTGTCAGCACACTACTATGGTATCCACTACGTGGGTATTTTCGGTGTAGATACTATGCAAATGAGCTGGGCGTTGATTTACAACGACAATAGTTCATCTTCGGTGGATTTAACCTACTCTACGGAGCAATGGTAACCTCCGCAGAGCCAATTTTCACCGGTACTACAAGCAACAAACCACTTGATGTTGTCGGCTTTGGATTCTAGCGCAAATAGCGGGCTTCGAAATATCGGGATATGGCGAACGCGCCAACTGCGGCTTGTTCAACATTACAGTAGGAAATGGCGCGAACTACAGACCTGCTATTTTAGTGGCTTGTCGTCCACTCTCTCCATGGGCAATGAATATCACATTTCGCTGACTGGTATCGGCATGGTCATTCTCAATGACAAAGAATTTGTCGACGCCGTATTCTTGAAGTGTCGTGACCTTGACAATGGTGCCTATTGGGCCCACTAAGCCTTTTTCGATAATGAGGTTCTTCTTCCCTTGAACCTGATGGCGCGAACAGAAATTTACATTAGCAATCGACCCTGATATTCAAACATGAAGCGCCAGAGACCTCTCTGAATCAAAACCACCATTGTGTGGAATTGCTCATCAGCTTAGCTCCCCGGCGCCGTCGCAATACGAGGAAAGCTTACCCCTTCCAGGAGATTCAGCAATGACTTGCGATTTTTCTCACGGATAAGATCCGTACTGAACTCCTGTTGAGGAGGCATCGCGAGCTATTAAATATCACGAATTCGGATACAGCTTTCGGATAATAAATCCAGATTCTTGTGATGTTTCTCGATTCAGGTTTGGAGTTTATGCGCCAAACGAGCTTCCATCACTGTAGAGCTCACTTAGCTGTAGACCAGCGGGGATCAGTGCGTTATCGGTTTAGCCAACAATTACCCGGCGCATGCAAGAGCCGCCTACACAACGTCATAACCAAGATACGTACACACATACTGTATGTACTATGTTGTAAACGTGAAAATAGAATCATAAAAGGCATTTGTACTTGATAGTGTTTGGCTTCACAAAAACAGATATATATATTTTGATCGCTAAAAAGTCCATCAATATGTGCCCTTAAACCGAATCGTCGTGAAAGAGGAACTCTATGTCACGAATTTTGTAGTTCGCGGCCATTTGAGAAAATCTCTCATCACCTTCGGGTTTTTCATTAATCGTATTTCCAGTGAGCACGCTTTGGAGGCTCATACAAACACTCTCTACATTCTGCACAGGACTCCACCCAGTGGTGTACAACAAGTCGAGGCAGATGATTCCATTCGAGTAGATGTGTGGATGAATAGGAATGTCGCGATCGGGAGCCCTCACAAAAGTGACCTCTGGTGGTTCTACAGCGGCAACAAATTGGTTAATCGATGGTCTACCGTAGCGTGGCTGTGTGCGAGGTTAAAGACATACCGATTGGATACTGATCTCCAAAAACAATCTTGAGTCTGAACTTTTGTCCTTCGTAAATAGGGTGTTCGCCGATAACCTCAATGTCAACAAGCCATTCCTCCAGGTTGTCTGTCGACACCATAGTTATGCCAGGCGGCGGTCCTGATGTCGTGATCTTGATATTTCAACGACCTGTCAGCTAAAGGTCATGGGCCGCACGGATGGGTACTTTATATAGGATCTAATACGTACCTTGGACAGCTCCTTGGCAATCCGCTTATGAGGAAAAGGCATCATTTTGTTCGTTGATTATGCCTTTCTAAGTTGGAGACGGGATTCAGTATCAACAAAAATGAAGGCACTACTGCGTTAAAGGATGTAGATGGAGTCGAAATAGGTGAGAGATGATGAACAATAGGAACGGCGTATTTCTGTAGTAACGAGAAACTGGACGAATGATCACCAACAGGAATCAGATGAAAACAAGAGTGAGGTTTTGGAAGGTAATTGTCATAGAGAGGGGTTATTGTTATAAGGGTCGCTTTTTGACTAGGAAATAGCTTTAGCAGGTGGGTTGATGTCGTGAAAGGTAGCTATCAACCAGACATATCGATTGGGTCACCACAGACGCCGGTGGAGATTACATGCGCAGCACAAAATGCAGGACGGTAGAACGGCAGATACTTCTGCTCGATGAAAAGTCTTCGCATTCACTAGATTTGAGGATGGATGTGGATATGCTTACAGGTTGGAATGATCTTGATATTCTCTCGCATTCAACGCAAGGCCATGTTTTTATAGAGATTATGTGGATCATGCATGCATGGGAATGCAAGATCAAATCATGTGGGGGTATAGTATGTATACAAAACAAGCTTGAGCTCCATGAGTAGTTTCTTGAAGTCCGTTGTTTCCCACAGAGCTTTCTTAGATTGTAAAGTGCGCTGAAGAAAATGTGTACGTACTTCGTTTGTATGTCATGGCTACATCATTAGTAGTAACGAAAATATGACGTTTGTTTCTTTGCACTGCTATTACAACAGGTGCATGTGTCTGTGTTCATAAACGCTCAAAAATGTTTATTTGTTTGATACAAGGACGGTTTTGACATGCACTGAACCACATGATCATCCCATGTTCTTTGTTAGGGTTTCAGTGAATATACACCGATCCTTGATACTAAGCCGCCTAGGATCAACCTGGATTATAAGCAATTGAAAATCGGTCTTCGCGAAGAGCATACTATGGAATCCGACCACAAACCAATCACACCTACCGGTTACAGGGTGACCCGCACTTCATGGAGATAATACGACTGGTAGATATCTATCTAGATATGTATGTACATACCTATGTAGAATACAGGAGACCAGACGAATGGGAGGATCAGTATGCATAGTGTTAATTCAGATGATCAAAGTCCCACAAGAACACAAACGTTGTGTGCGTGTGTGCATGTAGTTAGTGGCGGACAGAGATCCATTGCCGTCATGTCCGTGATTTTCAATGGCAAACGTACATAGGTATATGGAGGTGTCTTGAACACAACCGTGAGGTACGCAAGGCTGGTCTATGCTCTAATTGAATCAGTCAAATTCACAGTCGTGAAACACGAGATTGCCCTCAACGTCTGGCATAGCCGTTCAGAGCCTAAAACATCATCATATGCCTCAGTCTGGTCACACATCGTGATCATCATACTTTGCGAGAAGTGACAGTTTTGGTACCTGTGGATTCCCGATCGGGAAATTTCTAGCTAAACCTATGTTGTCATCCCGTAGTTTCCGTGCCGAGTATTGTGCATGGATGAGTTGACAAGTCCAAGTTTCTCTACACGGCAATGGATCATCCATATTGTGTTCCTGAAACTCTGGTCAGGTTCGCCTCCATCGTCCTTTAATTCATCACACCTATAAACAAATTCTCTACCATACGACCTATCGCTGACGTCATTTCACGACTCTGGTTACTTTCATCCAAGTCTGGCCTCATTCTCGACCTAAATTCTTCAACCTAAAAACATCGAGTAAGTCTACCGGCTGTCGTGCCACACCAAGTCATAGGTTTCCGTTCCGTCCGTTTGCTCTGACCTTGGTAAAGTGTTGATATTTGCCATGTCATGAAAATACTTCTCTGTGGTAGATGTGGTTGTTCACTAAGGCTACACATAGTGTAGTTGTCTGTCCAATAGCCCAAGTGTATCTGGCGCGAACCTGAATTTTGTTATTAGCCTGTTAACAAAAGCCCCTGTTATAGCCCTTGTACATATACATACGCTATTCCTACATTAGATTCATCCCACCTTACATTCAGTCAAATCCATTGAGAAACCTACCGCAACAGCCGACTCAGCCGACACCCTCAGCGGCCTCAGATTCACAGTCTAGATCGTTGTTGTACTAAGTCATCATATATTGTCTGACAGACGGCATATGAGAATCTTGCCTTTGCCAGCCGTTGGTTGTTCTAAGCTTACCCAGGGCGCATTGGAATTTTCTGTGGCTTGCCGCCATTTTTAAAGGCCCCCAAGATATCTTTCTGCGCCTCGCCCCACTACCTCGAGCCAATCCATAAAACGACCTGTCGAATGCGACTCAGCCCCGCGCCAACACGCCCGAAATCCTAGGAAGAGCCGTTTTATCCACGATTGCTTAAGTAAAACAGTCAAGAACCCCTCCATTGCCCCAAAAGGTCATTGGAGTGATCGTCAGTTCAAACAAGTGGGCTGTAACAAGCATTGTTCCTACTGCCACGGAGCCCCTCCCTGACCTGGTCTCTGCGTCTCGTGGTTTCCGATATAGCCAAACAATTGTATGATTCGGTTCAGAGTTGCCATTGGCATTCTATTTCAGAGACGCTTGAATTGGCCCTTGCACCGTAGTTGAAGACTATAACTGGCACCAAGTCGCGGCTCCTTTGCGCTTGTCCAGCTAACTAACTAGTTTTACTACCTAAAATTGGAATTTCCTTGAGTCCACTACGAAGTCTTTCAAGTTTACTCTCAAGCTGCTGATTCAGTTCTGGCAGCGATTTTTGGACTCGCTTGCTTATTACGCCCCCTCACCTCCAATACTAAAAGCATAGTATATACTCGACGTTCGCAAACTCCCCGAGCAGCAAATACACTTTCTGGGTGTCTATATAACACCCCTTGACATCCGCACCCCAAGCCCACTACTTCCTGAGCTTTGATAGTTCACTCCTTCCCCGCAACTGTTCTGTTTCTGTCATTATATCCACCTACCCAGCTTACTTTATTTTGGGTTTCCTTCTTCCTTTCTTTTTTCTTATTCATTCAATCTCCAATTATATACCGTCATCATGAGTTGTAAGTCTGATTCTAACAATGCGAAGCGCTTTAACTGTAATGTATCAGTGACGCGGGGCAGGTTGCCTAACGTCGCCTGGCGGAGGTGTGGCTTTTCGGCAACCCCCACCTGAATCGCCAGACCTTTGATTCTACAATGCGCCACTTCATGACGATGGTTTACTAACGCATGATATATTTGTGGTATAGCATGGCTTAACAAACTCTCGGGTCAACCCGAAAGCTACGAAAAAAAGTAATAACCAACTCCGCCCCTCTCCTTTGCCTCATTCACCGCGAGCCGCATTTTCCGTTTCGACGTGCGCTCCAATTGTATCCCCGGAAACATTCATATGTTCGCCAAGAGTAGCTCGGCGACTTACATATACCGGGACTTTCAATATGAGTTTTCGATGCTACTGCCGAACTCTATCGCCTATGTCCTGACTTGCACTTAGGCATCTACATATATACATACCCCTCACACAATAGCCCAACGCGCATACTAACAAATGACTTCCGACGTTAGGTCCAAATACAAGTTCGGCAAAACCCTGGGTGCCGGTACTTACGGTATTGTCCGTGAGGCCGAATGCACTGATGGCGACAAAAAGGTCGCTGTCAAGATCATTATGAAGAAGAGTGTAAAGGGAAATGAGAGAATGGTACACGATGAGCTAGGCCTCCTCCAATCGCTTAACCACCCTCACATTGTCCAGTTTGTCGACTGGTTCGAGTCAAGAGTAAGCTTTATCTCAGCCCAGCAGATAAGAGCCCGTGTATCTAATTACCCAACCCAATGCCTTTAGGACAAGTACTACATCGTTACCCAGCTTGCTACCGGCGGCGAGTTGTTTGACCGTATTTGCGAGCAAGGCAAATTTACCGAGAAGGATGCTGCCAACACTATCAAACAGGTGTTGGAGGCCGTCAACTACTTGCACGAGAACAATGTTGTTCACAGAGGTTAGTTTCCATCATCACGCAGCACTATTGGCATACAATTGCTAACTTGCCTTGTACGCGTCCCTATAGATTTGAAGCCAGAGAACTTGCTTTATCTTACTCGCGATGCTGACTCCAAGCTCGTCTTGGCGGATTTCGGTATTGCCAAGACGCTTGATCGCAAAGATGAGGTGTTGACCACCATGGCGGGTTCCTTTGGTTACGCTGCTCCTGAAGTCATGCTTAAGCGCGGCCACGGAAAGGCCGTTGACATGTGGTCCATGGGAGTTATTACTTACACACTCCTCTGTGGCTACTCTCCCTTCCGCTCTGAGAATCTCCAGGATCTGATTGACGAATGCACAACTGGTCAGGTTGTGTTCCATGAACGTTACTGGAGAGATGTTAGCGATGCCGCCAAAGACTTCATCACGTCCCTTCTCGCCCCTGTTCCCGAAAACCGCAAAACCAGCAAAGAGGCACTTGAGCACCCATGGCTCACTACCAATAGCGCCAGTGACCACGACTTGATTCCTGAGATCAAGAATCACCTGACCAAGGCAAAGCTCCGTCGCGGTATTGAGATGGTCAAGCTGGCCAACCGTATTCAGGCTCTTAAGTTCTATGAAGAGGATCCTGAAGACTCAGATCTCCCTTCGGATGAGGCGTTTGCTAGAGAGAACAACACACCCACTACAGAGAAGAAGTCCCTTAAGTCTATGAAGGGTGCTATCTTCCGCGAGGTTGTTCTTGCCAAAGTGCGCGAAATGAAGCAACAACAGGCCGATGCCCAGGCTCAGGAGACTGCGACCAAGACTCCTTGAATTTCTCTACGCGCGCTTTGAGTGGATCTAATTTTGTGGACGAAATTTATGGTATCATTGGTATAAGGAATAATGACCACGGTCATATTTGGTTCCATGTGGAGGAAGGCTTCATGGGCTCATAGGAGCATTGTTCGAAACAAATTCGAACAACTGCTAGTTTTGGTTTTGAAGATTATTTGTTTGGTGGGGTGAATTTTTTCTCTTTGATATCTCGCTATAGTTTTATGATTTAGAACATCTATCTTTAAGAGTATTTCTTAACCATTATTACATATGTCCAACGCATCTAGTGCTTATGAGTACCATATCAAGACTTAGGGTTAAATGTCATTTCTATGCACACACATTGACAGCGTCGACATCAATAAACGGGTGGTGTCCATGTCCATGTTGAGTTAAAGTACACAATACCGATCGGGCATGCATATGGTAACTGTTGTGACATCAACGTGCATCTCAACTAGCTTAGGATCTTTGACTTATACATACTTTGACTTTGCACGGATTTCTCTGGGCGGGACCGGGGTTAGATCACAAGCCGATTTGTTGATCCTTTGGTGACCCCAACAAGTTGTACATGCGTCGCCGCCAACAATTGTAGGCGGTGCAGTATATAAGGATTGTGGACACCACATCATTACAGCCTGAGGTCAATCATACACATATAAATTATCTAGGCTCTACTAATTTGTAGACAACTTTGTTTTCATCTTGGTATTTAAGTAACTAAAGATTGTTCATATTTTGCAACTATCTGCTTGACTCGAGGGCTCTTGCGTTCAAATTCCTGCATGCTTTGTCTGTATCCAGGACAAAACTTTGACTTTCTGCATATATTGCATCTCAAACATCGAGCTCCTTGTTTTCTCATAGTTGCACTTGGAATATCCTGCTTCTTTCTTTTCCATCACATCAACCATGTTTCTCTTTGGAAAGCAAAAGAATACCGTTTCTACCACCAGCGTGAAGCTTCCTGTGGTGGATATTCATGATGTCGACTCCCTTGAGTACCCCGCTGGTCGGACGTTGCGTCATATGACTCGGGCAAGTCATTCTAACTATGCGCCACTTCATGGGAATGAGCTTGAGCACTATAATGAGCTGGCTTTGTTGCTGGTAGCCCAGTTCATTCAGGGACAGGACGCAGATGGGTTGGTCAAGATTTATGAGGAGGGCTGTGGGAACTTGGGGGACTGGCCTGAGCCACCTTTTGAGGTCATCTCACTTGATTGGAGATCTTGGTATGGCCGGAAGGAGTTGATAAGAAGTTGGGTGGCTCTAGTTGAGGATGATATCGTGAATCGTTGCGGTACAAGTACCTGGTTACAGGTCGTATTAGAGTACCTCATCGAGGGTGGCGACAAGGCGTTGATCCACGGGTTAATTGGTCGAGGTACGTAAAAAAATCACTGTAAAAGGGTGACTGGTCAGAGTCTAACAATATTTTAGGTGGATACCCTCTCATTTATCTTGGAAACGCCATGCAGATTCAAAGCAAGGAGATGGCGGCAGATGCTATTGCTATCGCGGCCTCAGAGTACAGTCCCCTTTCAAAGTATATCACGGAAGCAAAGTATACCTTTCCGGGAAGTCATCCAAGTACCAGGATTGCGGACATTCTCAAGCAAGTTCGGGACGATAGTCGTATGGACAAATATTCCTCAGGCCAAAGTTACGACGAGACCTTTGGGGAGCTTTTCAAGGCTGACGAAGCCGTATTACTCGAACACTGGAACAACCTAGCTTTGGCAGATATTCAGGCTCAGTTTATCGAAGGATATGAGATTGTGATGCGTATGTTCACAACCTCAAGACAGTCCGGTACATGGAACCGGCCTTTCGCTATGGCATTGGCAGCTACGCACTCTGTGAACGTCTTGTTCCATTTCTTGCCAGAATCAGAGCATGTCGCTTTGTTTAAACAATGGTGGTTACTCATTCTCTCGGTCTACGTCGCTAACGGGCGGCCAACGATTGTGAAAATTGCAAGTAGCGCTTATGAGAAGACTTGGGATGATGTGCCTGAGCTGGCGAGACAGTCTCTGGGTGCACACGATGCACTATTCATGCTTTGTAAGTTGAACTCAAATGCTTTGCCTCTAATACATGAGAACTAACACTACAATCCATAGCTGTCAAAGCACTGCAGCAGTTGCGTCACCTGACGGGCGATCCATCGGGGGAGATCCTGAATGTGGTGGTACATTTCATTTTGGGTTCGGACTTCAAGGGATGGTAAACATATACGGGTTCTCTATGAATAATGTCAAAACACTGTATCATGGTCTTTCTTTTTACAAACCGCTCATCGGTTTCTTGAAGTTATGTGAAAGTTAGGGTCTATGTGTGGGTTGATGCTATCGATTAACGGCGTCATTGACAGGGAAGTTGCAACGACATGCCTTTGAGTTTCGTGAATTCATGAATTCGCGACTGCCGCTCTCAAGGTTGAATTGATTAAGAAATAACCGGTAGCTTAAGAACTCCGACCGCACATTCAAAAACAAATTTGCCCAGAATTTTCCAGCCATAATTGACTTTGACTTCAGCAAAACAGCCCACTTCATCATTTGTAGTCAACGACCAGTCGACCGTATGCCGTACGGTCTTGCGACACAACCGCAACGCATTCGCCTGTACCGATGAATACCCCCGAATTCATACGACATGGCAGCCATTGCGAATAGGCGGAAGCGGATTCTGGAATCGGATAGTGACGATGATGAGGTTTCGTTCTCGGAGGCTGTGGATACCCGGTTAGTTGGTGTATCGGCGCATTCAAAGAAACATAAGATTGAAGATGACTCTCCTAAGATTACCAGGGTTTCTCGTGTGGTGAGTTTAGCCTATATCATTCTCGAAGCTTTTGGAGGACAATCTGTTGACTGATGAGTTAAATATTATAGACACGGCCTGTACCATTATCAGAGTCCTCGAGTCCCGAAGCTGCCGAACCGGCCACAAAGAAGACTAAAACAGAGGATGCCAAGACTCAAGGCAACATAAGATCACTCTTTCCAGCACAAGCGCAACTCCCACAAAAGCCAAAACCTCCACTAAAAGCACAAGATGCTCCCACAACTACACTTGCAGAAAGACCTCGAAAACCAACCTCTACTGAGCCAGTAGTGGAATCCATATCAGACATCGATGACATGCTGGGCGACCTTTCCGACCTCGACGATATAGATTTTGACGACGAGTTTGAAAAGGCGAATAGTTTGATTGGACAAAGAGCAACTGCTAGGGGAAACAACGGGGTAAACTTCGTACAAGCCCCGTTTGTCTCCAGTACGGCGCCCGAAGCAAAGAAGAGACTACAAAAATTCAATGCGAATTCTTCAACACAACCGACTTCACAAGCCATTGCCAGTGCATTTGCTCACCCTGTCAATCGGACGGTTGTACGACGCAAGGAAGATCCAGATGATGATCTTAAGCCTTGGGCTGAACGGTTTGCGCCTCAGAGTTTAGATGAACTAGCTGTACACAAACGGAAAGTCGGGGATGTACAACGATGGTTCACGGATTGTCTGATGGGACGCACCAGACAGAGATTACTCATTTTGAAGGGTCATGCAGGTACCGGCAAAACGACTACGGTGCGGCTTTTGGCCAAGGAGATGGGCTTCAAGATATTGGAATGGAGAAATCCGGGGGCTGGCTTGCTTGGAAGCGAACAGTCTGCGACGGCACAGTTTGAGATGTTTCTTGGTGTCGGTGGGACGTTTGGTAGTTTGGAGACAGATGCACCGGAGGATGTTGAGATGGCAGTTAACCCGGTCTTTAATCCGGACGATGACTCGAAGCGGGTTATTCTTATTGAGGAGTTCCCAAATACCTTTCAGAGATCATCTACCGCGTTGATGTCATTCCGAAGTACGGTATTGGGATATCTCGATGCTAATACGCCATCTTTGGGGGCGTGGTCTGAAGGTCGAGTAAAAGAGCCCATTGTGCCAATAGTAATGGTCATTTCTGAGACTCTCTTAACAACAACTTCTGCGTCAGCTGACAGTTTCACTGCCCACAGATTACTAGGGCCGGATGTTCTCAAACACATGGGTACTGCTATCATTGAATTCAACGCCATTGCACCGTCGATATTGACCAAGGCGTTAGAACAGGTCGTCGTCAAAGAGGCCCGGAAATCTGGCCGAAGACGAACTCCTGGCCCCCAGGTACTCAAGAAGCTGGGTGAAATTGGTGATATTCGAAATGCTATTTCCTCGCTAGAATTCATGTGTCTCAAGGGTGATCTAGATGGTCAATTTGGTGCTGCAGTGAACTTGGGCAAGTCAAAACGGTCAAAGAAGGATGTCTCCTTGACTAGATCTGAGTTGGAGACTCTAGAGCAAGTGTCCCAACGTGAAGCTACACTTGGTATTTTCCATGCTGTGGGAAAGGTCGTTTATAACAAGCGGGATGACACCCGGTTAAAGGATAACCCAGCGGAGGATTTGCCAGACTTTTTGTCTCGGCATTCAAGGCCAAAACGATCTCAGGTTGATGTGGAAACACTAATTGATGAAATCGGTACGGATACAGCTACATTTGTGTCTGCTCTACATGAAAATTACCCATTATCTTGCGAAACACCATTAGTAGTCGAGGATTCCCCAACTGCTGTGGACCATCTCAATGGATGCTTGGAGTCATTATCTGATTCCGACATGTTATGTCCATCATGGGATGTTTTCTTTGGTGGTAAAGGTGGAAATAGCGCAGGGTTGAACCGAGACTCGGGGAGCTATGTACTCAGACAAGACGAAATGTCTTTTCAAGTTGCGGTGCGTGGTATTCTTCATTCACTACCGGTACCCGTGAAACGGCAGCAGCATCCTGGCCGGGGAGGTGGTGATGCTTTTAAAATGTTTTACCCGACAAGTATCAAATTGTGGAAGACAAAAGAAGAGATTGAGGGGCTGTTAACATTATGGTCCGGTAAGCTGCTGTACGGAGACTCTATGGCATCTCGACAGACCTCAGCCGGGTCCAGTATGTTCAGTTCTAGAAATGGCCCAGGAATGTCATCTACGAGATCGCATATGCCACAACAACCAATGCCAATTTCTCCACTACCCACTCTTGGCCATACGTCTCGCTGGCCTCTCCTTCTTGATCGTTTACCTGCACTCGCAACTATAATACGCGGTCAAAACCCAAGACATCCGTACCTCCCCGATCTTGAACGTATCGTGACTTTCCGTGGTATCGGTATAAGGTCAGACGATGATGCCACTGGAGAAGGAGACGACGCAAAGGAGGGAGAGGCGGGAAGTGAGCAATGGGCAACAGATAGACCGACCGAAGAAAAGACTAGAAAGGTGCGGGTAGGAATCCAGGAGGCAAAGGGTGATTCCATTCTAGACTCGGTTTCACGGGGTTTCGGTGGTCTACGGTTTGGAGACGGAGACGACTTGGATGTAGAAATTGAAGACGACGTGGATGATTGAGATATCCCAAGAGCAAAACAGACAGGCTGTACAGGTTGTATTCTAGTAAATATACCGGAACTCGGCATTCTATTTGTTGTCATGAATAAGACAACGATTCAACAATAGTATACACACTTCAACTTTGACAACTCTCACCAAGGCTACCACCTTCTTGGCTTTATCTCTATCTACAAAGAACTCCATACATCCCCAATGCATTTACATGTCACACATTACCGCTCGCCAGCCAATCTTCTGGCCTGGACCTCACCAAGGGCACGAGAGCCACTGATAACGGCAGCAGTGCCAGCGATGAGCATCAACGGGAGAATCTGGAAAAGGTTCCAGGCGGTGTAGTACATGAAGAAGACACCCTCCATAGCAACAATCGAGCCGAGGAAAACAGAGTGAGCGACGGGGGCAGCAGCAAGGGCCTTGGGAAGATGAGCAAGGTTGGCACCCTGGGCAATCCACTATTTACAGGCACGGGTTAACATATATACTGATATCTCGCACTTGGAAGTTTACTTACGGCAACGAAGACAGCGGGGATAGCGGCGAGAACAGCGAGAGCAAAAGTGAGCGAGACTACGACAGGTGGGCTTTGGGCGTCGGGGCGGAAAATGTGGTTAATCTCGGGCTTCTTGCCGTAGCGCTCGGGAGCTTCAGTGACGGTCTTGCCGGCGGAGAAGGGCTTCAAGCTAAAGACGGAAGAACGGATAGGTTCATCGGCGCCGAAGGAACCGATAACAACGGAGGCAGTCAGACGCTCGGCCTTGAGAAGGGGAGTGGGAATGTCACGGTAAGTCTATGTAGTAAGTTCACGGTTAGCGGTGAAGTTCTCGGGACAATTGGGAGTCTACGTAATGCCAACGGGTCTACGTACGAACTTAGCAACGGCCTTCCCCGAGTCACGGGTAGTGAAACCAAAGGGAGCTTCCAGGCCGGTATCCGGGTCGCGCAGAAGGAGCATAGCCTGATGAGGAACGGCCTGTTCCCCGTCAAGTTGGGGGGTCAACGAGACAATAATAGAGTCGGTGACGCGCACATCGAGCGGGAGGGTCGAGGGCTTCTGCGAGGTGAAGGACTGGGTCTTAACTTCGCCCTTCTTAGGCTTGACCTTGATAGAGCCGTCGCGGAAGTCCCAAGTGGCGGCAGACACGGCCGACGCGGCGAGAAGGAGGGTGGAGAGGGAGATGAGCTTCATTTTGGCGGCGAGGTGTATTCGTAGAAAGGCGGACCGGAGACGGATGTCGGGTGGGTTATGGTAGCGAGGAAAAGAGCCAGCAATTTCTCGGGATTGTCGATATATTGGGACGTTTCGTATAATTCACGAACCCGGTGGTCAAAAAGACAAGACAAGCAAAATACAAGAAAGAAACAATGAGTAACAACCACTAATTGCGCAAGATCAAGAAAATCACAAAAAAGTTCAACAATCTCTCGCAATCTTTTTTCCTTTGAGGCCGAAACAAGAGTTCGTGGTGGTCGTCTGTGGACAGCTAAGCTGCTTCATCCTACTTGGGTAATGACGCTTTGCGCCATGCGTGCTTTCCATAAAATCAGTTAATTGACGTCGTAAGCTGTTTGGGTAGTGGTGGGGCCATGTTGCTTGTTTCGGAAGTGTGGCGTTGGTATTGCGCAGCATGATTAGTGTGGCGGGGTGTGGCGTTGAACTATATCATGATATTGAAGACTTGGTGGACTATGTAGTTTTATATGTATATACAGATTTATAAGTAGTCGGCCATGATCACGTTTTCATGTCCCTAGTATGAATGATATTTAGTATAGGTTCGCTCATAACTCATCCTTGCCGCCCTCGCTACCTACCGTTTCCCGCTCCGTTGCTGTGCTCGTTTCACCTACTCCCATGTAGTCCTCCAGTTCCATCCATTCCATGGCAAAAGCAGTCGTTATCATAGCCCAGTCATGGCATGTTGGAATATCCAAACTCTCTCCGTTATCCGCCATGGTATGCCATACCTGGGGAAAGGGACTCGGGATAACATGCAACACCGGTACTCCTCGGGTCAAAAATGGCAGATGATCATCAGAGATGCCACTCCCTCCGCGGAACTTATCATGTGATTTGTCAAGGTCTGGCAAGAATGAACGGCCGTTCAATGGTTTAGATTGAAGAAGGCCACCATCGCGTAACCTCTTCTCGATCCGGGCCATGTTTTGGTATGCCCAGTGAGTAGTAGGGAAGTAGCTGGGCACACGAGGACTGGAAGAACCAAGAAGATCGAGAAGCACAAAGAGTGAGATGGCATTGATAGGGGTCCGGTATTGAGACATGGCGGGGTAGACGGAAGCTTCCCAGTCTTCTGCCAGAGCTCTTCATTTAGAGAAAGTAGAGGTTTTCAGTGGTTAGTTGAATCGTCTTACACAAGGTGACCTACAGTTACATCGAAACTTACCTGGATCCATATAATGAGTCCGTATCAGACCACTCATGCCAGGCCTCTTCTCCGTCCAATAGCAATATCTGAACTCCTTTATCCTCTTCCATCCCAACTTCCCCATTGGCCTCCATGTCCTTCCACTTAGCTGTAAGAGCCGCATCGATGCTTCTTGCCACATGCATCAACATGGCACACGGAGCCGCACTATCTGTAGCCCCAATAAAACCTTCAGGTTCCACCTTACTGTCGTAGTGCGCAACCAGTGTCAACCTCTCCACATTGCCCCCCTCGGCCCACGGAGGATCCCGTGTAAAGATCAAGTTCGTAAATGGCACTTGTCTATCACCCGTCACTGGAGTTGTGCTTGTAAAGTTGTGCACATCTGCCCTCCAATCTGGCAACCTAGTTGCAAAGAAAGCCATGAAATGGCTCTGTGCGGCCATCTGCCCCGGTGTTCCCGGAACCCGGGGAATCAACAATGGCGCCAGGAGACCCGCAGAGTTGTCGATATCAAAGTCAGATCCTACAGGTGGAAGTGCTGTGAGAGCAGCATCGCTCAATGCAGTGTATCCGCGAACTCCGGGCATAGAAATGGTAGTGGCGGTGGCCAAAAGCAATAGCGGACGTATGAAAAATATCGGTGGGGCGACAAAGGGCCCTCGACGCAGGAACGAGAGCATGCTGAAGTCACTGGATATAACTTGGGGATTGGGTGTGGATGAGAACTACTTAACACCCCGTGGCGACGCAGATTCACTATATGGTGAGTACCGACGCCTTGCATGAGATCCGGGGAGCTTATTGGATTGGCCTGTTTACTCGGTTAGGGGTCAAAAGGGTTCTGTGGGGACAAACAAGGGTTATTGGTAACTTGGGAGTTTGGACGAACCTTGGAAGTCAAGATACTGCTGTCGAACTATCTTCGGTGTAAGTTATCAAATCTACAAATATCTAGTAGTTTGATATCGCTCGCATCTAGATAATTCACTGCAGGAACCTCTTTATGTGGCCATATGGTGAAACTAATGGATGCTTAACCCTAATGGGTGCATGTAACAAACTGGAACTGAGGTGAGTGGAGTAACTGCTCACTACTGTCCGTGTACAAAATGACTGGAGTATCTGCAACGATACAATCTAAGCATAACAAGCTGCTCTCAACACATACATACATAGTTGGTCACATCCATTCTAACTTTAAAGTTGCATTTTCGAATCTTAATAGTCAACAAAGAGAGACATCATTCTACATACATATGTTGTTACTCTTCCTGCACCATTTGTAGTCTCTTTTTGCCCGATTTGGTCACTGCTCGACAAGCTAGTTTTGGCCCTTAACCTTTTTGGGCTGTGTTTGTTTCGCCCAGGCACGTGAATTCACTACCTCTAATCATAAATTGGGTGCAACTTTCAGATTGGATGTTGTACACCTGTAGCCTCACCTTTGCAAGATTGTTGATGATTGTCGCTTGACTAACATTGGTCTCTACTTTCATCCTCTTTAATCCACTATCGCTGGTTCCAAACATTCATTTTTATTTTTTATAAATTACCTTAGTCTTACTCCTACCAGGCCTGATTCATGTCTCTCCTATCCAGCAACCCATGTTCGTGATTTTGACTGCCTCTCCTTTGCCTACGTCTTGTCTGTCGTAACTTAAGGTCTTCGACCTACAACTCTGTCTGCGACTCCAGGCTCGGGATTTAGAGTCCCTTAGATTCGTATCCTTAATAGTTTGATTGCCATCTTGAGCTATATCCTTTTAGAGCTCTCGTGATTTCTCTCAATATTCCTTTGTTGTTGTTTTGGAATTCCTGTCGGTTCTTCTCCTAATCATACATCGTCAGTGAGGCTTCACGACAAAGACGCAAATATTCTTGGTGTTCGTTTTCTGGACAACAATCTACATACATCAATAATTTCCTGTCTTTCGATAGACCAATCGCTTTTTTTTAATTCGAACCATTCATTCACATAATTCAATACTCATAATCATGGACTTCATGGATTCGCGTTTTCCGGAGCTCTTGTCCTCGCCAACGCGAGACCGCTGCGAGGAAATGAGGAACCCAAACTACGGCACAGTGTATGCCTCTCTGTAAGTGATCCTTCGGCTGAATCGCGTGAATCCGCAACCATATTAATATGATGTCATAGCTTTATTCTTGTTGGTCTCCTTGTATCATACCTACCGCAACATTGGCGCATCTACTCGCGTAGAACAACAGAGGGTATCTCACCGCTGTTTATCCTTTTGGGTGTTGTTGGAGCAACGACTGGCTTCGTCAACATGCTGACCACTGGTCCCTCCAGACAAGACATGCAGTGCTGTCAGCAGGTCGAGGCTGGTCAGTGTGCTCTTGGTCTGTTGGGAATCATGCAGCTCGGCGTACAATGGGCATGCTTTGTCATCATGTAAGTAGGAATGGACCCACAACACCCCGGTTCGCTCAAAGTATCAACATACTGACTGTTGATTATAGTTTGATACTGTTTATTGCCTTTTACCAAGAAACCCCTCTCACCGCAGCTACACACAACGCCATCCGCCGTATTGTTCCACACGGGGAGGAAGCTACCCCAAGGCCTAGATCATGGAATAGTGCTGTGGTGGTTGGCTTCGTTTGCCTGATCCATGCGTGTATTGTGGCGATTGTTTCTCTGGTGCTTCTTAAGTCTCGCCCCGAGTATCTCGATAACTGGGCCAATGCTCTTGGTGTCATGGCTGGCAGTCTTGCAGCCATCCAATACCTACCTCAGATTGCCACTTCTTGGTACCTCAAGAGTCTTGGTTCCCTCAGTATCCCCATGATGCTCATGCAGACGCCAGGCGGTGTTGTCTTTGCTGTTTCTTTGTATTCCCGCCTAGGAATCGAAGGCTGGTCAACCTGGGGAATCTACGTTCTTTCTGCATCGATGCAAGGGACCCTATTGTTAATGGGCATCTACTTTAAGATGACCCAGTCAAGAAGCGAGTCCAACGAGAGTGGCCAGAGTAAGGCTCACCGCTCTCGCGCTCGTCGGGATGGACAAGGTAGACATGCCAATGATGACACGACTCCGTTGTTAAACGATGGCTCAATTGGTTACGGTGCGAACGCTGGGAGTGAAAGCCGGCCAAAGATTGATAGCACCGCCAAGAAGGACAAGGGAAAGGGGAAGGCAAAGGCTGTCGTCTCCAAGAGTAAGAGACGGGCCCGTGTTGAAGAGCCGGAAATCGTTTCAGACAGCGAAGGATCGCCTGATGATTCTCAAGGACAGTCGTCTTCAAGTCAGTCCAAGAGGAACGGCAAGAAATCAGGGAGTAATAAAGGGAAGAAGAATTCTAAGTCCGGCAAGACACAGAAGGCGGCTGCTTCGAAGCAGAGGCATGGTGGAATGAGCACCGAGGCATAGGACTGTCTCTTAGGAGATTGTGATTATGGGCAGTGTGGATCGTTTCTCTTATTTTGTGGCATTGCATTGGCTGCCACATACATAGTCATTGTTTTGGGTTTATTATTTGTTTTACACTTCATGCTTGACTTTGAAGTATTTTATTCATCCGTTTATAGATATTTGAACCATTAAATCATTAAAAGTGTTGAGGGGGCGTGAGCGTGAATATTAGGGACCTATGATGATCTATGGCCGCGAGCTGTTGAAGGTTGCCATCTCAAGTAGATCCTCGATATGTGGTTGCCAATTCGGGTCTTCATTTACAGTACGTTCGCGGATAGCCTCGGTCCAAACATGCCAGGCGAATTCCAGCAATTCATCCTCTGTAAATGTGATATCGCAGTCACTAACTTCATCTGCGTGTTCCAGAGGCGCAGCCCACAATCTCGAAGCTGGCACTCTAAAGGGACCACCGCGCACTTCAAAATGGTCTTTCTTCAATACTTCGAGTGATGACGGTATATTCTCCCTTTTGCTTGCGGTTTCAGCTTGCGCGTTATACCCCGCTGGACTAGAAGTATCTGGGACAACATTGAAAAATGAAGCCCATTTGAATGCCACAGTGGATACATGGATCCGTTTGAACTGAGCTTTCCCGTTGATAAGCTTTGGACCCCACAGTTCAAATAGCATACTGCACGATCGTGGGATGGGCTTGACGAGGGTTGCTCCACGAAGGTTCTTGTCACTGTTGAGATACCACCAGCGGGCCTTCATGTTGAGCATGAGCATGGATTGCATCCAGGAGCCGTCGATGATGAATGTTGGAAGGGCGAGGGCTCTTTTGGCGTTCTCAACGTTTTGTTCACGTCGTTGTTTCAGTTCCTCCGGAGGGATGGTGCGCCTGGCTTCAACGGATTCGTTGATATTAGATACGTTGGACCGTGTACCCTTGGCGTTTTGTATGGGGGCGGCTACGGGCGGAGGTGCAGCTGGGGCTGGGGCTGGAGCTGGAGTTGGGGTGGCTTCAACTGAGAGTTTCGATAAGGCTGTTTCTGTGCCTGTTATGGTGCCGGACATTTCGGTGTCGGCACCCGGCGTTTCTTCTCCGGGCTCCTTTTTTGTTTGGGTGGTGTCGACATCTTCAGTTGTGGGAACTGCGGAGGAACTGTCGGCGGGTGCAGCCTCGATTGCAAGCCTGGCTGGCTCGGGTTTAGCTTGTGGATTGGGAGGTTCCGGCTCGGTTTCTTCCACGATTCGTGCGCCGAGAGTTAATGCGCGGCCACGTGTAACGTATATGGTATCATAAGGTGGTGCGTCATACTCTGTTGACTTTTCATCCACCACGTGACGACCATCATGGCGTTTTGGTGCTCTGATAGCCATGGAAACCTGTGAAATGTCGTCTCCTGTTTTGCCTAGATAAAGCTGATCCATGGTGACTTGGAGAGTGAAGTCATCTGGTACTCCCTTCAGTGCTTCGAGTTTTTTGCAGAATAGTTCTCTGAAGCGGCCGTTGATTATGCCATTGACTTTTGGTGGCACTTCGATGACGAGTGTCTCTGTTTGGGAGCTGTATTCATGGAAGATCCAGTCGTGACAGAGAAGGCGCAGACGCTTGATGAGGTTGACGGAATGACTTCGCTCAACAAACTGGGCGTGGATAATGACGGGGTGAGTCGAAGCGGGTGCTACTAGGTTGAGGAATTGTGTCATCTCTCCGCTGAACTGCATAATAAAGGTATGCGGAACCAGAGGATCACTTGGCAGGTTATCCAAGGGATCATCATCGTCAGCAGCATTTGAGCCTAGATTTTCGGACCGCTGCGACCCCGGTGGATATTGTTGTTTTGTGAATGGACCCTTTGGACATGGTATATTTGAAGAACCTATCCGGGCTTGTTCGCCATAATTGGGAAGGTTGTAATGTGATAATGCGCGGGTCTGCTCGGCTAAACTATCGATTTTGGACTGCCGGATAGGTGGCGACCGGACGCCGGTGGTTTTTGTTGACATGTGTTTAGGAGAAGCACGGGCGGTCGGTGCGGAATTGGTGGGTTCTCGAGGGACTCCCGGACGGCGGGAAGATAGTCCACGATCAGACGCGAGCACAGACGGAGGAACGGTGGCACTTGCTGTAGCGGAGTCAGGACTCTTTGTCGCACAAGAAGTGGCACGGGAAGATGAAGGTTTATCTATGTGTGTAATGATGTAATGAGCAATGAATGAAAAAAAAAATTGAGTGAGATCTGGGGTTCCTGGATTGTGAAGGAAGCGATAGGTCAGGGTGCACAAAGAAGTCTTTGTTTTTTTAGAACTGCTGCTACTAGATTGGTCTAGCGGGACGTCAAATTTTGGTAGTCTCCTAACAGCCAACAGCCTACAGTCAACAGCCTACGACAGCTTAACACCGGACAATAGCTCGCGTATGTTGTATGTCGTAGTTGCTGAACGTCAAGAAAACCCCCTGGTTTGTTGTTACCGACAGCTTGTGACAGGGGTTAAAGAAGAAGACTGGAAAAGGGAACGACGGAGGGAAAAGAGGGGCAACTGTAGTATTGGGAATGTTGATAATGACGAAAGTGAAGATGAGAAGTGATATTGAGTGGAAGCGAGACCAGAAAAGGAAGATGGAGAGAAGGAGGCTGGTTGACAAAAAGCAATGTACGCTAGGTGGGTTTCGTGGGACACGATGATTCGATACTAGGATAGGAGGATTGATGGGCAAGCGCCAATTGGCAATTGGGAAGATATGACATCAGGCGGAACTAAAAAGGGGTGTGACGGAGGAATAGGGTGTTGACTGTATCGGAAGACGGTCCCTGGATTCACTTGTTATGGAGGAAAAGTCGGTCCAATGTGGTGGGGTGGAGATCGGGAATTCCGGTACGTTGTGCAAACATCCCGGTCTTCCCGTGACCTTTTTGGCTTGCTCGGTTTAGGTTGGAATGAAGGAAGATGGAGGAAAGAGAATATGGTTACTCACATTTCAATGAGCTTTCTGTATCTGAAAACTCGGCCGATGGTAATATGTCGTGCATTCGACCTTTTCCCTTTTCATCTCTAATGTTTCGACTAATCTTTTCGCCCATCTCATAGTCTCCGTCTGGCCCCGCATTATCGATGGTGTCCTCGGCTTCTTCGGTCACGCGTCTCTTTTTGCGCGGACAGACAGTAGGGTCGTTGGAGGCGGCATCGGAGAATTCATTGTGTTGAGGGAGCCCGCGAATTACCGTCTCGGCGCTTCCACTATGGTATTCTGTAACTGTGCGTTTGTTGGACATGGGAAGAAAGGGCAGATTTGTCGAATGTAAGGCTATATGATGGATAATTGGTGCCTGTGATTGGTAGCGTAGGGATACGCGTGAATGACGATGAGGCAATGCTCAAGGCGTAGTGCTTATAGGCAAGAAAATTGGCTGATGCAGAGAAAATGAAGTTTAAAATTGAAAAGTATATTGAAAAATCAAACAAAAATGTAAAAAATTGTGTAGATGCAAATGGAAACACTTTGACAACCCAACCGTAAATTGTGTTCAATGAAAGGTTCACTGGCCTTTTCAAGATTGGCGTTTTGACAGGTCGGATTAGGCTAGTTAATCAGGCTCTATAGGTCCAGTCACTGAGAACAAGGGTTGCTGGGTACGTGTACGGGAGGACTACTGAACCGAGACAATGAGGCAAGTCGATTTTTTGCTTAAGGATCAAATTATTTGGAGCAATATTGATAGAAATACGCAACTGAGGAATTCATCATAGCTTGACCTACGACTTGCGGCTTATATCGATAACATGGGCATAATTCGTCCTTGAACTAGGTTTATGGGGTTAAGTATTGACTATTGATATTAAAGTGGTGTAACCAATCATCTATGGGTAGACGGGATCACACATATGGATTCGAGCCAAGTCTGATGACAAAAGACAACTTAATAGGCTCCATATAGAAATATATACAGTAGTCCCTGGATTTCCTCGCTGCTCCAAAAGTACCGAAATTTTGGGTTATTCGAGTTTTTCCGTTTTGGGACGAAAGGGTTGGATAGGGTTGCTATGTTTTGCAGCGATAAATATGATATTTTAGTCAATAGCTATGAGCAAACATGCACTGTATTTTTATAGGGCCTGGTACGCACCATACCAATTATAATCCTACTGTTCGTCATTTGTACGCTGAAGCAAGTCCGTGGGTTTTAGTTTTCACACGCACGGTGCCCCCTAACTATTTTCGTTATCGATAAGAATCTGACGTATTGGGCAAGAAAATTCCTGAATCGTTTTCCCCTTTGGTCGTCAACCATTCAGACACCCTAAGATAACCCGTTACCTAAAACGGAAAAAGTCAAATTGACCCTAAAATCGGTACTTTTGGAGCAGCGAGGAAATCCAGGGACTACTGTACAAGACACTCGGTAGTTGGATGATGACTTTTGTGACACCCTCTTAACATGTGCTCGATTCCGATGATGCAGTTTAGAGAACCCTATAAAACCCTATAAACCCTATTATCTGCTTAGTCATTTACAAGAAAATATAAATGTGGGTCCAACTTGAACCTCATCACAACTATGTACCGGGAATTCATTGAGTGGTAGTTATCCTTTTGTCGATAATTCTGGTATTGTGGAAACCATGACGCTCTCGACTACTCTGGCCACAGCCCGGGGGATGGCTTCCGGGAGGGTCAACACTCTTAGACTCTTTGCCCGTGATGTCCACAGAATACAAAGTTTATTTGGAAATCGGAGATGGAACCACGGACCTGCACCAATGTCACCAGAACAAAATATTCGAAAGATTCGGAATATCGGTATCATTGCCCATGTAGACGCAGTAAGTTGTGACGTAGTTTGATATGTCGTCAGAATGATTCCACTGACACTTAAATTTAGGGGAAAACCACCACCACTGAGCGCATGCTGCTTTGCAGTGGTGTCACTAGACGCTTAGGAAAAGTAGATGAAGGAAGCACAGTTACGGATTTCATGGATGTCGAGAGAGAAAAGGGTATCACTGTTCAGTCTGCTGCGGTTACCTTTGCTTGGCCACCATCTCTGGAGCCTGTAAAAGTGGATGAATATGCAACCAAGCCGTACGATGGACCTACACACATTGTCAATCTCATCGATACACCCGGACATCAAGACTTTAGATTCGAGGTTGATCGGTGCCTTCCGGTTCTAGACGGTGCCATTTGTATCATTGACGGTGTCGAGGGTGTGGAAGCTCATACTGAGCGTGTGTGGAATTCGGCACAGCAGTACAACATTCCACGCATTGTCTTCATCAACAAGTTGGATCGTGAGGGTGCTTCATTCAATAAGTCTGTCCGGGATATTGCAGCTCGGTTGGGCGCTATGCCACTTGTTGTGCAAATACCATGGTATATCAAGGAGAAACTAGTCGGTGTAGTGGACATCATCGAGAAAAAGGCGTACCGCTATACTGGCGGGTCAGACGGCGAGCGGACTACCATGTCAACAGTTGAACTACAAGATATTGGAAACCCTGCCTTGATTGAGGAAGTTAAAAAAGCAAGAGAGAACCTTGTCAACGTGCTTGCTGACAAGGACGAATCCGCCGTGGAAGCTCTCACCGCAGACATTGATACCATTGACCCTAAAGTCATACGGGCCTCCATTCGCACTGTTGTCCTTCGTGGACACGCCGATGTGGTCCCCATCTTTGCCGGTGCCAGTCTGAGACAGATTGGTGTTGAACCCCTTATGGATGCCGTCATTGACTACCTCCCCAGTCCCCTTGATCGCCCCGAAGTCCAGGTCGCTCATAACGGGAAATTATTGCCCGTTTCAAAAGCCGTTGTGGGCTCAAGAATGTCACCCGTTATTTGCTCCGTGGCACACGTCTTCAAGGTCATGCACCATCCAAAGCATGGAATTCTCTCCTTTGTTCGTGTACACTATGGTATTATCAAGGGTCGTTGCCCACAATTCAACACGCGCACGCAAAACCACCTTCGGCCCAAGATGATTGTACAGGTCTCGGCTGATCAGATTGAGCGTCTTGTTAACCTTGGCGCTGGTCAAATTGGTGCCATGAAAGAGATCAACGAGACGGCCACTGGTGATACCCTGATCACTGTGACTTCGGGTGCGCCTCCTCATGGAGACCGCAAGTACATGAAGATTCAGGCTCCAGCTATCCCCCCAGCTGTAGCTTTCATTGCCATTGAACCTTTCGGTACAGTATCTGTCGATATGCTTCACAAAGCTCTTGATGCCATGACACGTGAAGATCCATCTCTCCGTTACCGTCATGAAAGCAAGGTAGACCAGTTTATCCTTCAGGGTATGGGTAAACTTCATCTGGAAATCTCAATCCGCCAACTCAAAAAAAGATATCCCGCTATAAAGGCTTCATATGGTGAAGTATCAGTCGAGTACAAGGAAACACTCACTGATCCCATCATCCAAGACAAGGTCACTTTTGACAAGCCTCTTGCGGGCAAAACTGGAAGCGTCACTGTCTCGGTGAATATCCAACCTTTGGACCATTCTCCTGCTATCCCCTCAGATGCTATCTTGCGCAATGGAAACTACTATGCTGCTGACTTCAGAACTATTCAAGTTACTCAGCAAACCATGGCCCGCGCCCAGTTTGAACAGGTGACTAAGCTTTTAGTGAACGGTGCTGTTGCCGCCACGTCCAGAGGACCTAAGAGGGGGTTCCCAGTCCATGGTTGCCTTGTCACTATCAATCTTGAAGATGGAGATTTCAAGTCGAATCCCCCAGGACACTTCGCCGCCGCGTCTTGCCTTGGTGTTACCCAGGCGATCAACGCTGCTCACAAGCAAGGCATGGTGGCCATCATGGAGCCAGTCATGAAGGTTGATATCATTGCACCACAGTCGGCCGCCGGTCAAATCCAACATGACCTGTCATCAGGTGCCGGTGGTACTGTCTTGAGCATTGCCGATGTCACAGACGATAGTAAGATGGGTAAGATCAACCCAGATACAGTGTACGCTCCACCAGACTTGTACAACGCAGTGACGTCCATGAAGGGCTCAACAACTATGCGGAGAGTGCAGATCGTGGCAAATGTTCCGTATAAGTCCATGATGGACTATGACGAGGTGTTGCGTAGTCGGACGGGTGGTAGACATGGTCTCACTATGGACTTTGCCTTCTTGAGTCTGGTTCCAAGTAACCGCGAAAGTGCAATTTAACCGCCATGTTGCGGGACTCTACATTGGTGTTTTAGTGTTTGTATGATATTGAATAGTAACGAGTATACCATAATCCGACCAGACTTTTGTGATACAATTGGTGTAACCAAACTAACCCATGCCACGGGGGTTATTTTTCCTTGTGAGCACCCTGCTCGTCGTTTGTTTTCATGATCGATTTTGACTTTGGCTGCGCCTCGTTCGTTCGTTCATCCGAGGTCATGGTCGGATTTAGTTTGTGAAGGGACATGCATCCCTGTGGTGCAACGAGAGGTTGGTATTTAGGTTCGTCTATTCATATGTACGTGACGTCAGAAGTAGCCCTATTTCTTATGAGTTCTTAGAGATTTTTTTCGGATCTGACTGTACATTTGCATGTTAACCTAGTCGCGTGTACCGAATAGACGAAGTCGTTTTCTCCTTTTTTTACTGGTTGGCAGGTTGAGGGTTGTCTTGGGAACTCGGATGGGCATTCCTTGTTTTGATATTGGGCGTGCTATGTTGGGCCACCAGCCGGGCTTACTATGCAGTTGAGAGGCATATGTCCAGGGGCTGGGCACTGTACATGCATATCACAGTCTACAGGTCATCACCAGAAACAATGTCTTTTAACTGAGACTTGGCATTTCTTTGTAGTCGGGCGGCTTCCTCCGGCGTGTATTGCCGCCATGGACTAACATAATGCCGGCACACAATACCCCGTTTCTATTGTAAAAATCTCGTACATACATACGTATAGGAGCCTTTTTCCCATGCTTTGCAGGTCGTCTGGCATCTCACAGACCTCTTTCAGAGTGCAATGACACCCTGCATGTCTGTTCAATCCAAGTCAATCTGACGAATAGAAAAAGGTGTAAGGGTCTCTGCGCAACGACGACGCTCTGATGCTTACGACATGGGCAGGCAAAAAGAACAGATGGGCGGGTGGTATCATTCCATGGGTATCTTTCTAGCTGGGCCGTCTTTTTTGCCCCCGTCATGCTGGTGGTCTATGATGCCATTGTACTGTCACCCAAACCAAAGATGACCCCCCTTCTTGATGACCCGGGATTTCTCAGGCCGAGGGCCGGGAAACTCAACTCGGTGGGTTTTATGGAATCGGTGGGTTTTGTCGCTTCGGGCGGAGAAGGCTCTTCCGGTTTCCCTAGTAGCTGCATAAGTGCAAATCGCACTTCTTTCTCCAGTGCTTCCTTTGATTCCCCCCCATCCTTCCCATTAATCTGGACAGGCGGTCTATGTATGGACCCTCTGGACGGACCGCCTTAAAGGAAATGGTATCGTGACCTTGCCGCACAAAGGGGACTTTATTACACTGCATATGGGACTGCCGTGTTCCTGTTGTCTCTACCAATCAAACAATATGTCACTCTGGCCAGAGAAAAGTAAAGGTGCCTTGTGGTGTTCAGTGGGGGTTTTCGGGCCGTCAAGAGTGGATGTCTTGCTGACTGTGATGAGTTACAAGATATTTCTATAGGCTAAAGGATGGCCAGTAGGAATAGGGATCCGGAATAAGCGGCAATCATTGGCGACGGCCCAGCCCGACTATTTTAAAGTGTGGTGGCCGAATTAAGAAATCTTATAGACTATGTCTGTAAGATAGGTGGTTGGGAATAAACTAAGTGTGGGTGATCATTACTCATTGGAGAATTTCAATAGCTTTAGTTTTGAGGTTTTTGGTATGGATATTCGAGCTCGGAATAGCTGGCAATGGTGCAGATACTTTCCCTTGTCTATCGGAAATTATCCGAGAATACACATGAATCTGTTTCTAATCACAGACAGCACTAGACTTTTCTTCTACATCAAGATGCTGTAACCAGTAGGGTTACTCGGGTTACGATGGGATCAAGAAGCCTAAAATTTAACTTCCACTCCGACCCAAATAGGAAATGTGCCCTGAAATATTGGAATTCAGTTCTTTTGATCCAGGGGGAATGACAGCAATAGGCTGATTTCCAACAAAAGGAAGGAATCACATCATTGTGAGTAGCTCACCGCACTTGTGTTTTTTGTTGTGATATAAAGTAAAAGAACAGCTCTACCGAAATTGAAGTTGGAGAGAGGCTTTTGGAGGTATAAAAATGTAATTTCACGATGAGAGAAAACGAGGCCCAAGATTTGAAAAGTGGAGACGACAGAATCTTGTTATGTCCGTAAAAAGCCTATTTTGCTTGATTTGAGGTAGTTGCGGTAATTGTTTTGTGGGAGCAATTATCTCAACGGACAACTACAAAAGGTATGACGCGGTTGTGTAGCCATTGATCGGATGGAATGGGAAGGTCCGATATAGTTTTTGGGGGTTAGGGCGAGATTGATATGATGAATGGTGGGGAAATCTGGCAGTTGCGGAGATTTGACGATGACGGACGAGGAAATGGTGTTTCACAAATCAAGGTTTGGTGAAAAATAATAAGAGTGCCAGATATCCCTGGGTTCGCTGAACTTTATTGGTTTGACGGTCCCTGCTCATGCTTGGGGGTTGAATTTATTGTGTGCTAGACCACGAGGGCGTTGTTTGTTGGCTGATGAATTACACAATGACCAGAATCAAAGTTTTGTTTGCTTGTCTGTCTGTCAGGTTGTTTTGTCGTTGAGTATACAGAAATGTATTTAGATTGATACATACTTGGCAAAGAAGGACGAGTCCACTAATACGGGTTCTATTCGCCTTCTTTGGCCCTTCTGAAGGACCAGCTGGATGCGGAGGAATCTCGCCCAGCCATTTTCTCATCCAGCGGCAAGGAGAAATCAGTTTTTTAGATCCTTCTTCTCGTCTAGAAAGTGGGATTGGTGGAGTCACTTTGTTCCTCAGGAACAGCCGACTGACGACACATACACCATTTAACCTCAAACGACGCTGGGACTCGTCTGTCGTTCCGGAGACAAACCCGTCACTCGTTTTGCTCGCATCAACCCATCTCTACTACAACTGATGCATCGGGACTAGAATGATTCTTTGCCATAGATAAAAAAAAGAACCAAACTTGGGGAGATCCGTGCCCTGGTTTACTATGCTAGGTCTTCTTCCTCCCCCAGGTCAGCCGGAGAAGACAACCAGAACCGATTGTTGATCCGTGCGGGTCACGATTCAGTTCATCTTGTTACCTGTTCGAAGCTTGAGTGAAAATCCCAACTCAATCGTTCCAGCGGTGTAATCCGCCCGATATTGGAGGCTTCTCTTATACAGCTTATTCCTATTCCTTTACTATATAGTCGGACAGTCTAGATCCCGGCTATTGTTGTCTAGACCCCTGGGGCCCCTGGAATGCACTTTCCACTATGCATCAACTTGGAGGGTGAGAAGGGAACAAAATGGACTGCCTACTGAACTTGTTCTTCTCGGCGTTGTCTCCGTCGTTCTGACTTGGTCCATGAACCCCTGGCCAGGCGGTCGGTTCTTTGACAGTGGGTGGAGGGCAAGGGGTTAGTCACTGATCAAATCGGCGAATTAAGCGATGAGAGAACGATGCATAGGGTCCTTGACACTTGAGGTGGATATGTATTGGTTTATATTGCTCCGCATACCCTCGTTCCACCGTCAAGTGTCGTCGACTCTTGGTCTCTCCCTTTTCCGTCTTTTGGTCTTTACAGTCCAGTTTCAAGGTCTGACCGCCTCCAGCATTTCGACAAGTCCGGCATCAGAAATCTCACGATAGCTATACAGCTTCGTCCAGTGTCACACTTGATTCTGTCCTACAGTCTTTCTTTTTTCATAAACCAATTCATTCACCATTTCGTTAATCACAATCATCTAAAGACACTCACTCTTTCTGTGTCCTTTTGCATCTTACATAATGTATCCTACTACCTCAGTCACTTCGTTGGCTCTCCTCCTGGCGGCCAACCAGGTGTCTGCTGGCGTTCCTTCCCGGAGACCAGCTAACGGCTTCATTGCTTACGAGAACACCAAGAACGCTACCATTGCTAAGCGTGCAACTTGCTCGCTTCCAACTGGAGCTGGTCTTTACCATGTTCCAGGTGCTTCCAACGCCGGCTTTGCCATGAGCCCCGATCAGCCATGCACTGCTGGTTCTTACTGCCCTATTGCTTGCCCTTCCGGCCAGGTTATGGCCCAGTGGAAGCCTGATACTTCTTACACTTACCCAGAGAGCATGGTGAGTTCACTCGTCTTCTTTTGATGCTAATATATCATGCTAACTCTCTCATCAGGACGGTGGTCTTCTCTGCGGTGATGACGGTACTGTCTCTAAGCCTTTCCCTGATAAGGAGTACTGTGTTGATGGTACTGACTCCGTCTACGCCGTCAACAAGTGTGACTCCACTGTTTCTTTCTGCCAGACCGTTCTTCCCGGTAACGAGGCCATGCTTATTCCCACCATTGTCGGTAGCTCCGCTACCAAGCTTGCCGTCCCAGATACATCGTACTGGGCTAGCACTGCCGCTCACTACTACATCAACCCCCCTGGTGTTGGTACCGAGGGCTGCGTCTGGGGTGATGATTCCCAGCCCGTTGGTAACTGGGCTCCCTACGTTGCCGGTGCCAACACTGATTCCAACGGCCAGACCTTCGTCAAGATTGGCTGGAACCCCATTTACCAGTTCGAGGGTAACGGTTTGGAGAAGAGCCTTCCCAACTGGGGTGTAGAGATTGAGTGCCCCAACGGCGGCTGCAACGGCTTGCCTTGCTCTATTGATCCTACTGACGGTCTCGGTTCCGTCATCTCTAGTGATTCTAGCACTGGTGCCGGTGGCTCTGCTTTCTGCGTCGTCACTGTCTCTAAGGGCTCTACTGCCAATATCGTCGTGAAGAAGCTTGGTGGTAGCTCTAGCGGTAGCAGTAGCTCTTCTGCCGCTGCTTCTTCTTCTACTGCGGCCCCTACTACTTCTTCTACATCTAGCGAGGCTCCTACTTCGACCAGCTCTTCTTCGACCTCGACCTCTTCCTCTTCGTCTTCGACCTCCACCAGCTCAACTTCTTCCTCATCATCCTCTAGCTCTAGCTCTAGCTCTAGCTCCAGCTCCAGTTCTAGCCACTCCAGCCACAGCAGCTCGTCTGCCTCCACTACCAGCTCCGAAGATTCCACCACCACCAAAGAGTCCTCCTCCCGCACCACCGCCACTCGTCCTACCAACTTTGCCGGATACGGAGGTCTTTTCCTTGAGAACATCACCACTAGCGCTGTCGAAGCGACTGCCACTACCACTGGCTCTTCTGCCTCGTCTACTGCCTCGGCCACCAGTGTTGAGTCCAGCAGCAACGGCGTTTCCAACACCCCTAGCTCCGGTCCTATCGTGAGCTTGGTTGTTGCCTTTATGGCCGCCGCTTACCTTTTCTAAATGTGCCCCACGGCTTGGCAAAGTACTGCCAGTTTTGACGATTGTTAATGTCTCTTCACTTCGACTTCTCCTGTTATTTGTTCCATATTTGCTTTTCTGGGACGACTTCCTAGGGGCCTTTTTTCTTACCTTCCTTACGCTCTAACTTCTAATGAAGTCTTTCAAGTCCGTCGTCGCCTACCAAACGCCTCCAATCGCTACTCGCCCTGTACTACCTTGACGGTCCAACCGGTCTTGGTCCCACTCTTTTTCTCAATAATACCCTCGCATTCCTTTTTTCTTTCGCTAGATTTCACACTCCTTTGAGAGTATAGTGAAGTCTTAGTGATGCATTCCTTCCTAGCTCCCCGGGCTTTACAAAGCTTTGATGTGTCACTCCTTTATATTCGACGTCGGCTTTGTTTTCGAACATCGATACACTCCTTTTGCCATGTTTTTTTATGGCGAGATGGGCATTGGGTGGTGATGGCGACTGACTGGACTTGAACAGTCAGTAATACTCTTGTCATTCTTTTATCTTCTTCACATTTACTGAAACGCGGGATCCTTGTTCGTTGGCGATCTTTACGAATAATGACGTCTACTTCTTTGCTGTTTTGGCTTGCTGTTTTACGTTTATACCTTTCTGTACGGTCATAACCGGGTCCTTGGATCCATGGCCTGGTTGTTCTTACTATATATACCTCTTCATATTGGATGTTGATTCGGGGTTTGGGTGTGGGTGGCTGGCCTGTCATCATAACGATATATATGCTATTTAAAAATATTTGCTGCATCAATGAGAATAATAATCAACTTGAAACTGCATCTTCATTATAACTCGTGACATGTACTGAAGTCTACCTCTTAACCCAGCCAGGTACATACGTCATGTCAAACTCTTCCTCGGAATTCTCCCTTAACGCTGTTGCAACAGGTGGCCATCCAACTGCCAAGGGAGACTTCCCTTTGGCACCTAGAACGGCAAACTTCCGTTGCGAATGTGAAATGTATCCATGCATAAAGTCCATGTCGATAAGCGACGACACAAGAAGTTCCATGCTCTCATATGTAACCGGCTGGTTTCCACCGATGACACCCTCATGTGGTAAGAGTGCCGGCGGGTTAGTATTGACTGGCGGCTCTAGGCGAGGAAGGAGATGCGTGTTGTTTAGTCTTTTGGTGTTTGCGGTGGCTATTTTATGGTTAGTATGAGGGGTATAGTCAGGTGGAAAAGGAAACTTGCCTGCGATGGTATGAGGAGGGGCATTTTCAATTCGTGATTGAAGCCATTGGGCGGCACCCGTAAGGTGATCTAGGTCTAGCAGCGCTGCCTTCTTTTGCCCCATGGTGTCGGATGGAGCTGGTGGGGTATATGTGATAACGAAGACACGCCGGGTCAATGATCTCCATAGTAAGGCTCTCGCATCATAAGCCAACGAGGCATGAACACCCTTGCTCTGGAGATACTCGCGATGTAAAGCAATGCAAGTCTGATACGAAGGGATATCACCCATCTTCAAAGCCCGGCATAAATTCCCGTATAGCGGGGCTAACTCGCGCATCTCGGGCCGGAGTAGCATGGCGCTTGAAGGGAACCGTCCCATTAGGAGGTTGCATGGTAATAAGTACGACAGGATAAGTGCGCGATGCGAAACACAAGACTGATGGGTCTGTCTAAAGGCCTCCTCTAGCGCCAACGATGCTCTCATGTACGAGTTATTACTCAACCAGAATCTCCCCAGATAATACAAAAACGTCACCCTCTGCGCCGCCGGATACAAATGCAACGGCGAGCTATTCGTCTCGATATTCGTGAAAATCTGCTGCGCTAGCTGTTTCCGCCGACAAGCAAAAAGCAACCGGAGCGTCAAATTCGCAAATCTATACACACCAATCTTCTTGCCTTGGGGCGGGGCATCCCGGGCACTGGACCGGTCGGTTAGACAGGTGGTGAAGATCTTTTGGAGAATCTCCGCGCAGATCTCGGTGATGGTCTTGCGCTCTTCGTCGGTGCCGCGTTGTTGCGCCTGCGCTAGGAGATCGGGACGCTTGTTGAGTTGGAGGGTGAGACGGGATAGTGCTTCGCCGAGACTGAGACACGTGTCAAGGAGGATGGTGCCGTTGGCGGGATGGGTGAATGCCGTTCCGCAGGAGCTGATGAGGGGGTTAGGAGGAGAAGTATATATGTCTTGGGATCGAACTTACTTGGTCAGGGTACAAAGCCTTTCATGTGTCGCGACAAGATCATTAAAGTCCGCTTCTCTCCAGTATGCGATGTACTCTCGAATAAAGCCTACGAAACTCGGCCATGGTGCCATTTCCCCGTCAGGCACATCGTTATCTGGGAGACAGCGTTCTACGATCTTTTCTACGGCCTTGACGTCTTTGAACTGGGTCTTGAGCTCGTGGCCGAGTTTAAAGTACATTTCCGAAGCTGTGGGCTCCACCTGGAGCCATTTCCCTAAAGACTTTCCATCATTATTGACAACGAAGCCTCGGATGCTGGTGAGGAATTCGATGATGAGACTCATGATATGTGAACGGTGATGATTAGAAGTGAGGCCGGCGTAGTCATGGGATGACTAGTTATGAAGTTGGGTTCATAAACTATGAGATCATTAAAAAAAACTTAATCTTTGGAATATCGAAATTCCTATAACGGCGTCCTCACTGACAGGTGAGGTGAGGTTATGTCCATGATCCCTATTGGCGCGCAAATCACAAGGCTGGGATCTTGTCCCACCTAGAATTAACCAGGCCAATCACAACACACGGTTCCTCAGCCTTGTATGTCGATATCTGCATCTGGTAAATATCAAACAGACAGTAACTTGGTCAGTTCGACAAAAGATAATCAGTACTGCATTGTCATAGCGATGACGCAACTGCCAAAAATGGAGACACGGGGAATCGAACCCCGGACCTGATCCAAGCCGGAAGCAGAAGCTTCAACTATGCTAAGGATCCGTCATACCACTAGACCATGTCCCCTCTGGTTATTTTGATAGTATCAAATACAATTCAAGAATCGTAGCGCCGAATTTTTGGGCCGGTCGAAACGGCAAGTGTAACCGGACTGTAATATGCTTACTAATTCACGACATTTGCACATTGAAGCTGAGAAGTCCGTCATAACCACCCGTGCGAGATGGGGCTTCCAAATGGCAGTATTACAAATCACCGAATCTCGAATAAACTGCCGTTCTTGTATCTTCAAATCAGCACTTTGTTCTACTTCCAAATTTCGCCTTCTCGCCCTTCTCAGCTTCGTCAAGGGTTAAGTGAAAGTCCCCGCAAAGCCGTCTTATAAGGTTAAAAGCTGCGGCAGCTGATTCATGAGCAAGACAACCAAGGCCATTGCTGACATCTTCTTTGCCTTCTTCATTTCCTCAATACTCTCAAGGACGCAGCCCAAAGTTCTCTTCTTCCAAATATATTACTGGCCATATCCACCGTGATATTGTCCTCCCACCACCAAAACCGTCTAATATCCCCTATTTCAACCGGGGTTTACCCGCCTCTCCAACGGTTGGGTTTCTTTGAAAAATCTTGCTCAGTCAGCAACCGCCGACAACCTATTCCCTTTTACCCTTCAACCCTCGCCAATCTTGCTGAGTAAGACGATTTACCGTGTATCTGCAAGAACGGCATCAACTTATACGACAAGAATCACGATCCTATTTTTTCTTCAGCACTTTTACGATGTCTACTTCAATGGGTACCGCTGAGGGGGTCGCTAATGGTGAGTTTTTTGTTCCTGTTTTGGTTGGAGGAGACTGGCGATGTGATTTTTCGCGCACCATGGCGAAATATTATCATGGAGGGGACCTGTCATTGGCGACCAGCACTGTTTACTACACTGGGATGCTATACCTTGGAGATGCGGTAGTGGACTGTGTGCCTAGGGCCGGGGACACTGGCAGTTTGCAGTAGTGGGATGCAGTTCCGGTCGGCGACAACGGATGCAGTGCAAGTGATTGTGCAGATGGTTGAGTTTATTACTTTACCTCTGTTTGCTTTCGCTCATACAAGCGTATGAGCCGTCATTATTTTCATGTGATGCTTGCTGTCTCGTTTGTGTCTCGCTTTGTCATCTGATATGCCGATCCATCCACACTCCCGGCCTTGCGACCGCGGGGCCCGGACGAATCTCACAAGGCCCGTCGGAATTCTTCTTGGATAACTCCACAGCGGCACCGGCGATCAAGGCCCCGCGGTTATGAATCCGTCAAATCCCGTCGAGCCAGCCGGCGCTCACGACTTTACTGACATATACCCATTCACAGAACGCGATCTCCGTGCCGACCTGGAGCTCCTCCAGAGTTTCTCTGACGCCCGGGAGACGCCGGCCCATCAGGCCGAAGACCTTGGCGAGATGGCTGCTGAGGCTTCGCGGGCTGTTGCTCTTGCTACCCGGGCTAATAACGAGGGTGCTTTGGTTGACTCGGCTAACTCGTACATGCACACTCAGGATGTTGCTACTACTGAAGCCCACAGTCATGCCTCTGGTACTCTTGCTGCTCCGGTACCCGAAGCTTCGATGATGCCTGGCACGCTCTCTATGGCCCCAATTAGCCAGGGCCAGGTTGTGCCTATGCTTCAGCCTGCCGGTGCTCCTATGAACGGTGGCATGCCTATCAACATGCAAAGCCACAGCCCGAATACAGCATCTCGCCAGAATCGTCAGCTGTCGACCACAAAGCGTGCTGCTCAGAACAGAGCCGCCCAGGTACGTCATTCTATCTATACCTCCATGATCTCCCTGTAGCTAGTGTATGGGTGTGAAGAAAGAGATGATTACCAAATATTCAATGGTAGTCATCGGCGTTGTAAGGTTTATTGTATTCATCTAAGCGTGGAGATTGGCTCCATTGCTGACCTAAACATCACGACTATTGATGAATAAGCAAAAACCAGCAAAAAAAAGCCACACCCAACACCTGCATCCTCCAGCTTACGTAACCTCACATTGATGAACATCACTAACCCTCACCAACAACACACAGCGTGCGTTCCGTCAACGCAAGGAGAACCACATCAAGAACCTTGAAGTAGAAAACGCCGAATACGCCCGCCAAGCCGAACACTACAAGGCCGTCGAGACCGAAAACGCCACTCTCCGCCAATACTGTCTCCTCCTGCAAACCCGTCTCATCAACCTGCAATGCGAAGTTCCTCCGCCCCCCGTCGGTCTCCGCGGGCTTGTCCCCTCCGGCGCATTCCCCCTGCTTTCCCCGTCCTCGTCTAATGCCCAGACCGGCGATGTCATTGCTGTTGCGGCGGCTGCTGAAAGTGCCCAGCAGGCTGCTCAGGCTGCGGAGGGATTGGCGGTTATTAAGGAGGAGCAGCAGAAGAGACGGCAGCAGGAGGGGGAGGCGGCGGCTGCACAGGCTGCGGCTGAGGAGGTTACCGATCCCATGATGACTTAGTGGGAATGTGTGCGGTATGGGGAACGTGGGATATGATGTAGTCATTGGTGACGGTGGCGGAGTTGGGGATTTATGTGATGACGTTCTGGGTTCTTTTTTTGCTTTTCTTTTCCTTTCATTATCATTTTGGCGTTACGGATGGGTGGTTGGCTTGGTTTGTCTTCTGCTTGTTGTCCTTATGACTATCTAGCATATTAAGGAGAAAGTTCTGTTCGGTAGTTGTAAGTTGATATGTATCTTGTTGCTCCTAACATAATATCATGAACCATGTATGCGTTGTGTGTTGTCTGTATCCATTATGCCATACATTGATCAAAACAAAGCCGCCTCTCTCAATCTACATATTAAGTTCGTGACCTACTACAACGCAACATACGCGTTACCCAAGTTATGCTCCTTGATATAATCTGCGCCCTTCTCTTCATACTCGGCCCTCGTAACCTGTGCTCCTTTCCACTCGTCACTACCAACCCACTCCGCCGCTCCTTTCCATCCATCAAGACAAGGATCAGCTGCTCTCCGAACCTTCAACGGCGCCCCCGCTTCCAACAACGCACGCAACCCATCTTCCAATCTCTGAGAAAACCCTCTGAAGGCAGAGTTACCACCCGTGCAGAACACATCGCGAATCATCTGATCACGCTTGGAACCCGAGAAGCGCTGCGTGAGGATGTCACCCGCGATTTGCACAAGACCTGACTGGTCAACCCCGGCAATAGAAGGGGTGAAGAGGACTTCGGGCACCCGGATACGTTCGACGTTGAGATGGATCTGGTTGGCCTCGGCGGCGGAGGATGGATCGAAGGGGCGAGGGCCACGCTCGAAGGCATGTAAGAGGCTCTTGCTCCAGTCATGCTTGGCCGCGTGTGTATCTTCGTAGGTGAAGTCATCGTCGTACCGGAGAAGTTCCTGCTCCAAACCCTCCAGTTTACCCATCAGGTCCTCTTCTTCCTCGTCCGACTGGTCGGCGATATCACGGTAAACACCCCAATCATCATCATTAGCACCAAAGTCATCGTCATCACCACCACGCCGTCTCTTCTTGTTGGGTGTGTCCGAAGCTAAGTTGGCGATGCTCTTCATCCGAATTTGTGAAGCCAAACTCTTGCGGTTACCCATGTCGGCCTTGAGTCTTTCCTTCTCCTTCATTTTGGCCAGAGTTTCGTTCAGGGCTTTGCGCCGGTCAGCCACCCAGTCTTCCTTTTGGTTTTCACGACGTTCATCGTCCAACCGTTGCTCCTCAGCGATACGCGCTTTTTCGGCTTCCTTTTCGGCCTTTGCTCTTTGCCGAGCTTCCCAGTTCGCCTTGGCGAGTTTCTGGAGACGCTTGGCCTTGATATCGGCCTCTTCGAGGTCCTCATCAGGGATATCGATGAGGTCGAATACGGGAGGAGCAGTTTCTTCTTCGTCGCCACCAACATCTTTAGTACGGGCCTTGCGGATGGCTTTGTCGAGATCCCGGATGATCTTCTCCAGCTCATTCTCGTCTTGCAATTCGTTGTCATCCAGGAGACGTTTAGTGTCCTTCTTGTTGGCCTCCTGAAGCTGGGCTTGTATCGCCTTGAAGTGGTCCAATTGACGCTCTTTTTGCATGAGCTTCTCAAGACGCATCTTGGCAGCCTGTTCCTGGAGACGACGTCCAGATTCCTTTTTGCGCTCGGTGATGCGAGCCAACTCTTCTGCGCTCTTTTCGATAATGATTTCTTCGGTGAATGGGTATTGAATTACCACATCTCGGTCCTCCAAGCCCGTCCATTCTAGGTAGTTTGCCAGTTCTCTATCATAGTCGGTAGACACATAGCCAAAGTCTTTGAGCATGTATTCCGCTTGTGATGCTGTCAACTTCCCGTTGAAGTTTGGGTACTTGAGTTTGATAAGCTTAAGAAGATATTCTGACGCCTGATAACTGCCCCAGTTTAATCTCGTAGACTGTGAAAGAATGGCCTTGTTGTTGACAACTGGAATTACATGTGAAGAAGTGTATCCTGAAGAAACAACAAGACCGGAGGATCCCTTGTTGTAGCGGAAAGAGAAGAGTGAGTCAATACCGTATGTTACAGATGGCACACCATAACACTCAAACATTAATTCCGACATAGTCTTACGACTATACGCCAGGTTAGCCACGGCCTCCGTCATGACAATTGGTACGTCGATGTTGCCGTCTACATCATTCATTCCCAGCTTGAGAAACACATAGTCAAGAACATGCTCCATAGCATCCCATGAGCTAACAACGCCAGTTCCCAGCTCGAAAGCATTCTTGATATGTGAACGTGACGAGTTATCAACGTAGCAGTCGTTACCAGCAAAGGCAAAGGTCTTGGCGGCCTTGCGATCACGGTATTTACAGAAAATTGGCGGAATAGAGAATCGTGGCTGGGAATCAAAGGACCATCCGGCGCGAACATTTGCAGAACCTGTAGTACAAAGCCGAGTTAGTAGTTGCTACCTCAAAATCACTACCAGTAGTTCCACCAAAAGCTCACCATTGTCAATCACAATTGCTGCCCCGCCTTTAGCAGCCAGGGCCCGGGCGTGTCCGTCTGTCGTTACGGGGACTGCCTTCTCGAATCTAGCCTCGCGAACGGGGTGGATCTTGGCTGGGGGATAGGTGCGCTGGGGCGGCAGCTTGCGCGGGTCAAGGTCAATATCCATGGCGCCGGGATTGACGGCCGAGGGAGCCATTGTGTGTTTTTGAATGGGTATTCGTCGGTGTCGCGATGATGGTCGTTTTTGTCGTTAAATGCGGATTCGGTCCAATGGGTACCGCGGTAGTTGGTAATGTCACAAGGCTTTCGTTTGGTCGTCTTTGGCTTCGTCTTCAGCCTTGTCTCCCTCTAAATTTCACGGTAGGCGCAAAGGAACGTGGATTTGGTCGCACGGGTGGGTTGGTTGCCAGCTTGGGTTTGTTCGTCAGTTGTATGACCAAAAAAAGAGGGAAGCAAGGGCCCGGTTCCCTGTAAGACGTTTAGTGGGAAATTCAAAAAACTGTGCGGTGACTCCCTGGTATCAATTGGCCTGGAAGTAACAGCCGGTGATGCTCAATCGACGCTCTAACAGATGTTGAATCTTTTACGATAGCTAACTTCACGTTCGTTCGAAACACGCGACTTTACATGACATATATATTCAGAAAACGTTTGCATTTACAATAACAAATGGCCCAATAGTCTAGTTGGTTAGGACGTCGGATTCTGATTCCGTAAGCCCAGGTTCGAATCCTGGTTGGGCCTTGCGATATCCTTTTTGCTTGTTTATGTTCTAAACATACCGCCATTGTCATCGATTAACTAACTATGCCTCATGAACTACCTTATGATGGCGGTTGTAAAGTTCCCGTTTCTACATTTTTACATTGTTAGAAGAATCGAAACTCTTGACCCAGTCAGCCAATATAGAAAACTTACCTTCGAGGTGGAACAAGGCGTTGGACTGATAATTCTTGAACATCTGCGCAGTCAACACAATATTTTCATTGTGGTTGTTGATTTCCTGGGACATTGTCAACATAGAACTTAGAAATGATTTTTCAAGTACTTACGTTGAGAGCTTTGTTCATAAGAACGACGGCCTCATTTAGTTTCTCCTGTTCCATGTCATTAATCCTCTATTCCATGTGAGATGGTTGGAGCAGCACAAAAACCCCGCCAACTTACAACATTTGTGATGATACGGCCTACTAAGATGTTCTGTTGATGTTCATGCGGACTCTCCTTTGAGATTGTTAGTATATGGGCTTCGATTTTCCACCATATGCCATACCATTGTAGTCAATTTTGCTCTTTTCTATTGTGTCGTTTATGAATATAAACTACATCCACCACTTGCAATGAACGCGATGCGACCTTCTGTATATAGGCGGTGAAGCCCGGCAGGATTTAGCTCCTAGTTGATATTCACATTGGCGACACAACCAATTCGACATCCGCGCCAATTGCGCCATCTATAATACCAACGTCTCTTTACCATCTACACTTATTCTCATCGTCCACTCATAATATTTCCCAATGGCTGCACCAACCGAAGCCCAGCTCGCCCACATCGAACTCCTCGAGTCTCTCGACACCCACGGGATCCACAAGAACTTCCGCAACCCACACTGGAAGCCCACGGCCAAGCGCAACAAAACCCTCAAAGCCATCCTCGGCGACATTCAAAAGAAGGAGGCAGCCGCCCTTGCCGCCTCCCAAGAAGCCTCTGCTGCCGCTTCAGACAATGAACACGATGGACTTTCAACATCTGGCGAGTCCACGCCGAATCGCGGGCCGGGGGGCGGAGAGCCGGATTTAGCGGCGGCGAGCTCCGGGTTGGCGAAGATGGTTTTGGCGAGAAATGCGGCGGCGGCTGGGGCGGCGGCGAGTGGCTCTTCGGTAGTGGCGTCTTACACTAATATTGAGTCGGCACCGTCTTGGGTACACTCGAAGAAGTACTGTGATGTTACGGGACTGCCGGCGCCATATGTCGATCCGAAGACGCGCATGAGATATCACAACAAGGAGGTGTTTTCATTGATTAGGGCGCTTCCTCAGGGTGTAGGGGAGATGTATCTGGAAGCTCGCAATGCTCATACTGTTCTGAAATAGACGGTGTTTTGTTCATGATACGAGTTATGCTTCACTGATACTCATGGTTATGGAAGAGGTTGTCCTATTTTTTGGAGGGGGCTAAATTTGGAGTTTGGAGTTTCTTGATTTGATTGTTCAATTGTTCAATACACGCTTTGGATACGACAGTGACACATCTACCAACACATAAATTACATCTTCAAGAAACATGTTCGTCCAACAAAGTCAAGCCTCCGATACGCACCATCTACCTTTCAATAGACAGTGTACCATCAGGACGCTCCGGCTTAATCGTGATCGATTTCCGTGTCCGCCTTTATCCAATCACTAGTTTATAATAAACCAGAGACCAGAGCAACAGATACCGCCAAGCTATGAGGAAAAGCATAAGCAGTTACCCCAGTGTCTTTTCTCTCAAAGCATAAAGACAAGAGATTTGGGACCTGCGGCCGTCGAGGCAAGTTGTGGGGTTTGTGGGTTCGCGCTAGAAGGTGGGAGGAGGGTTAGTGTAAGTGAGCTGGGTTAAGCTTCTATAAAGTTGATAGTGGTTTCAATATTGACTATTTCTCGATGATTTGAGAGTCTTTGAAGAGCATTTTTGATGATTAAAGAACGCTGGTGATGAAGAGAACAGGAAAATAAAGAGAAACTCAATTTTCTGGATACCCGTACATATGAATGGTACGTTAACCGCCCATTCTGCGTGCTTAGATAATCACACCCCACCCCAATGTTACGCGGCATCTCTAGGGTTGACGAGTACCTGTTTTCTACATCACATTCTCACGTGGATGTTTGTCTACTACAGGAAGAACAGCACGTGAAGACACCAATTGGTCCAATATCTACCTCAAAAAGCTCCCTTTGTAATTCCCAATATCGGCCTAACCACCATCCATAAAACAACCCACTTATCACCAAATCCCAGCCCCACCAGTCAATCAACCCTAGACAACCCTCAACGCGCCAGCTCTGAAAATAACAACATCGTTGATCTGCCGGGACGACCAGATCTATACCTAGCTATATACATACATACACATAACATACATACCTATCATAGATAAACCGATCATCATGTCTATGTGGCTTTCTGATCAGCAGAGTAATTCATTCCCGGTCTATACCATAAACGTACCACCCACAAGGACGTATCATGACTAACCAAGAACCTCAGAAATCGGCGTCGCCTTCTGCTCCGGCGGTACGTCAACCCCGGCTCCCATGACTGAAATGCCGGCATGAACTAACTCCCCTAGGCGCCTTCTTCATCGTCGCTGGAATCATGCTCTTTTTCGACCGCTCCATGTAAGTCCCACCCACCCGCTTCAACCTGCCTCCCAAACTAACCCCATCACTAGGCTTGCCATGGGCAATGTAAGCCTTCTTCCTCACCATTCCATGACCAAAACCTGATCCTCCTACCCTCTAGATCCTCTCCATCATTGGTCTCACCATGATCATCGGGCCCCAAAAGACTCTCACCTTCTTCGCCCAAAAGTCAAAAATTAAGGGCTCCGCTGCGTTCTTCGGTGGAATCCTTCTCATCCTTATGCGCTGGCCACTTATCGGTTTCTGTGTCGAGTTGTACGGTGTCTTGGTTCTGTTTGGCGAATGGTTCAGTACGATTGCTGGGGTCTTGCGTAATCTTCCCGTGGTTGGTCCGTACATAGGTATTGTTATTGACAAGATTGGTGTTACGGCTTCGAATCGGGAGTTGCCGGTGTAGACGAGTTGGTCTTGTACGCACAATACGCTCGTCAATTGTGGGAAGAGGGGCTCGTTACTCCGGCGGCAATGACAAGTGGCACTGATCTGCTCTGCCACTATGCTGTACGACTTTAATCAAAGTGGTCTTATAGAGACCAGTGTTCTACTCATAATCAATCTATCCATAATACACGAGACACTTGCACTACTTAGAGACATAGCCATACACGTATACACATGACAATATCCTAAAATGGAACAACACAAAACGCCCTGTACGAGGCTCTGCCCTCGCGGTCGTCAATTTATAGTGAAAATCCTGATATCGTCAAGCAAAAATCATTCCGCAAACACCACGTCCAAGGCTACACTCCGAGTGTGCCCTGACACGTAACAAATATCCATCACTGACGCAAGCTTTCTCTTCCTCCCTCTCAGTCCTCTACAGCAACTTAGTAGCCAGACTTGATGAGGTAATCGGCAAGGGTCTCAACAGTGTTGGCAGTGTTGCCAACCTGCTGGTCCTTGTTGTGGTGACCGACGACGAAAGCCTGGGTGGTCTTGGCGCAGCAGACACCCTCCTGACCCTACATCAGTAGAAATCCCGTGTTAGCTCAAGTTCACTCAAATTCAACAGGTTTGCATGAAACTTACCTTGCGGCCGTAGAGAGATCTCTCGTCGACTCTGGTGACGACGAAACGCTCGCCGTTGATGTGGAAGCCATCGGCGTAGACGGGGTTGGACGAATCAGAACCGGTGGCAATGGCGGCAACAACAGCCTTCATCTCAGCGGGGGAGATCTATGTATGATATCAAGATTAGAATCAAATACAGAGAGTCAATGGCGCTTAGTGGAATGACGTACGGTGAAGCCAGGAGAGGCGGCCCAGACAGAGTCACCAGCGGCGCTGAAGATGGCACCCTTATCCACGTTCTTAGAACCAACGAGGCTATATTTGTTAAACCTATATTAGTGATCGTAACTTTATGGTGACGTCGATTTTTTATCGATTGCGCGTGGTTGCTTAGATATCGGGTGACTATCTGATCGAGGGGTAGAAAGAAAGGGTAGTGTGACATACGAAGAGTCGACGTAAGCTAATAGCAAATCCCGAATTAGTTGATATGTTCAAAAGATAGCTTGCGTAGCAATTGCAATGTTGCCGATGGAAACCGAATGGCCATTTTGAGTGTCGCGGAGCAATGGCTTCCGCCGTTTTGATTTCTGGGGAGAACGCGGCTCGCTGAGATTCCACGACCCCGCTCTTCGGACACCGCCATCGTGACATCATCCCCAACTCCCCGTAAAATGCCCAGTCGAATTTTCCATCGAATTCAAGCTCTTGCTTGGATTGGTCCCAATCGATTTTATCTTCAGATAACGGTGTCGGTCCACTCGGCGCGGCTCCGAACAGCTCTAGCCATAACGTGCAATTCCCATCGGCCAGCTGCAAAGCTAGCTCTTTAAACAACTCACCTTGCCAAGACATTGTGTGTAGAAATGTGTTATTTGCGGGAAACGCGACGGGGTATATTGGCAACAAGAATAGATGTAAATAGAGATTAAGGCTTCAAACAAGAAATGGAAAGGAAAAACAGAAATCCTAAATAGTTTCGACGAGAAGAAGAGGTTGTGCTTGCGTCGGTAAGTGTGAATAGTGGATAACTGGAGCTAGGATACCAGGATACCGGCTGCAAGTTGGGAAGGCGGGAAGACATGGCAGATTCGAAGATCCAGGAGTACGACGGTAGTAAAGATTCAACGCTGTGCAATCAGTTTATGAGGGGTCAAGAAGGGGTCTCAAGTGACCTCAAGTGGCCTGTACCTCCTTGCCAATCAAGTCGCGTTGGATGCAAAGGGTTTCTACGTATTTTGCCCTCTATTTTAGGTGTATAAGACTATTACAGTCAGCCTGGTCATGCGATTATCCACGGGATTCCACATGGTCAGCGAAGCAAAAGTAGGTATCGTCAATGGGTTGGACTCGCTAAACAAGGCCATGGCAATGCCAGCAAACCGGCTGCGCAACTATGGGGGAATATCAGGATAAGGGGAATCGAATGTGTGTTATAGGTATGCACATGTACGAATACCATGGATGAGCGGTACGCATTGCAATGTACATATTAATACCGAGTTTCAAGCTACACTATGCTCTACGCTGATTCAATAGGTATCAGTCTGGGACAACGGAGGTATCGAAGTCAACACAGTCTATGATAAACTTTGTTTGCCAGTCAACTATCTGGACAAACAAAACTCGCCAGAGACTTGATAGGACCCAAACAAGCTTGTTCTCTGCGTACGTAACAAAGGTGGTTGGCAGCAAAGTCAACTTGCGATCGCCCGTGAGGTTGGTAGCTGCATTGGCGCGGAGTGGGCCGGCCAGGGCTTCTTTCTCCTGAGCAGGAGAAGCGCATGGAATGACGAAACCTGGTCAGCTTAAACTAGCCGTATCGGTATTTCAAACCCGACTGGTCAATGACATAATCAACTGCGAGTCTATGGCCAATCACCAATGACATGCATGTTGTTACTGCCGAGTGTGCTTCATCACCCGAGATATACAGCATCAGCACCTCATGCGGGCTACGGAAGGAAGCGCGCATGAACACTAGCCAGCAGGTGCAACTTTGGCAGACATCAATTCCGTCATATGTTCTCTGTCAACCGATGAACAATTGCAAGTGGGATTTGTTCTACTGCTGGCGGGGTAATGACAATGGAAGCTCAAGTGCATGGGTGGTTTTGTAGGTTGCAATTTAACCGGTTATTCATCTCGGTGAACACTTCGGTGAAAAATGCAAAGTTCGAGGGTTCTCAACCCTACCATTTGCGACTTCACGAGTTACGTTTCAGACTCAATACAACAGATACTTCCAGACTTCCGTTGCATAATGGATCTTCATTCCAAACAAAAGGTGACATCATATAGATGAAACCTCGGCTAAAAACTGTTCATGAATTTGTCATGACAGTGGGGAACTGGGCTTCATCTTCGCATTATGTGTTCTCTAGTCGCAAACAAGACAAATATCTCCGCGAAGTTTGAGATATCTCTCACGAACTTGCATGAATTGAACCCCACCAGGAGCCAGAAGTTCTTACATCATACAAAAACCAGAATAAAAAACTATCGTCCCCGCGTTTAGTCATTTCTCCGAACCATAACCAACTCTAAGCTAACAATAAAAGTCATTCTCTATCTCTTTGAAACAGGCACACCCGCACCGTAATTATCACCCTGTCATCATCCGAGCCCTTCTGAGTCCGGAAGGAGAAAAAAAGGTCCTCACTGGCGAACCATTCTTTAATAGTCCGCATTAGTGCAACTCCGCCGAAGCCTATATGTAGAGAGAAGAATATGCGGCACATGCAAATTCAGCGGATAGTGTAGATCTACGTACCTTGTTAACTCACGGATGGACGTGTGGATAGAGCCTCAGATACAACTGTTTCGATGCTACATTGTGAAACACATAAGACCGCCCCGGGCTGAAAGGAAGCTGGGCAGGATTATGGGACTGTTTGTCTGGACAACTGTATAAGCGGTGTACATAGAAAACCGGAGAGTTTGTTCCGTCTTCGGGATGTTTGTTAGTTGGTAAGTGAGTGAGTTTTGAGACGAATAATATCCTCATAATCACATGCCAAGTTTAGCTTGACACTGAAGGCTTTTTTAGTGTCATTACTCTCGTGCCAACCGAAGCCTATGGAAAGATTCACTGGAGGTTTAGTAACGTTCACATTTTGACACATAGGATCAAAAAGTAAGTGGTCTGCCATATCATGTCTCGACTACAAAGCATAGATACGGGATTGGCAAAAAGATAAGCCGACAACGACAGGATTCGAACCTGTGAGGCCGAAGCCATATGATTTCTAGTCATACCCTTTAACCACTCAGGCACGTTGCCAGATTCATGTTAGTGGTTGCGCTATCATGGGCTAAGTATGCCAACTCAGCGCAAAAAAAAACGGTCTGGATTGTGCTGTGGGGGGCCCATGGGGAACCACAAAGGTGTATTGGACGATCGAAAGGTCTGAGATGCTGTATGCTGTCGGCTTTCCTGATGTGTACCGACGACAAAAAGGGGTATGTACATTTCTACATTGATTGTCCTGTCTGCATACATACGATCAGAGCCCCTTTCTTGCAGATGCGTTAGACTTGGTTTCTTAGCAACAATTGTCCGAAGTAAGACTACGTTCGTTGGGGCAAACTTAGGCTTAGTGTGAGCGAAAAAAGTTAAAGAGTTTTCAGTTTAGTTGCTCGCACGTAGTCGCACACTCAAAGGCGGTCGGTTAGTGAACAGACGCAACTAGAAAGTCTGTGTCCTCAGTGAGTTGTTTTAGTCTTGAGAAAGCTTATCGGTGGGTTCGTTGGTAGGATGCTTGGTCAAAACGGCATTCATATTTGCGAAAAATGTCACCGAGACACTGTATTACATATCTGTATCACGTACATACGCGATACGGAGAAAAAACAGGATGTGGATGTTGGTATCCGCGTACGGCTGACCTCGATGTGCCAACTTGTGTGACGAAAAACGGCGTGAAGAAATTGCGGTTTTGTTGGGTCTGGACTCTGACGATGTTTGTCTACTGACAAGCTGAAATGGGAAAGTGATTTACAGAGACAAGTTCACGGACTAGGCCATGAACTATTAGAGCCGTTTATATGGTGGCCACGGTAGGAAAATATGCCACTGTCGGTAAGTGATTTGCATGTTGGGGGTCGTCGTCTAGGTATGCATTCAAGTCAAGTGTACAAATTGATGGGCAGCAAACATGTCGGTCCGCATTCATTGCATGAATGAGGCTTTGGTTCAATTTAGACGTGAATGAGGCATGTATAGGCGGCGCTTCTCTCATTGTTTACCTCAAAAATATCATTTGGATTTTCAACAATGACCTTCTGAGGCCGCAATGTCAACCAATGACAAAGAATAAGCTCTTTCGCAAGATATTGAACTAGACCCAATCGGGAAAAGTACAGGAACCAAATGGATTTACTGGCTCCCGACAGGAAATAGAAGGGGGAATGACCTGTCCCACCATCGTATTTGTGTAGAAGATCAAGACAAAGTTCAACAGATAAACTACGGGAATGTGGGGTTAGTCTGGCTATCAGAGCGGTAGATGGGGGTTTGGGGGCCACTGGCTTCGGATGCTTAGACGTGGAAACATCTATCCGGACGCCAGGCTTTCAGGAGAATTAATGGCTAGGAACGGCGACAATTTTCATGGAACCACTTATACCCCTTGGCGTAAGGACTTGACTACATATTCAGAACATATCACGAGAGTGATGGTTGTGTACGACAGAGTATAGTACTCTGAGACATGGCTTTATACCACGGGAGTAATGTTTGGGCCAACACATTTCTATAGATGAATGATTTTCACACGATTTACTGTTTCAAGGTGTTCTGGTTCACTGGAAATATGACAAGATGCGGCAGTGGCGTTTGCGGGGAGTCATAGTTAAAGTTAGAGGGGGCAACACTTCTAGAACTTGCAGATCAGTGGCGTGAGAAGGGAACAAAAGTAAACATGGTGACACACTAGTGTTTGCGCGGATCTGAACAAGTCAACTTGTGTTGAACAGGTTATTCTTGAAGTCAAATACTTTGAATGGCAATGGTCACATGAGATGGTGTGAACCAAGAGTTTGTGTGTGTGCCCATATAGACAGACACCCGCTCTTTTAAAGGATAAAACATGACTATGCGAATTTACACGAACCCTTGCCACAGTTTAATCTAACTGACATAGTTGACAGCCAACCCACACAAACAACAAAGTTTTTTGAATCTATCTAATTTAAGTGCTATAATGTCTTGATAGGTCACCAGACAAATACAGTTTGCTCACATTGTTTTCCCCGAGTTTATTATTCCAAACGAAGAGCTTTACTGGAAACTGGGCTGATTGCATAGTTTTGAGAATGAGCCACTCGGGTTTCGTCCAGACAGAGGCCCTCTTTACGTACCCTGGCGGCGTCATCCTTCGACCTTGCACGACACGTAGAGCTTACAGGCATGACATCGCTGGCATTACATTTGCAGACAGGGCTCTACGGTACATAGTTTCCATTGGTTTGGTGTTTACTCCCGACCGACTACCTCCTGTTGTTGAAGAAAAATAACTAGTTTGCCATAATTTAACCATCTTTTGTTGGGGGTTCGTTTAAGTGTAACTCGGGGGCAGTATTACTCTCCATAATGACCCCATAAGATTACACTAATAATGAAGCAAGTTACACACCAAATGTAGTATCAAATGTACTGTCAGATACTTCCTTAATTGTCTAAAATATGGAAGGATGTGTCCTGCATCGGCAGGAGTTGGCTGCCCTTGCATCATCTGCAACTACTACCACCTTTACAGAAAACCTACATACGCAAGTTTGACTACTTCAGGATCTCAATGCGTATACAACACACGGGCAGAAACGCAAGTACCGTCATGCAGCAGCAGTAGCAAGCTGAGAGAATAAGTCCGCAAAGCTTGCAAAGCACTCATGAGGCGGGACTCGAACAAAAGAAAAAGGTTGAGTGGACCAGAGCTCTGACTGACAAGGTCGAATCGATCGGGTCATTGATTGGCAGGACGGCTAGCGGAGAATAATCATAATCCAGGGAAGGAGGGTGGCAAGCAAGGTGGGAAAGAGGGGATTGAGGGAAGAAGCCGTGGTTCTTGTCCGGGGTTTGCATTTGGGGCTTTTTTTTTCTGTGTTTGTACATATGTAAGTGACTGAAGCTAGTCGTGTGCACTTTCTTGAACGGTCCATTTCAGTTCCTTCTTAAGTAGACGCCTCCCCACGTTGGTTCTTTATGAACAAACATATATACGATATTGTTCCTGGAAGGCTTCTGGAATACTAGTTGTTCGCCTTTTCTGCTTTAGACTTTTCACATCTTATTCTTTTGACACTTTTATTCTTCCTCTTCTTTTTTTTGCCTCAGACAAATTCCATCTTAAACCATCGCACGATATTGTCTCGACTTGATCTTACCACTTCGCTTATACTTGAACCAACTATTTTCTCTCCTTATACTATCAACCATTTCATGACTGTCGACGGTACCGACCGCACTACTCCCGCAACTATACTCTTCTCGCTAGACCAAGAATACGGCCTTCCTTTTTGCACACTCTAAAAATCCTACCTACCACTCAATACTGGTACGAGTCCTACCGTCAGACCTGAAGTTTCTGTGCACACTCAAGCGAGATATACCTTATCCAGAGCTATCCATGGAGACGCCAACCTGCATCTGATCATCACATATCACATCAACTTGTTATCTCTCTCATATACGTATTTGGATTTCAAACAATCATCACTATTCGCCCCGCATATACTACTCGCCATCATGTTGGGCAAGATCGCCCGCTCAAAGTCGTTGCGGAATCTGCGCATCGGCTCAAAACCTCGCCGACCAGCGGATGAGATGGCTGACCAGGTCTTCCCCGCCACGGTCACTGAAAGTCAAGACATGGCTGTCAACCCATTGAATCATAGCAACTCTGCCGTCCATGCTAGTGGCAGTGTCGAAACCCACGGTACCCACGGCCCTACTTGGGTCAAGGATAACAGTGATGCTCCCACGTCCGAGGACATAACGCCGGCTACGTCCACAATCGCTACAGCTCTGACCCCGAGCACTGGTATTTTCAGCAGCAACCGCATTGCTCCATCAACGTTACCTTCAGTGACAGACAATGTGACGATATCCCAGGCACGCATTAGCACCGAAACAGAAACATTTCCGCACGGCCCTTCGCTGTCCGCTCCCACCACATCACGTCCGTCTGCTGTGACACCGGTACCTGCGCTACAGGATTCGCATGATACAGATACACTTGAGCACACTCAAAAGTCTCAGACCAGTTTCTCAAAAGACAACTTTCCCATCAGTCATGACAATGAGAACGCTGATACATCTGTCGCTATTTCTGTCCCACTCGTCGATCAGGTTTATTCCCACGAACTAAGCAGTGCAGAAGAAGAGAAACACCGGCAGCATGATCACCCACACGGAGCCCCCCTGGACGGCAGTTCTTCCCCCAAATCTGCCCGTATTACTAGAAACAGGCACTATACTATCATTTCTGGATTACCTCAGGGACCTGGGCGCGGGCCCCTTGCAACAGGTTTAACGGCAGCAGCGGGTGAGAGATCAGAAAACGAGACCGAGCGGAGCCAAAGTGGTGAAACAGGTCTTTTGAGCAGACTTGATATTAATACCGAGGATGCCGCTCAATCGCCCGTGCATACTGTCTCCCACTCTGTTCCTCATTCTCATAATTCTTCTAATAAGAGCAGACATACTCGTCTTGACTCGCTCACTATCAAGACTGCTCCGTCTCTTGTTCCTGTTGATCTTCACGTCGACTCGTTGTCACCGCCTAAGCAAACCACCGGAGCTACCCTTTCGCCGTCCTATCAGCCGAACGGTATTGGTTTGCGTAGAGCTACTTCCACTAAACACTACGACGCCGACCGCCGTAAACGTCCCGACCTGGTGTCGCCGCTTCGGCTTTCCCCTCCTGACGTCTATGCTGAAGAGAGCCCGGCTGCTTCGCCAGTCAGCACTGTCACTTCATTACTCGCACCTGCGCCAGCCGCAGATATTGTCCCTCCCACTCCGGAACCGGTTCCGCAACCACCTCCCGTCACTGCTCGTACCCGCAGATCAAAGTCTGTCGTCAAGTCGAGACGTGCTTCCATCTCCGCCGCCGCTGGTTCTCTGTTGAGATCATTTTCCATTCGTGACGGCAAACGCCCACCACTTTTAGTCCCGCCTACTTCCATCACTCCTGACGACCGCCCAAATACAAGTTCTGGGGCCCCATCATCATCACCTTATTTTTCTCCTTCTTCTGCTACTCCTTTTGCGCCTTCTACTCTGACGCTTGTCGGTGGCCCGATAGTTGGTACTACTACTACCATATCAACCGCAGACAACAACGTCCCCAACGCCAACCCCGAATTTCCACCTCCCAACAGAACTCCTTCTGATCCCATAATGTATAACACGGTATCTGGCTCACAAACGTCTCTTTTGAGACCAAAGCCCGACTACAATAAGAGAGTGTCTCGGGACGACCTTTATATCAACACTCGCACCAGCCACGCTACATTCAAGTCATACCACGTGCCTATTCGTGGAAGGGTGCCATCGCCCAAAGAGGAATCACCCGCCGTCATGTTGGTACGCACCCAGACACCCGATTCATTCCTCGAGACACCGGAGCTTCCTATCGGTATGGCCATTGGTAGCCCAAGCTTTCCCCCCAATGGAACTCAGATGTCTCTCAACCTTCCGTCTGTTGCCAAGGTTGTGTCTGCACATGTCCCCACCGCTGCCGCAGAGCCTGTACCTGTTCAAGTTCCCGCCAGACCTGCCCGTGACTTTGGCGATGCCAATTTCGGAAGTGTTACCACGACTGCTACCGCCACTGCCGCTTCACCAGAACGCCACGATAAGTCCAAGAAGTGGCGGTTATTCGGAAGCCGTTCACGCTCACGCAAACCTCTTGACCGGGTACCTGAAGGCAATCAAGCATACCGCCCCGTGCGCAAGTTCTCTGTTGACGACTACTCTCAGAATGGACGTGGCAGTGAAGACGAGAGACGGCCTAGAGCGCCTACTCGTGTCAATACTGAGCCCAATGCGACCAAGGAGGAAGTTGCCATTTTCCAAGCTCGCCATGGTGCGCGCCGTGGTCCCGATTCAGGTATCTCGGGTCCTCTTGGCTTAACACCCGCTGGCGTTTCGACCAACCAATGCGCTGGGAATTTGCTGGGAGTTAGTTTGCCAGATTCGAAGTTGGAAAGATACAGTGTTATGTTCAATGGTATTTTGCAGCGTGAGGGCATGAGCAGTTCCACTAGTCTTCACTCTCAGATCCAAGGCAAGCAACCAGAGCAGTTAGCCTCTACGCAATCCACACAACAACAAGCGTCTCTCCTTGCCCGCAGACAAGCCCATCTCGACCGCCTTGATGAAATCAACAAAGCCATTGAGGAAGAGCATGCTGAGAAGATGCGCAAGATGGGCCGGAACCGTAGTGCTACATCACCTGTGATGTCGACGCACCCAACTGTTGCTGCTTCTTCTCCCCCCGCCACTAATTCTGCCATGCCTTCTAAGTCTCCTGCGTTTTCACTATTTCCTTCGACACCTTCTCTTCCTAGACAACCGATGCCGATATCAGGTATGACACTTTCCAATGGCTCCCCGCGCAGCGTAGAGAACTCGCCTAGACTGATCATCAGACCTCCACCAATAGAGGTCAGTCAGCCCATTGTCACCGTTAATGAGCCGGAGCAACCCCGTATTCAGAAGACAGAGGTTGTCGTGCGGCCACAGGCGACACGGGTGCGCTCTAACACTAGCCCAGCCTCGCCGTCTGCCGACCACTTCCGGTTCATTGACCCCAACAAGCCAATTCCCAAGAACATGCCCCGTCTTATGTACCGCGATCAGATGCGTGCTCAAGAAGCTGCAAAGGCTGCTCAACAGTCATCAGCACTTCAGGTTGAGAGTGGCCTTACTCGCCAAGCTTCATCCGCATCTAACATTTCTGTCATGATGGATAACACCGCTGGTTTCCCTGAGCCTCCATCTCGGACTCGCCAAAACTCTCGGGATCAAGGTACTTTGCCTCTTCGCTCGCAAGACTCTCTGTCGTCTCTCGACCAAAAATCTCGTGCTCCTTCGCGTGTGCGGTCTCAGTCACCTCCTGAGACGTACAGACAGTATGAGGAGGATAGCATGGTTCTCCCCCGTGCTCAGATTGAGACCAATGTTCACTCTGATTCACCAGCGGGCACTGTACGTGGCCGTCCTTCAGTGCCACGAGCCATGACGGGTAGTTCCACTCCCATCGGCCCGAACAAGTCTGTGCTGGTTCTCGACTCGGACGATGAGGAGGAGACTGAACGTCCTGCCCTTCCGACTGTTAGACCGCGGGAACGTAAAGTCTCAGCTCCTGCTACTTCCGGCTCCTCGGACCCCGCTGAACAGGCTCTTCGCAACGCTGTTGAGGTTTCTATCGCCCGCCAGATCAGTGTCTCTCAGCAGCAGCGTCACTTGTTACAAAAGTCGGGTCTTATCCAGCCCTCTCCCACCAACCGCATGCCGCAGTTCAACGCGGGTCATAACCGGGATAAGAGCGCGCAGGCTGTTGTCGACATGATTTAGGTGGTACTTCTCTTTTCTTTCCTTTTTCTCTATTTCCTTTGTCACGATTTACGCCTTTAGTCTTGATGACTTTTATTTTCTCTTCTTGGAAGTGCGATGCACTCACCCCGCACCTAGTTGTGTTTTTTGTTATTTGCTTTATGGGCCTTCTTTTTTGGGGCATAGGATATCCGAGATGACGTCACTGTCGTAAAGTGCGCCAAGTCTCACTTGTTTTTGGACGGAGTTTACTGGTATCAGGTCTAATGAAAGCATGGATTGCATTTTTTTCATTTGTAAATAGTTCCTTTCGTGACTTGTTGAAAATTCATGGCAAAAGCCATTCCAATATATTGAGTTTCAGACATGAAATCGTAACATTGTGAAAACAATCTCTCCTTCTGACAAACGTCAACGCCACTGACTAAGTATACTTACTGCGAAGCAGGAAGAGGCTCAATGTTCCAGATACCCTCGGCATACTCGTTAATGCAACGATCACTCGAGAAGAAGCCCATACGAGCAACACTCAAGATACTCTTCTTAGTCCAGCCCTCAGCATCAGCATACGCCTCATCGACCAACTTGTGAGTATCCAGGTACGACTCAAAGTCGTCAGAAACCAGGTAATAATCACCATGTTCCCTAACCGCGGAAATCAAAGCAGCAAAGTCTCCCTTATCACCGAACAATCCCTCCTCAATGACATTAAACACCTTACCCAATTCACCATCGACACCCGGCTTCCCATTCTGCGTGGTCCCATAGCGATGGGCATGACGAAGATCCTCGACATCCTCGGCAAGAGTACCGAAGAGGAAGATGTTGTCTTCGGTGATTTCACGGGTAATTTCGATGTTGGCGCCATCGCAGGTTCCAATGATTAAGCCGCCGTTGAGAACGAACTTCATGTTGGAGGTTCCCGAGGCTTCGGTGCCCGCGGTACTGATGTGCTCGCTGAGATCGGAGGCGGGGATGATGAGCTCGGCTTTGCTAACGTTGTAATCGGGGATAAAAACAACTTTTAGGTAGGCGGAGGTCTTGGGATCGTTGTTTACTACGGAGGCAACGTTGTTGATTAGGTGGATGATTTGCTTGGCCATCCAGTAGCCGGGGGCGGCCTTGCCACCAAAGATACTGACGCGCTTAACTTGCTTTTTGAGCTCCGCTTCGGGAAGGTCGCGGAGGACAAGGTAGCGGTGGATCACGCCGAAGATGTTTAGTTGCTGACGCTTGTATTCGTGGATACGCTTGACTTGGACGTCGAAGAGCGCGGAGGGGTCGACGTCGATGTTCTGGGTGGACTTGATGAAGCGGGCGAGTTGGGTCTTGTTGGCGTGTTTGATGGCGGCCCATTCGGCGCGGAAGGAGGCGTCTTCGGCGAATGGCTCGATGAGAGATAGTTGCGTGAGATCCTGGAGGTAGTCGGGTCCTGTGGGGGTGTTCTTGGCGGTGGCGGTCTTGGAGGCGATTAGCTCGGCGAGACGGGGGTTAGCTTGGTTGAGCCAGCGGCGGGGGGTGATTCCATTGGTGACGTTGGCAAAGCGATCTTCCCCGTAGATAGAGACAAAGTCCTTGAAGATGGTGGTCTTGATAAGATCGGAGTGGAGCTCGGCTACACCGTTTACCTTGTGGGAACCAACGATGGCGAGGAAGGCCATGCGGACCATCTTGGGGGAACCTTCTTCGATGATGGATACGCGGCGGAGTAGGTCGTTGTCGCCGGGGAAGGTGCGCTCGACGTGCTGGAGGAAGAAGAGGTTGATGTCGTAGATGATTTGGAGGTGGCGGGGGAGAAGGTGTTGGACGAGAGTTACGGGCCACTTTTCGAGGGCTTCGGGGAGGACGGTGTGGTTGGTGTAACCGAACTGTAGATGACGTCGAGGTTAGAAAGAAGAAAGAAAGAGATATAGGTAAAAAGGGAAGGTAACTTACGGTGGCGGTGACGATGGACCAGGCTTCATCCCAGGAAACACCCTCGAGATCAACAAGAATGCGCTGAAGCTCAACGACGGCAAGAGTAGGGTGGGTATCGTTAAGCTGGATAGCAACCTGGTCGCTAAACTCAGACCACTTACGACCCGTCTTCTTGAAGCGGCGAACAATGTCACTAAGCGAGGCAGCAACCCAGAAATACTGCTGCTTGAGACGAAGTTCCTTACCACGATCCAAGTTATCGTTGGGGTAGAGAACGGCACTGATGGTCTGGGCACGCTGTTGGTCGGCGACACTGCTTTCGTAGTCACCATTGTTGAACTTTTGGAAGTCGAATTCGCCCGAGGCGGCTTCGGAGGACCAGAGACGGAGGTTGTTGGTGGTGGAGGTGGCGTAGCCGGGGATAGGCACGTCGTAGGCTACGGCGCGGACGGAGTCGCCGGGGTGCCAGGTTGATACGGTGGCGCCGGTTGCGGTGGTGGTTTTGGTGACGTGGCCGTAGAAGGAGATCTTGGAGGAGGGTGTTAGAAGGGTGGAAGGAGGGTTGAGGGGGGTTACTTACATCGACTGTTACGTCGTGACGGGGGAACTCCCAGGGGTTGAAGTCGAGCCAGTAGTCGGGCACTTCGACCTGGTAACCATCAATAATCTCCTGTTTGAAGATACCATAGCGGTAACGAAGACCGTAGCCCCAGGCAGGATAGTTGAGAGTGGCGAGGGAGTCAAGGAAGCAAGCGGCCAGACGGCCGAGACCACCGTTTCCAAGAGCGGCATCATGCTCCTGGTCAATGATATCCTCAATGCGGAAACCAAGATCCTTGAGACCGTCTATAGGAGGTGTCAGTTATATTCGTGGGGGAAAGAAGCTAATTGGACGTACCCTTAGCAGTAGACTTTTTGCCAACATTGAGCATAGCGTTATCAAGGGTACGACCCATAAGGAACTCCAAACTGAGGTAGTAAACTCTCTTCTGGTCCTTGAAAGTCTGGTTCTGCTGAGTCTTGTTCCACGCAGCAATCAGTTTATCGCGGAAAGCCAACGAAGTGGCATAGTATGCAGCCAACTCATTACAGTTATACAAGCTCCGGGCCAAAGTAGTCTCGACATGACGAACAACCTCTTTCTCGAAGTCCTCCTTATTCTGGAAACTTTCAAACTGGTACTTGGCCCAGTTAGCACGTAGAGGCTCAGGAATCGAAGCTACAATGATTTTGAAATGTCCGTGTTAGTGGCTATATTCAATGGATTAAGGGTTATTGACGAACGAACCCTCGAGGTTTCCTAGATCGGCGGCACCAAAGCCGGTGTGGGTACGGCGATGTTTCGGACGGGAAATGCCGGCGGGACCAACTCCACCGGTGATATCGACGATTGGAGCGGAGGTTGAGGGGCGGCGTTGGCGGGTTGGAAGGCCGGGAGATTTGGATCTAGTGGAGGAAGACATTGTTCTGGTCGATGGACGTGTGTTAGTGTGATGCGGGGTGGTAGGATTTCTGGGGATTTTGCGGGGGAATTGGGGGTACTTGCGGGTTTAATTGGGTGTGGAGTTTGTTAGGAAGTTTGAATTGACGATGATGAGAAGAAACAAAAGAATGAGAATGTCGTTGTTTCTAAAGTGGGAAAACAAAATGGGAAACAAAACTTGACAAGTCGAGGTTCTTACCCCGCCAATATATAGGCGGAGAAAAGAACCACCTTTTGCATGCGACGGTTTCCTTCTCCTTTACCAATAGTTATGAAGGTGCATAGTTTCCTTCATCCTCCACGCAACATGAGCATCCCGTCCGTTCGTTCCAGACCCCAATTCACCCAATCCAGTACCATATTCGGACAAAATCCCTCGCTGGAGTGCTGTTCGCAGTCATGGCGTGATTGTTTTACCGAGCAGACAAAGGCGTCAGCTGAGGGATTGGAAGTAATGTATGTATGTACATAAGTCAAGCCAGGCAAAAGCGAAAAAAAAAGGGAATATAGTACAGGGAGATGTGAAGAAAAGAAGGAAAAAGAAGAAAGGAACGGACTTGAAGACCGAGAAGCGAGAGGTTGTGGTTGGGCCGTGATGCACGCGTCGGGTGATTGTGGATGCCGGATGAGCACCTGGAAGATGGGGCTCGGTCACACAGAATGGGGAAATTGACAAGCGGAAATAGGGCGTGAAGAGGGGTGTTGTTGATTGGACAGTATAGTGACGTCAGTGGCGTTTTATGGTGTGAGGCCAAGGTTATAGCGGGGAGAGAATTGGAGAGCATTTTCAGAAGTCAGTACGGGGGGTTTCCGGGGATACAAGCCGGAGAAAGGATTATTTGGAAAAGAGTGTTATTTATACAAATAAATAGAAACAGATTTACAAGAAAAGAAACACGACGATAGAAACAGATATCCTCCAGATGACAAGAAAAGGTAGGGAAATCGAAGAAGAAGAAGAAGAAGAATCAAAATGTTGAAATAAACAACGACAACCGACTGGTATAATTCCCAAAAAACAAACACAAGCAAACACAAGAAACTCCAAACACCGCGCAGAGAGAAAACTAGCGAGATTCATGGTAGACTGGAAAGTCCAAGAATCACACAAGAGAACTCATCAAAAACAAGTCGTTAACCATGACGCACAATCCAAGTAAAGATGCCCAAGAAAAAACAAAAACAAAAAGCCCGTACAAAAAAGCCTACAGTACACCGGTATCAATCAAGGCATTTTCTAAGATTGTCTCCTTGACAGCAGCAAAGACTAGTCTGATATTAGAAGTATCAGTCGCCTGTGTCAAATGTGGGAAGAGCTTCAAGTGGCCGACATTCCGCTGGTTAAAGCGCCACAACAGGTACTTTGCCGCCTTATTAACGTCCGCGCCACCCGAGTAATCTGGGAAGAAATTGACGAGTGGTGATTTTGGAAGTTTCTGTTTGAAGATGTCGACTTTGTTGAGGAATAGGATGATGGAGGTACGCGTGAACCATTGGGAGTTGACGATGCAGTCGAATAGGACGAGGGATTCCAACATGCGGTTTTGGGTGCCTTCCTCGAGAAGAACTTGGTCGTATTCACTGAGGGCGACGCAGAAGATGATGGAGGTGACGTTTTCGAAGCAGTGGATCCATTTTTTGCGTTCGCTGCGTTGGCCGCCGACGTCGAACATGTGGATGGATAGTTGGTCCATGGTGAAGCGCGTTTCGTAGATGCCTGTGGTTTTGGTACGCGCGCGGAGCACGTCCATTTCCGAGGGGACGTATCCGGAGGCACATATGCGTTGAACGTGGTCGAAGAAACTGGAGAAGAGGAGAAAAACGAGGTTAGTGGGGGTGAAACCAATATGGAATAGAGTGAGACTAGTCTTATGGAAGTGACATGTCTGAAGATAAGACGTACTATGAGGCCGAGTCCATTAGGTAGAACTCATTTTGACGACTTTCGAGAAGGAAACGGGCGGGATCGTTCCAGATGGCGGTTACTGCTGGAGCGACCTTTGGGTCTATTTCGGCGTCGCGATCGGTACTGGGTGTGTATTCGGCGATGAAGTCGCAGAACTGGCGGGTATCTTCATTCATGGGTTCAATGTCGAGTTGTTCAAAGGCACCAACGAGGGCTTTTGTGCATTCGAGGAGATTTTTGAAGATTGTGGGGCGGTAGTTGAGAAGTTCTTCGTGGGAGTATCCGTTTAAATGGATGATTTTCATTTGTTTTACGATGGTGGACTTGCCGGATTCTCCGGAGCCTGGGGATTGTGTTAGTTTTTTTTGGTGGTGACGACGGTAGTGACGATATGGTACCGAGATGGAGAGGGGAATTACGCACCCAGTAATAAAACCTTGCATTCTCTTCGTAAACGACGGTTATCCTCTTCGAGCATCTTATCAATAGCTTGACTCTGCTTCTTTAGCTGAGTTGCCTCGGCGTCTTGGGAGCAGCAGTTTCCCATGGTGAATGATTGATTGAAGATTGTAGATAAGAAAAAAGAAAACGGATTGATTGGTGAGATTGTATCAAATCAAAGTCTTGGATGGCGTTTGATGTTATTGGTTCCTTTTTTGTTGTTGTAAATGTAGATTTGTGTAAGATGAAATCAAAAGTCGGCACAAAGGTGGGACGTGGCGTCGTTGTGACTTGAGGCTTATAACTTCAAAGGTCGATATCTGGGGTTTTTTTGTGGCGAATTAAACTACAAAAAGATGGAATGATGAAGATAGCTAGAATAAGACAATGTCGACAGAATCGATTCGTTATAATAATAAAAAAAGAAGTTAAAAAAGAAAAAAAAAAGGAAGAAATGACAATGATAATGATGAAAAGGCAGGAATAATAAAAAAAATCAAAATAAATGGTAATGGTTAAGAAATACAAGACCAAGACCAAATCAATAATAAGAAACGGCGGAAACTAGTGAAAGGGATTGAGCGGAGAGGAAGAGGAGAGAGAAAAAAAAGGTTCGTGTTGTTATAGCTTGATCGTGATACAAGGTATTAGGAAGACGGCGATAATGAATATATTCACGTTGAAGAGGGAAGACTAATCTAAAACAAGGATGACAATCAGGATCACATATTTATACCAGTGGCTGAGCACAAGACCCCGATATATGCATCGACAGGGATAAGGGGTGTGTATCCGCAACCAAGGGTGTGTGAACCCTAACATCCGCCTCCAGTCATCTCCACCGAACAAAAGAGAGAGGCAATCCCCCCAAATTTCCAACAACGAAAGAAAAATAATCGCGGGCTGAGGACGCTGCATGGCGACAAGCACAGCCGAGCCGGAGAGAGCAACAGGAAACAAGGGTATAACGGCGTGAAGCTCTCAGTTTCACCCGGGCAAAGTAAGAGTCTAGAAAACTCAAGGCAAGAGGGATCAAGGCGTAGATCTTGGCTAACTACTGGAACCTCGATGTCAACCGTATCGCGGCCGGCTCAGTAAGACACGATTAAGCGCTTGTCTACTGGCTGGTAAAGTTTTGTCGTAGACTGACGTATAGTCCCTGCCTCGGGTAGGACTCGAGAAGCAGAAGGCGATAAGGTCTGAAAGGTGAAGGCGTAGTCTCGATATCGGCAAAGACACAAGTCAGCGTGACTTGTTCTGACTCATGGCATGAGTGAAGACCGCGGCTTCGTGGAGACGATATAAACACCTATTCTCCCCTCAACGGGGAGCGCAGACAAAAGGCGAAAGTGGCGGGCCAGCAGGCGGGAAAGGAAAAGAAGAATCGTCCCCGGAAAACGAAAAACGAAAATCACACGGAGAGCGATACGAGAGACCCACTCAAGCGAGCGACGGTAAGATCGGTAGAGGCGGCGAAAGCGTCGGACCAGAGGCGAAAGAGAAGTTGACTGTGACAACGCAGGCAGATCAAATGGTGCGGTGAGGCGGACAAGGATGTGGCTGACGGTCAAACGAAGCGACAAACATACATATCTCTCTGGGTACTGACGAAGAAGGTGCCAATACCAGCAAATCACGCCGGCGCTAACCAGGCGGGGTGAGGACGAATGGGTCGGGCTGCCAGCGGCTACCGGAGGAGTCCTAGACAGGACTCATGGGGAACCGTCGACGGAGCGACCACAGGGGGCCGTAGGGCCGGCGTTCCTTCGAAGATGACAGCGGGTCATTGCGGAACAAAACACCGGGAGGCAGTAGCATGGAGGCAAGCCGAGCTTCCGAAAACGGGCACTAGAGGAAAGGAAACCGGTTCTGGGGGAGCGAAAGAATATGTCGAGCCGTGAGGGTGAGAAGTCGAGGTGTCGCTGTAAATGTCGTAGAAAGACGGAGCTGGTGAAGAACGATGGTGAGAAAAGAACCAAAACGTGGCAAGGACGCTCAAGCGACCAACGGCGGCGGGAGCCAAAGGCGGGGCTGGTGACAGCAGAAGTCAAGGGAAACAGCAGGACGGAGACAGGACGGTGTGACGCAATTCTGGAGAAGGACTGGTGCATCCGGGGCAGGCAGCTGCGGCTTTGGCAGGGAAACAGCTACATCATCTACCCGAGCCGCGCCGTAGACCAACCGGCGGCAGACGATACTAGGGGCTCAAGGCAGAGAGCAAAGCATTTGGACTGGGCTGGGCGGCGGGCAGCAGTAAAAACCAGATAGAAAATAGCAATACCAGAACGACGTGGGACACCCATGGGGCATGAGCAAAACAGCACGGCCAGCAAGATAAGGCCGTGTAGCGAAGGCGCAGAGTAGGCGCGGCGGCGCGGAACCGACGGCGACGGAGGCCGAGGAAAGACGGAAGGTTTGAAAGCCGGCGCTACGGTAAAGTGCGCTACCTTAACCCAGGCAGCGGGGTCCGGCCAACGAGGCACGAAAAGAGGGCAGCCCAAAGGCCGCAGACGACATACCACCTGGACAACAGCAGTGGCGGGCCAACCGAGAACGAATATAGAGCGAGCCGAGAGTGCGTGTGAGGCGAGCTCTGGAAAGGTCAAAACGGACGGAGAGGAAGGCCACCGCAGCCGGAACCAAGGGAAGGAAGGCGAAGGCGAGCAGCAACGCGCCGCAACAAAACGAAGTGCCACCATGACCCAGGTGACGGGGTCCGGCCAGCGCGGCACGGAAAAACAGCAGCAGCGAGCCGCAAAGAGACGAAGCGTCACCATATCCCAGGTGACAGGGTCCGGCCAGCAGGGCGCGGAAGACGAAGAGCGGCAGACCGCGAAAGACGAAATGTCACCATAACCCAGGTAACAGGGTCCGGCCAGCAGGGCGCGGAAGACGAAGAGCGGCAGACCGCGAAAGACGAAATGTCACCATAACCCAGGTAACAGGGTCCGGCCAGCAGGGCGCGGAAGACGAAGAGCGACAGACCGCGAAAGACGAAATACACCACCTTCCAGACAGGCGGGCGAGAGACCGGGAACGAACGCAGAGCGAACCGAGAGTGCTAGAGAAGCGAGCTCCGGAAAGGTCGAGACGAACGGGAACGGGAACCACGACGGCCAAGGTCGAAGGGAGGAGAGGAGAGCAAGCAGCAGCGTGCTGCGAAAAACAAAATGCCACCATAACCCAGGTGACAGGGTCCGGCCAGCGCGGCACGGAGAACAAGCAGCAGCGGGCTGCGGAAGCAAAACAGAAAAAACAAAATGCACCACCTTCAAAACAAGTGGGCGAGAAACCGGGAACGAGCGCGGAGCGAACCGAGAGTGCTGGAAGAGCAAACTCCGGAAAGGTCGAGACGGACGAGAACGGGAACCACGACGGCCAAGGTCGAAGGGAGGAGAGGAGAGCAAGCAGCAGCGTGCTGCGAAAAACAAAATGCCACCATAACCCAGGTGACCGGGTCCGGCCAGCGCGGCACGGAGAACAAGCAGCAGCGGGCTGCGGAAGCAAAACGGAAAAAAACAAAATGCACCACCTTCAAAACAAGTGGGCGAGAAACCGGGAACGAGCGCGGAGCGAACCGAGAGTGCTGGAAGAGCAAACTCCGGAAAGGTCGAGACGGACGAGAACGGGAACCACGACGACCTAGATCGAAGGGAGGCGAGGAAAACAAGCAGCAGCGAGCCGCAAAACGAAATGCCACCATAACCCAGATGACAGGGTCCGGCCAGCGCGGCACGGAAAACAAGCAGCAGCGAGCCGCAAAAACGAAATGCACCACCTTCAAGACAGGCGGGCGAGAAGCCGAGAACGAACGCGGAGCGAACCGAGAGTGCTGGAAAAGCAAACTCCGGAAAGGTCGAGACGAACGGGAACGGGAACCACGACGACCTAGATCGAAGGGAGGCGAGGAAAACAAGCAGCAGCGGCTGCGAAAACAAAATGCCACCATAACCCAGGTGACAGGGTCCGGCCAGCGCGGCACGGAGAACAAGCAGCAGCGGGCCGCGGAAACAGAACGAAAAAAACAAAATGCACCAACTTTGAAGCAAGTGGGCGAGAAGCCGAGAACGAGCGCGGAGCGAACCGAGAGTGCTGGAAGAGCAAACTCCGGAAAGGTCGAGACGAACGGGAACGGGAACCACGACGACCGAGATCGAAGGGAGGAGAGGAAAACAAGCAGCAGCGGCTGCGAAAACAGAATGCCACCATAACCCAGGTGACAGGGTCCGGCCAGCGCGGCACGGAAAACAAGCAGCAGCGAGCCGCACAAACGAAATGCACCACCTTCAAGACAGGCGGGCGAGAAGCCGGAGCAAGCGCAAGAAGAACCCCGACAGTGCAGAAACAGCAGGCTGCGGGATGTTCAACCGGGCGAGGCAAGGGACAAGACAGCCGAGGCTGAAGGAAGAAAAATGTTGCTACCTTACGTTAGGCGAGCGAGGGGCTCACAGCGGGCACCAAAGTAAAGTAAACTCCCAAGGTTGAGTATAGGAGTGGTTGGCGAACAGACGGAGCAAAGGCCAGTCCAGGGCCGAGGCCGAGAACGGGTGGAGGGTGGAAGGAAGACTCCAATTGGATCGATAGCGATAGGCCAAAAGAACGCGGCGAGGCAGACCCAAGAGTGCAAGCATGCCAGCTCAGGGGAATCCGGACAGACGTAAGTGGAACGCAATAGGACAAGTCCAAGTCGGAGGAGGAGAGTGCTACCTTAAGACAGGCGAGCAAGAGGCCAAACAGCGGCACCAGTGGGTTGAGTAGTCCCTCAGAAGGCGTGAGGGTGACTGGCGAGCTGGCGAGCTGGGAAGCCGACAAAGGCTGAAGTCAAAGGGAGAGAGTACCAGCTGGGACTACACTCCGGGCAGGCGGGAACCCGAGACGGCTGTGCGAGACAAGCCCAAGAGTCCAATCGTTGATGACTCAAGGGGATCTAGACGAAACACATATGGGGCTATGGTAGCCAGAGTCGGCGGGAGAAGAGGGGTGCTCGCTCATGTGAAGCTTTGAGTGAACGTCACCAATGCTTAGCGTCTCCGAGCTGAGAGGAGGATGCGTGCTTCAACCACCAAGCGATGCTAGGCTAGTATAGCTACAGCCGGGCAGCATCGGCGGAGTGGCAGCGGAGAGACGGAAAGTCAGGGCGAGCGAAGATTAATCATGACGGCAACGTGCGAAGGCTAAAGTGCTATTTTCAAGCAGGGCCGGGGAAGCAGCGGAGAGAAGGATACGACAGTCGCAACCACGTCGGTGGAACCATACCGTCAACGTCAACCAAGTCTGCGAGCACAACGTCGGCTCGGGGAGGGGTGAGACGGAACGACGGAGCGACGGAGCGACGGAGCATACTGTTTGGATGGGTGCTTCGGGTGGACCCGTGTCTTTCTCGGTTTTTGGGGACACGGCCACCACCAATTGTCAGGCCAAGGCTGCCGGGGGACGGAGCCATCGGAGACACGGCGTCAAAGGTGATTAATGCGGGACAGTCACGGTTTAAGTCGCAACAGCTGACGTCCTGCGGAAGGAAGGGAAAAGACCGCAACCGGGCGGATGGTCCGAGAATAGGCGCGGGGACCGGCCAAGGCGGCGGGAAAAGGAGGACGGCGAGCAGCGCTTCACGCAGGCTGTCTAAAGCCGTAAGTCAGACTCCATTTTCTTTTATTTGAACGTGAATATAATGTTATAGCTTGATCGTGATACAAGGTATTAGGAAGACGGCGATAATGAATATATTCACGTTGAAGAGGGAAGACTAATCTAAAACAAGGATGACAATCAGGATCACATATTTATACCAGTGGCTGAGCACAAGACCCCGATATATGCATCGACAGGGATAAGGGGTGTGTATCCGCAACCAAGGGTGTGTGAACCCTAACACGTGTTGGTTTTATGAAGATTGAAAAGCTTAGAGCCATGACGAAAAGAGATATAAAAAGCGACGTGAAAAAAAATGCTAGATTAAATGTATTTTTTAATTCGGATAAGTAACTAAGGACATGGGGGTCATTTTTTGGTAGCAATTTGACGGGTGGGTTTTAAAGTAGTTCTGGTAACGGGTTTGTTATAGATTTTTGGAGAACCTAGAGATTTGTAAGTAAAAGTAAAGATATCATGTGGTAGAACTTGAACGTATAAGTTGCTTTCTCTACTTCTAAGAACGGAAGGAACGGTTATCTTCATGATGTACAAACTCTGTACCTCCTTCCACACATCAATTCATGATCCATGCGATATCAAAGTAAGTACAACTTGCATCAAAAGTCTATATGAATGTACATATGTACAATCAACAAATCTACAATACAAATCCAAAATTCATGCATACATCTACTATCAACAGGGGTAAAACACCCTTTCCCGTAAGTAGTATAAAAAAACTACCGTCAAACCAAACCAACCGAACAAGCACCGTCCGTCATCTTGAGGCCTGGTCTATCCTCTTCTCTGGAAATAATAACTTTGCAAGTACATTCTATGAAAATCCCTCCCATTTTGTAATGCAACGGTGCGTGCACTACGCTTGAGCCAGTTGATTGACTATTGTCTATAGAGTCATGTCTTGTAGTTGGTCTATTGTACAAGCAAAAAGTATACATAGATTGAAGTGCTTTTATGTTTGCCTTTGTCTTCAACCTATCCACATTTACCCTTTTCGTTTTCATTGTCATAATCAACTTCAGCATCCCCCAAAGAATGCCCTTTTCGCCCATGTCTGCCAGCCGGCCGCTGGAATACATGCCCTGTTCGTCCTGCCATACCATGCCATGTCATGCCTTGTCTTGCCCTGTCCAATTCTGCCCTACCATGTCTCGTTCGTTCACATCTCATCAATCACTACATGATCAATCACTTATCATCCCATTGTCACCCGTCACTTTCCTCAATAACCATCTCTACAACACGATATCACTTTCTTGGCTTCTTCTCGTCATGGACAGTACCGCCCCAACCTCCTAAATCACTTTCCCGTCATCATTCACCCCACTTTATCTCAAGTCCCTAACCCTCCAGTTCCGTCCTCCAGCCCTCAATTCTCAGGGCCCGTCGTCCAGCCCATTCCCTGCGCCCACCATTTCCAGGGCCCTTCCCAGATCTCGCATAAACCCTAAGCAAACCCACCCCGTAAATAATTCAAATTCCCCTCCCCCCACGTCTACTTCAAAACGACCTATAACCAGAACCAAGCTTCATCCGTTGAAGTCGTCCTGATTTGCTTTCCCAATCGGGGTGACTACGTAGTTTCATATTGATTATATAAGGAACTCCAACAAACAAGGCTAACCGGTTTTCTCTCTTTAATCATGGGTTTCCAGAACCGTATTACATGGCATCATGAACTCACATGTCCGTCTGCCCTCCCTCCCTACAAACCCATACCGTCGGGGCGTCGGTAGAAGCTTTTCAAAACTAGCTTGTTCTTGTAAATCCCCCTCCAATCACCGCTGATGGAATCCGCACAGACTAACAAACTAAGCTCCCAGCCTGCCGTCGTCTAGCGGGCCAGACATAAGCAGGGCAACACTTGTCAAACACGCCAGTCATCAATATAAAGGAATCGTTAAGATAATCAAGACGACTTTACTTGCGTCCGTAATATACCCAACTTTGTGCCCCCCACTCACTTACTAAATGTAATATGTACAACATATAGACGTCAATTCCTAAATACATACAGATATAACTACGCCCCAGGCAAAGACGGAACCTTTTCCTTTCGAAACTTCTTCAAGAACCCCCCAGAAGTATTCTCAACCCTACTAGTTCTCCCCGAACTAGCCAAAGAAACCTGATCATCATCTCTCGTCTCCCCCACCCCCCCACGATCCAAAACCGCCCTCTCATCAATAAAAGCTCTCGGAAAGAACCCCCACCGTCCCTTCCCCGTCGACCCAGCCCAACACCAATGATCGCGAGACAAAAACGAAATGTCACTGATAGTCTCCCCCTTATCAAACCGTAGCCATTCTCCCCGATGCTCCTTCTTATACTTGGGATTGAACTTCCACCGGGCCGTCCCGGAAATACCCGTTGCCACGTTGCGTCGGAGTACTTCGGCCGCAGGGGGGGCTAGCAGACGGACCGCGTCAAATGGGAACGATGAATATGCCCCGTCGTGAAACCCCATGCACCATTCTCCTTTATACTTTTCAAGAAACTCTACACCGACTATCCGCGCTCCTTCCGCCATTTCAAACGCCGGTGTGTGGTCGTTTAAGAGACGCATGCCGTATAGTTTCTTGATGGTTTCCTTGCAGATTGCCGTGGGCATGTTCTCTATCTCGGCTGCGCGCTTGCGCGTCAGTGACACGATTTGTTGCCCCTTGATGTGTAGGTCATAGTTATTCTTTTGTTCCTCAGGGACCTTGGGTGTCTGGATGATTGTCAAATCCGGCAGTGGTGGCAAGGGTCTCGGATGTCGCGAGATATGGTGGAAAAGATCTTTCTGCGTGAAAAATACTGTTGCATCAGACTCCTCGACTGTGTGGCCCATTTCAACACAAATCATACACGCATAAAACTGCTCGTCCGTTCTCTTAGTCGCCAAATGGCTCTTTTGTAAGAACCGAATCCGGAAACCCATCCCAGCCAACGTGAAGTTGCCCTTGTCTATAACACCTGGTTAGCATGAAATTCCCAAGATTAACGGACGGGCCCTAAGCTTACCATCGCGGTTGAGGTCGTATTCGAGTTCCTTGTAGGAAAGTTCAAACATGCAGTGCGTGCACCGCCCGACGGTATGGGACCCGGAAAATGTCTGTTTGCGAATCGATGTGACCCCGATTTCGCCTCTGCGCACATCATACGCGCCTTGACAGAAGCCTTTCATGATGTTATAACTTGAGTCGGGGCCAAGAAGTGCTGGCTTCAAGAGGGGACGACCGACGAGATGATCCGGAAGATCTGATTCTGCTGGCGTAACGGGGATGAGTCCGTCGTCACTTATTAGCCCGGGTACTGGTGGGTTGGGGTTGCTGTTGGTGCTTTTGGTACTGGCTGCTCCGGTAGTTGAGGCCCCATCGATACTGGTGTGTGCGGTCCCGGCACTTCCCGTGGAAAAGTCACTGTGGCGCCGGTCATAGCCAAAGGTCCCACCACTACCCGTTGACACTCGGGGACCAGGCTGTATCGCCGTGTACTCTTGGTTAAATGGGAGGCCTTCTGGGATAGACATGGTTGGCGGTATTTTCATCCGTGGGGATTGTAGAGCTGGGGATGCCATGCCTAATATTGGGGATTCATCTCCAGGCTGTGAAGACATGACCGAACTGACAATAGACTTAGTCCGTGGTCTAAACGCCACCGATCCCCTCCGACTAGCCGAGTCACTCGGATGAAGTTCCCCCGTCCCCCAAGCTCCACCTTCTTGACTTTCTCTTCCAAAAGTTGACCCTTCAAAGGTATGAGAGCGGGTAGGCGGACTCGGGAACCCCCCCACATACTCTCCCGAACCCACGCGCGGTCTCGTCTGATACATTCTTGGCTGGTAACCTATTTCCCATGGATTGACACTTGACGGTCTAGGAGGCAACGGCCCAGTGGGAGCCGGTGACGCCGGAGGCGGTGAGATTATGGGGGTTGGCGGCGCAAAAGCGTGTATTGGTGATGGCTCCGGGCTGCCTGGGAGAAGCATGCCGATCTGGGGTCTGCGGGGTTGAAGGTTTAGGTCTTTGAAGGCTTGTTGGATCTTGGTTCCTGAGGTTATATCCGAGGGGGCAATACTGCTTGCTACGTCGCCGCCGGAAGAACCAGAGTGGATTGATTCGGTCTGGATAGAAGGCGGCGTGAGACGAAGACAGAGGAGGATCTCGCTGGTTTTTGGGGCAAGTTTACGAGAGGTGACTTGGAGAGTCTTGTAAGGCTCCGGTTCGAATGTCTCGGGAGTGATGTAGTCGTCGAATTCCCAAAGAAGATCGGTTAGTGTTGTTCTATGAGTTGTGATTTCGGCTGAATCATGTTAGTTGTGAATATGCGGGTCTTTGGATGAGAGGAACTAACCATTATCTTTCAAGGCGTCGAGAAATATCGGACCGAATTCGTTGTAGAGTCGTTGGCATTGTGGTTCAAGCCGGCGAAGAGCCCGATCACCTTCCTTTGAAAGACTCTGCGCAGCAAGGCGCATATCGGGGTTCTCATCGCCCGCGTTCAAGATGGCCTCGTTCCCTTTAGCGATGATATCGCGGAAAGGGAGAAGAACAAGTTCATTCACTTGATCCATTTTAGAAGATGTCGGTGCGGCGATGTGCGGAGCTGTGCGGAACGGAAGTGGGCACTGACTTTGGTGGATGTAGACGGAAAGGGAAAGTAAAGAAAAGAAGTATGACCGACAATGAGAGAGACGTCCCTTTTTATGAAAATCGATAAACTCTGGCAAGGCGTTTAGTTAAATCTGGTCAAAGAGGTTCGTTGGATGGCGTAGGATGAATGGATTAGGTTGATTCGTTAGAGACGAGACGAGACGAGATGCTGGGGACGGAGCCGTGGGGTGGGGTGTATTCAAGGCGTAGAACAAGTAGTGACGACGTGCGTATGTATGTACATAGAAGTGTATGATTCTTTCAGTTGGGCCGGAAACAAGTCCATACATAAAACCCTCGTACAACGACGAAAACCGCCGATTCTCCGTCTCACTCACCGTCTTGCTGCCTGCGTAATATATATACCCATCCGTCCAGCTACTTAAGCCGGGCGACCAAGCCAAGAGGTCCGCCTCATCAATGTGCTATCCCCCACTACCCATCTAACCGGCCCTACCCATTTTCCATGTTCTATGTATGTAATCTATGCATGTAGCAGTGTGCATACTCGACCTGATGAACGCCCCCCCCAGCACTAATAGAGCCCTAACAAACTCCCCATCTTCTCATGCAGGTCCCGTCAATATACACCCCTTCTACCCCAGACATATCCAATCGAATCCAACATCGTCAATCTAAACTGACCTATAAGATGTCTGTATCAACCCACGAGGTCGAGTAACCCCCGACCCTAAGGGTGTTAGTGAGGTCCAATCAAAGAAAACCGGCGATTAAGTTGTTGTGATTGTCACGTCGTGGGGGAGATGATCTGGGGATTGTAGACTCTATTGGGTGCTTTTATGTTTCGTCAAAGAGGAATAGGATATGCAGAGAGTTATCCTTCAATCTCTCTCGGGTCCGGTAATGTACATATTCAGACAGCTACTCAAAGACGACGACTTACACGTGGAACCCTCAGTGATACAACCCTAACACCAACAATAACCTCGTGTCATGTCGCAAATTAATATTGGACCATGTCACGCCCGATTAACTAGAAAGTTTGACGGTAACCAGGTAGGAGCCGTAAGTTTGTCTTTGTGCTAGGATGGAGCGGAACCAACGACATGTCTGGGTAGGTGCGCACGTGGGGGAATCGATATGGGGAATGTGTATCCATACGTAGAGACACGCCCACCTGGTCCTGGATTTGGGGATATGAAAAGTGCGTGGCGGACAAATGGTTTCGATAGTTTGTATTGGGTAATTATGTGGGATGGTTACGTGGAGACCGAGTCCGAGAGGTTGTAACCGAGCCTACCATTTACGTATGTACATACATATATGCCTGAACATCTACAACTCCGTCTTCTCAGTCACTTCGTTGCTCTTCTGCTTCAAGTCCTCTCCACGAATCAATGCTCTACCTCCCTCAATAACACCTTCCTCACCACCGAAACGGTTCCAGAAGAACGCCTCTTTCTTAGTCACCACAATGGGCCCCGTAGGTTCCGCCGTAGTTAACTCTTGGTTCATACTAGCCAACATCTTCTTCTTCATCTCAAAGCGTTCCTTGCGTTCCATTTGGAGACCAGGACTGTCGAGTTTAGTCAGCATGTACCGGGCCAGGAGCTGGGTTAACAAGTAAAGATGCTCAGCGGCAAGGACGACAATGAGGAAAGCCCAGGCCGTGAAGGGACTGGTATTTTCAGCAATAGAGGTGAAGCCATCTTCTGACTTGGTGCTGTTGGTTGTTCCGTAGATGGGGATAGCGCGCGGTTCACTACGGAGAGCTCCACCGCAGAGATAGACGATGCCGGCGGAGGTGATGGAGCCGAGCCACGAAAGGAAGCCTAGTGCGTTAATCCAAGGACCGATACTATCGGTTCTAAATGGAATAGGTCTTCTCGAACCAATGGCAATCTTCAATGCATCAGATCTCAACTCAACCCAGTTATTCACCAAGAAGCAAAGACCAGCCAATGGCCAGGCAACAGAGAACAAAGCGAGATAACCATACTGGATGACCATCTCCCGGTAGTCTACATTGACATCATATACATCCAACTCGGCCTCGGCAGTAACCCGCTTGATAATCTCAGCATCTTCGCCGGTTTCAGAGGAAGTCACAAGGTCGGCTTTATCAGCCTTGAGCTTCTTCACCCGGTGGAGAACCTTTCTCTTCACATATGGAACGACAACTTCCGTTGCTAAACTGACGATTTGGGCGGTGATGGTGAAGAAGAACATCTGGTTTGCAATACGGTTGGGGTCAACGTGGAAGACCTCGGCCTTGGAAGTGTACTGGCCCATGGTAATAGTGTTGGCGGCCTGGTGCCAGAAAATAAGGAACGGGGCAATTACATGGCCAAAGGGGGTGTAGACAAAGGAAGTGAAGAAGGCGGCCATGTACGATGAGAGAAAGTTCAGCACGAACTCTTTCTGGATGAGGGCGGCAGAATGGGCGTGTTCGGTTTGGTAGTTCTCCAAGGCAGTAAGTTTATGAGCCACGGCGGTGAGAATAGCACTGAACGTGGGCGTCAAGGCACTTAACAGAATGGTGGGAAGAAGACCAAGGTATGTCTTGAACGGCCCATCGTAGACCTCGTTGATGAAAATTTCCAATGAATTACACATGGCAATAGCACCACCGAGGGCAACGACACAGGCAAGAGCGAACGGCACCTGGAGAAATTGGAAGCCAAGACGCTTGAAGGGGGAGTATACCTTGATAGGTTCACCGGTGACAGCATCGATGGTTTCAAAGTCATGTTTGAAAGCTGCACGGTCAACCTGGATACGCGAGACACCACGGGTTCCCCAGCGTACAGCAAGATCAACCTCCTTTTGCTTCCAGTACTCGATGAAGACGACAGACCAGATGGATAGCCCCAGGGTATAAGCCCAGGAGAAACTTCCCAGAATAGCCCAGGCAAATACACCCAAGACGGCAGGGACAATCATGAAGACGAAGTACGTCTGGATAAACTCAAAGTAATACGCCACACCCTCACCCAACTCATCGCGAATCTCATCTAGATCCTCCGCAGTAAGCAAGTACCGCGTACTGAATCTAGCCAACCACCTACGATTCAAAGCATGGTCATGCAACGGGAACAGCGCCTCGACAAACCGCCATTGGCCTTGTCCGGGGGTAATTCCGGCGCCGCCCTCCGTCTTCGGTTTGACGAGCAGTCGATGAACAAGACGGAGGCGTTCGGCGGGGGAAATCGGGTCGGTGTGGGTTGCGGAGGGGGCGGAGGTGCGGATTCCATGGAGCCAGTCGGATAGACGGGCGCGTGTGGATTCGCTTGTTAAGAGGGTGGGAGAGGCGCGGAGGAAGATGTAGAGAGAGGTTGGGTCGGTTGCGGGGCGGCGGGCGGTGGCGTGGAGAGAGGCTTTGTAGAGGAGGTTTATGAGGGTTGCGTAGGAGGCTTCTGCTTCGAGTTTTTCTGGGGATTGTTAGATGGGTTTGTTTTTTTACGGAGGGGAGGTGGATGGTTCTTACCCTGGGGTTTCTCTGGGATGCGGTAGATGATTACATAGTCGATGCTGAAATGGGTAGGTTAGAGTTAGGCACATACGCATATATCTTCAACGCGACATACCCAAGGTTATCATCACCGACGGCAACGGGACTCCCCGTCTTTTCGATCTCGGCCATTTTGAATGTATGAAAATCCCAATCACGAAGCAAACAGAAGAAGAAAAAAACCCGTCCCAACGACACCGACGGAATCAAACTTAAAAGGGAAAGATAGCTAACCAGCTGCTGAGCTCAAGTGGGGCACGCGCCACGATCCTTTTCAGCTGAGTTGGTTAGTTTATTGAATGCCAGTGGCAAGATGATTTTGGATGTCTGGATTATGTCTAGGAAGGAGATGGTTCTTGATTGATTTCTCGAGGAAATGGACCTGTTTGACGTGGATATTTATATCCCCTGATCTACACCCAAACTTGCAAACGTCCGCCTCATTAAAGCTGAACCAGCCGTGTATCACGCACATAGATACAGTGTATCAAAAACCTAACTCCCTTCCTTCCCTTTAAGTTGATCCCCGCCCCACCCATGACGTATGTACCGTACCTATTTTCACATGCCGTGTACTCCGACAACCCTAGTATTCTGTGCCGGACAAGCGATCGAGTTATTAGATGCCAACCCTATTGGTAAAAAAGAACCCTATAAAATATGTTTATACGTTTGGTGACACAAGGAATGAATAACAAGAATGATCAACAATCAGGATCAGGTACAACGAAATGATTGACGCTGCGAACACGACGTTAGTGCAACTTGGGCTACGAAGACGCAGTGCCTGGTCACCCGAAACGGCCCTGGATCATCTTCTTGCGTCGCCATTGACAAGATTGACGAGTTCCATTTATCACTTTTTGGTGTTCCTCCGGGGCCCTATTTCCCAGCCAGCCATCCACTCGGCTCGACGTCTTAGGGTTGTTTGTATCTCGGATACTCATGGACAGAAGGTTTCTGTGCCGGAGGGGGATATTTTGGTTCATGCGGGGGATTTGGTGAGTTCGGGGAGGAGAGAGGATATTCAGAAACAGTTGGATTGGATTAAAGAGTGTCCTCATCGGTATAAGGTGGTGGTTTGTGGGAATCATGATAATTTCTTTGATCCGGAGAAGAGGATTCCGGGAGATGATGAGGGCGTTTTGGATTTGGAGGGGATTGTTTATTTAGAGAGGGAGTCGGTTACTTTGACGTTTCCCAATGGGAGACGGTTGAATCTTTACGGAGCCCCGGATATCCCTGAGATTCCAGAGGGTCTTCATGCGTAAGTTGCTTCTAACGAGATACATTCATCTATACTAACATGACCTAATAGCTTCACTTATCCATCCTATAATCCTCCGTGGCCCTCCATGATCCCTCCTGAAACAGACATTCTAATCACCCATACTCCCCCATTTTCTCACCTCGATCTTAACCTCGGCTGTCGCTCCCTTCTATCTCGCCTCTGGCAGGTCCGACCCCGTCTCCACATCTTCGGCCACGTTCACTGGGGATCCGGGACAGCCCCGGTATTTTTCGACCAGGCACAGAGAGACTATGAAGCCTTAATGGCGTTGCCTAGACGGGGCCTTTTACGAGACTTGGTTCCGGGGGATCATTGGTGGTTGATGGTGAAGGTCATTTGGGGAGGTATTAACGGGGTTTTGTGGAGATGGTTAATGGCGGGGCCGAGAGGGAATACGGGGACTTTGTTGGTTAATGCGGCGCAGATGGTGGGGAACACGGGGGTTATGGGGAATCCTTCGTATGTTGTAGATTTGTAAACGGTTACTTTTACTCTGGAGTCTTCCGCTTGACGAGGGTAGTAGCTTTAGGGAGATCCCGCTTCACACCCATGGGAACCCCAGTAACATAAGCTACGCCTTCCACGGGAGGGATTCCGGTAGTTGTAATTCCAGGGTATACAGGCTGTGTCCAGGACCAGGTAGATGGGTGTGGGTTAAGATAAACGGTAGAGTTAGCCTCAAGGCTGGTGTGTGGGATATGTTTAAGAGACCCGGTAGTTGAAGTTGCTGTTGTTTGGGGATTTTGACTCTCAGGTGTCCAGACCTGGATGGAGTTGATTTCCCAGTAGCTGTAGGGGTTGTTAGTATCCTAATTGGTTATAGTTAATGTTAATACTTACTTTTCAGCGAACGATCCCGGGGAACTAAGTGCCCAGTCAAGACATGTAGGTTTACTTGTAGCTGCCGAACACCCCTTATCCCATTCTTCATCGATAGCACTCCCGCAGAGCCCCATATCAAACCCCAAAATCATATCCTCATAATATCTCCCGCCACGACATCCCCACCCCCCAAAAACAGCCAACGGCTCTCCCCAAGTATCCGGCTCAAGATTTCCTTCATCAATATCACTAGGAATCTCATCACGATGCCACGCCCAAACCTTGACATGACCCGAGTCATTCTTAGCCTGATGGGGAGGCCACTGGAAGACGTAAAGACCGCCGTTGGCAGTGTTCCAGGGGGTCCCGAGGGGAGATGTCCCGGTTTGGTAGTGGCATTGCGTGGTACAATCGGGAGAAGTGAGGTTTGCTTCAGTGGGTGTTTTGGAGGAAAGTACGCAGGATGAGGCGCTACGGGTGTTAGTTATTTGGAAGGGAGAAGGCAAAGGAAAAGGGACTTACGTTGTTGAAGAGAGGGTTGATATTCCTGTGAGGGAGGTTGTTTCAAGGACGGTTAAGTCGGCTTGTTTCCCTCTGGCATAGACTATTCAGTGTTAGTCTATTAGAAACACCGCATGTCAAGGAACTTACACTTCGGAACACCTCCGCATACACCCGCAGGCACATGTTGCAAATCAACAATAACCACATCCCCTGCCGCCCCAAAGCGCTCGTTACTTTCCGCCTTCACTGTTCCTCTCTGGCCACCGACAGGATACGTCGTAGTAGAGTCCATCTTCAAAAGCAGACTCCCCGAATCCGTAACCTGCACTAAACTCTGATTCCTCGCCATACTCGTATTCAAATACGTAACGGCGCCATCAGAAGTCTCCGGAGTCATCAGCGGGAGAAGAGAAAGTAGGGAAGACCCCGTGTAAAACTGTGTCAAAGTCAACGCCATTTCAAACCTTGCTAAACAACAAAACAAAATGAACAGGAAAAAACTAACAGAATCTTTTCAAACAATTCTGTCTACTTATACAAACTTTAGCATCTATATACATTCCACCCTCATCAACCCAGCAACCCACGCTACCACCTTCCGTGTCTCCCTCCCTCCCTCCCGTCCCTTCCTCATTCAAACAAGCGTGACACAAACATTTCTACACCATAATCCTTCTCAAGCCATCAGTACCGCCTAGAACCCGTCTTCCGGTAACCGCACATCTACCTTCTCCGGATTCCCATTTCCCTTTACGACCGCCAGAGGCTTTCATGAATGACTCTTGACGGGCATGGTCACCGGAGAGCCATTGGTGGATACATTTGTAGCAGTAGACTATGCCGGTTTGGCAGGCTGTAGGTGTAACAATGGGGTTTTTACAAATTGGGCAGGCGGACGAGTCACCCTGGCTAGGCACCGTGAAAATCGGAAGTCCTGAACCCCGGGCTATCGGCGCATCTTCCGGGTCTGGCTTATCACCCTCCTCTTCATCATCCTCCTTCTCTTCTTTCTCTTCCTTACCCGCCTTCCCATTCAACGCTCTGAACCGTCTACCAAGTGTCGGTAAAACCGGTGGTGGCAAAACAACACCCTCTCCAACCCCGCGGGCCATCTGTCTCGCAAAATCAGAGGCATACCACCATTCAAGGAACTTCAACGCAAAGATACTAGCCGGCAACGCCAAACTAAGACCGCCAAGCGCAGTGGAGGCCATCTTCTTAGGGTTGAGCCAACGGGCAATAAATGATTTGTTTGCGTCGGCCGCGGCGGTTGCTAGGGCGGCTTTATTTGCGGAGGCGGCTTTGGCGGATATGGCGGCGTAATCGGCTGCTGTTAAACGGCGGATACGGGTGCCGATGAGCCATAAGAATGGGTTATGGTAGCGGGATTTATCGAAGAGGTAGGCGAGGTTGAATGCGACCATGGCAAAGTAATATGCCGCGTTTACACTGGGGTATATGTTGCGGAGGAACCATCGGTAGTAGTGGGTTATTCTCTGACGAAGTGTAGGATCCTCAGGCATACGCGTGTACGCCAACCCGAGAAGTGCTCGTGGCGCATTCACCTCATAATCCTCATCAAGTCGTCTCTTGATATACGGAACACCCACACTAACCGCCACATTCAACCAGACATCCCGCCCTCTAAGTTTCAACGCCTCTCTCGCCGCCCCCGCCGCCCCACCCACGGCCCTGGGCAACTCCACCGCTGCTCCGCGCTCCCGCTTAAGCCCATAGAAGTTCTCTGTGAAGGTGCCTCCGCGCGTGCGGAGATAGAAGCGCTCTACGACGACCATGGCAAGGGCATAGGCCTCGTCAAAGTTGTTTAGGAGACGGAGGAAGTAGCGGGGGTATCGTTGGCAGCAGAGGACGAGGAGGTAGCGGAGAGTCGGCGGGAGGAGGGCGGAGAGCTGCGTTTCGGAGAGAAGTTCGAAGAGTGAGGGTTTGGAGGGGTCGAAGGTGCCTTCGAGGGATGTTATGAATTCCATTTTGGGCGCGTCGTGATGCTTTGGTGGATCGTGTATGTGGATTATTGGACGTGTCGGCGTGGAATCTTGGTTGGAAATGAAGAAATTGGATTAATTAAGTTTGTAGAAAAGAAGATCATTAAGAAAGAATGTAAGAAGAAAACAAAACTCTAAACAAAAGAATTAAACGTGAATTAACCTCGTCAATCTCCAAATGCGCACTTCATGCATGCATCATTCATTCACTCACAATTCACATAATCCCTGCTGATAACCCTAAGTCCATCCAAAGTGACCCGAAACATGTGATAATCATTACAACATAAGCCATTTGGCCAAGTACTATCTACTTTTAACTATTTGTATATATACATCCACCTACTGCATTGCCCCGGTATTAAGGTCAATACAGTTATTGAGCAGTTTAGAGCCATCTCTAAGTAAAGCCCACCTAGTCTCATCAAAGCTCTTGCGAAGAACCATGAGAAGTCCCGTAGTGTTGTTGAGTCCTTTCATTCCCTGGAGCTCGGATGGGGAACCGATACTTCCAAAGCGAATAAGGTAATCGCGCATCTGCACGACCGCTTCTCCGTGGTTCTTGGGAATATCCTGCTCAGAACAACGTCCCTCAGAGGCATGTCCATAGCACCAAACAACCAACGATGCTAGGAAAACCACCCACGGCCGATTCAACAAGACGTCATCTCGCGCGTTATACGGGTCATCAGGGTTGAAGCCCGGCGGACGTGGAAGACCGCGATCCGCAGGAATAAGCACCGTACACAGGAAATCAACCGCATACCACATGGCATCACGCGCACGCGCCGATTGAACCCATTTATCACGCATTCGTCTCTGGGCACTCCGGAGGTCCGACTCGGAGATTCCCCTACCAAGAAGTCTCTTTGACCGCGCATAGATTTGACAATCGATGACGTCAACGTGTAACGCGATATGCGCAAGGTGGTGGAGAACTGTCCGACTTTGCAGGTTGGTGGTTATTTCCTGGCGCCGACTAGGATCGAGACTTCCGTAGGGGTCGTCTCCGTGCGTTTTGGAAAAGTTGGCGTTCCAGGTGTCGAAGGCGGTTGTCAATGTCATTCGCCATTTGTCACGGCCGCCGAGGGTGGCTTGTATGCCGTTGCCGAGCATGTTGACTTGGAGATCACGTTGTTCCATGTGCCAGGATACATTCAACATGCCGGCCATAAGGACCATTCTGCCAAAGGCATTGGTTTGGACTTCGCCGCCTTGAAGCGTCTTTCGGAGAGCTTCAAGGAAAGAAAGGGCTTTGAACCCGTTTGACGCGGCCACCGTTTCTAATCGGCCTACTTCAGAACCACTTGTAGCTCGCCATAAAGCTTCATCACAGGGTAATGGTAATCTCAACTCATGGGCAACCATGACACTCGAATGACCAAACATCTTACAATGAATTGAATCAATCAAGAATGCTGCAAATGCCGTTCTTCTCGTCGATTCATTGATGATCCAATGATTCCACCAGTCATCAGCCGTTCCTGGCCCTGGCGTACTAGACTGTCTTGATCGTCTCCCGGCCGCAAGTTCTGACGGGGAATCAGCAGAGACAGATTTCCACACTAGGGCGCGTCCACGGCGCATCATGGCAATCGTGGTGGCGTGGTGTACTGAGGCGCGCTCGTGGAGTTCCTGGGTCGAATACATTTTCTCGTAGATTTCTAGGAGAAGCATAGCTTGGAAGGCCCATAGTTTGGCGGGGGCTTGGAAATGTTTATCCATGAACATTTCCCAACGGATATGCCAAGCCAAGAAGTTCGACAGTTGCGCGCCAATGTTGGTGATTCTATCCCCGTGGGTCATTTTATCCAAGAAGGCAGCACCGATGGCCATCATTGATAACAGGAGTAAACAAGGCGTTTGATCTGGCGAGAAAGTAGGCTTATGTAGCACGGGAACTTGGTCGCTGAAATGGAGCCAGTAGGAACCAATGAAGGCTTGCATCATGCGTTTACTGAACATGTGGGTGGGTTGAGTTCGGTCTCCTGCAAGAAGATCTTCGCCCTTTCTGTCTTCGGGGACTTCACCGCGTTCGACGAAGCGCTGTTTTACAAAGTCGAAGATTTCTTGGCTCTTAGCGTCGGATATGGTGGCCTCGGGGAGGTTCCGTTCTAATAGGTTGTTTACCGCCATTACTTGGGTCTGCAGATTGGGAATGTAGCCAAAGGTATTTGATGGTGGGCCCATGTACATTTGTGAGTAGCTTGAGTATCCGCCACTATTCAAGTTAGTATATGGAAGCTTTATAGCGCAGACTAGAAAACTTACTTTTGATAAGCCATGGCTTGATTTACTGGGGATTGTTCACTGAACAAATAACTAATCAAGTCATTTGGCATACTCACATATGGCGACTTGTTCATGAGATTCTCACTGCCAAACATTGGATAAGTCTGCATGGCATCCAACATCATCAACTCCGGTTGTCCGCATAATCCCCCGGTCAACTCTCCCTGTGTCCCGTTGAAGCCCATTACATCTGAACTTGTCTCTCCGTTGTTGAAATTTGACGGCGGCAAATTACACGGTGGAAACGACTGGTTGGGTAGTAACACTGGATGTTGCGGGGCACTTCTCGGGGCCGGCACGGGAAACGAAGAGGCGGTGGAAACTGGTGACATTACGTGGAAATTGTTCACGTTCATTCCGTTTGTTGAAGGGCCGGATTGCGGGACCATACTGTTGGGAGAGTTGATTGTCGCTGGTTGTGGCATTCGTCGACCACCTATCATCATCATGTTTCCGTATGGACTGTCGACCGGGTGAAGAGGGGCACTGGCGGGGAAGGGCATAGGGTGAGATGCGCTAGTCATTCCGTGGGTAGGCATCATTGCTCGGCGCACAGGGTTTACAGGTCCATTCGTCGGGTTTGTGAATAAGGCCGTTCGTTGAGAGTCACTTGAGATACTATCGGTAGGTGTAAATGCTGATGGAGCCGTCGTAGTCGGTGAAATGCTATCGGTCAAAGCGTGGCTAACATTCGGTGTTGGCGGTGGCATATTCTGACCGGACCCCACCATGCCAGTCCCCATGGACCCTGAAATCTGCGAACTTGGAGTACCCGTGTGCATCTGGTTCTGCATAGGTCGTGACGTGGAACCCGACAGTTGAGTTTGCATGGGGTTTGTTGAAACGTGGTGCTGCATTTGCATTTGCATCGGCATGTGCATCTGCATTTGTGCTTGCGTTTGCGTTTGCAGCGGGGGTACTTGTCCCGGCTGTGATGAACCCGACGGTGTTTGACTCGTCGAGTGGATTGAGTCTTTCCGGAACATGTGTGAGCCGCGGGCCGTATGACGGTCTTTATGTCGGTTACATAGATCTAGACGGACGAATGTGCGCGTGCAATCTGGGTAGTCGCAGGCGTAGATCTGTTTGGGGTTATGGTTAAGTTGATGTCGGTATCTACAGCCATGTTAGCTTCCCCATTGTTTCTTCTCATCTCAACTAAACTTACAAATGCTCAGCCCGAGAATAAGTCTTTCCACAGCCATCATGTGGACACAAAAACTTCTTGTCCAGCCCTTTTCTACTCCGTCTCCGTTTTCTTGTGGGACCTTCGGAGTGTCCTGGGGCTCCGTCATCGTCACCGACCTCGGATCTACTCCGTCGTCTTCCACGCCCACCCTCATCATCGTGGCTGTCGTCTGGCGGGCTTCCGGGACGCTCATGTCGTGGCGAAATAGGTGATATGACGGAGGTCCCGTTGGGGAGAGACGGGTCTTGTGGGGGTTGCATGATTGTTGTCATGGCTGAAAGTGGACGAGTACGAGACTCGGGTGGTTGTTGCCCAATGAATGGTTTTGCGTAGTATATTTCCGACTCTCTGGGTGTGTTGATGGTGTAAGGAATTGGGTTGGCGGGGTAGTAATAGAGTCGCAGTTGCAAGATAGCTTGGTGGTATCAAGTGGTAGTCTCTGATGGGCCAATCTAACCTGGGCTGATGGTATACAGCGGTCGCTGACAAAAAGGCGCCAATAGTCAAGGTTGCGCAAGAGCTTGAGCCGTGGTTCTCTTCCGTCTGGAATATTCTGTATCTCTTTACAGTTCGAACAAGTGGTCTAGCAACCTTGTAAGCGCCTACGGCATGGCGAGTCTGCGAAGTCGTCGATCAACGGGCCGTATGTATGCAGTATATATGTAATCTCGGGGCTATGTAAGAATAAAGCTATGACGAAGGACAACCAAGAAGGGAGAATGCCGAATAAAGTGGTACAAGGACGTATCCTTCCCCAAGCCGAGGTAAGTTTAAAAAAAGGCGGTGTCGATGACCTTGAAGACAAATATGAATGGCGATGATCAAGATACTGAGGTTGATCTCAGAGACATGAACTGGCGCAAGTAGTCAAGTAAGAAAGAGTCGAGCAAGGTAAGAAGCATTGGGCATCCGAAGGTCGCGCTTCTTTTTTTCTTCTTGGGTTCTCTTTTTTTCTCTGTTTGAGACGGCGGCGGCAGTGTCTCTTGTTCTTGTGAGGAAGGGCTTGTGTGTGGACTGGCTGGTGGGACAACACGAGCCAGTCTGCGGTAATTATGTAGAAGTGCCTTTAATATGCGTAAGGCGACAAAAGAGGAAGGGAAGGGAATAAGTCGACGATATAATGTTGTAACCAAGGGAGGAAAAAGGAAGAAAAAAAGAAGGAAAGAAGAGAATATGTGAGGATACCGTCCGTACGTTACTCTGAAATCAGTGACAAGGTATAGCTGAACGAAAAAATAGAAGAATAAAAACTGCAAACCTTTTAATGGTGTTAGTCTTCGAAACTTGACAAAACAAGCATCAAGTCAAGCTGTACAGATATATGACCATACATAGCAATGTGAGTCGAGAAACCCCCAAGAGCGGGAAACCTGGCGTTCAAGTACTACCACAGATGCGCTCAAGCTTTAGAAATCTAATCCCAGGTTGGGAAGCGTAAGAAACGGGAGTCCACGCTGCAGGGCAAGGGCCTGAACTGTGTGGTGCTGGCTAGCTGGCTGCTGGCTGGGCTTTTTTACGCACAATGAGCCTGGTCCTGGCGGGAGAGAAGGAGAAGACGGACTGGATGGAGCAAACGAGACATAGGCATGGATATAATGGGATGGGATTGATGCGATGCAGCTTTGTTACAGGGTTCATGGGATTGAGGCATGTTTAGCTTTTTTTGGTGAGAGTTTTGTTGATTGTCTGGTTGAAGAAGGTTAAGAAAGGCTTGAATCTCATGTCATGAGATCATATATATACCAGGGACATACTCAAGCATCAAAGTGGCAACAAGAAAACCGCCCCGTCTGTGTCCCGATTCATGTACATACCCAAGTAACGGCCCGTGATACCATTAGGATCCGCCCACCCGTGATGTATGTAAACCAGCCGGGTGGATCCGGTCCTCCAAGTCTTCTCCTCGGCATGCACAATAAAATGCTCAGGAAATAACACTCTCCCAAACTTCTCCAACAATGCCATGAACCACGCTAAAGTAGTGAATCATCCATATCCACCTAAGACAAGTCTTTGTCTGTCAAAACACTACGTCTACTTTTATAGTGTATCCACCAACAATAGCAAAAATGAGACACGGGAAACAAAAAAAACTAGGGATGGATTAAATACGCACTGAATGTGATCCACTATAGACATATTCCTAGGCTAGCTCACACCTGGGGAAGCGGAACAAGTGGGACGCCACCCACAGGGAAGCGAGCCGGAGGCCATGTCTATGGAAGCGTCCAGAGTGTGGGTCCCACAAGTCCACTCGACGGAGAATCCATCATTTCTCTTGGGGCTGGATATGTATGAATTAATGCCCATGGCGGATGGATTGACGGATCGTGACGGATCGAGAAGAGAGGAACCCGACGGTGTGGCTCTCTCTTGTATCATGTACATTGTACATGTGAACATATCTGTAGGTTATGCGCATGAATAGTGTAAGAGATTATTTGTAAACTAACAAACTACATACGATGAACAATGGCCTCGCACTAGAAGCTAGAGCGATTTGCGGGCCTCAGCTTTTTCCGCCGCTTACAAACTATGAAAAAGCTAACTAAAAAAAATAGATAAAAATAAGAAAAAAAGGATCCAGCTTTACTGTAACTTGGGCCTTACTACGGACATGTGTACATACTGTACATATGCACATATCTGAATGCACTCGTGCTCTGTCTGTTTGTCTTTGACGTCGCAGGGAATATGACGGTATCGCGGCCACGCTATAATATGCGCAACATTGGTCTGGGCTGCCCTTGCTGAGATAGACAGTGTGTTTTTACTGGACAGAAAAGCGAGGTCTGACGTGGTTCTGATGTATGACGGATGTCCTGAGAATCATAGTGCGGGGGAGATAACTCAAAATTGTACCACGGGTATGCTTTGTATCATCCATCTAAGCTCGTCTCATGACAGCTGTCTACCTTCCTATGGGCAAATCTAGCTAGGTCCTTTGTTCTGAAATAGCGGTCGAGGATTCGACATATTATAGACTACAAATGTTAGCGTATCCCATATCTAACACGTTTATTGTTGTCCCGAAAGGGAATAAAGCACGGTCCCAATCAAGGTGAGACACGATTTACTAGGAACTTCAACAAACCCCACCGACTCGCCTCCATCTGAAATCCGCGAGTCTATGAAGATAATCTGTGATGAAGACGGGTGAAGAGGAAGTTTCGCGTGCTTGCAAGTACAGTGTGCGTGCGGGTATCACGTCAGGAATATCCGCCGAAACAGGACATCGTAGCCACTGGCTCAACACATACTCTTGTATTTTCATGACCAGCCATCCATGACTTCAAATCACCATTGCCAATATTTCACAATACTCACTACAGTTACTTGACCCGTGCCCACAGTTGATCCCCAGCCCGGCCATTTTCAGGTGTCGATACATCCATACACATCTATCGGCCGACGGGGGCAAATAGAGGTCAAATCCAACCTAGTTCACAGCATGGACATATTGAAAACATTACAACAATAATATGCGTATTTGCCTGTCTATTTTTCATCATTGCTTAATAACCATGAACAAGCACGAGGAAATCGACGTCGGGATGTCTCGGGCTGGAAATCGATATAGCTGGATGTTGTACATAGCTAAGAGCAGGGAGGCCACATGCAGACTAGGCAAAGGATCAAACACACCTTTGCCTTACTAGATAGCCGGGCGAGCGGGGAAACTACGAATTTTTCTCTAGATACGGGGAGTTCAGAGTTTTGTTGGAGGTGACTTTTACTAGACTCTAGTTGCGAAGGCCTCAGGGACGGATCAGGTTCTAAAGGTCTTTAAGCGATGCGTTTGGCGTAGATGGGCGGGCTGGATAGTTGGGGGCCCGATTGGGTGGGATTTTCGTGGTCGGTACTTGGGGTGAGCTTGGACTAGACTATTTAGAGACGGGTGGAGGCTACAGACGGGTGGGTGTCATAGTGTTGCATTTTGTAGAATTGGTGTACGAAGCGTCGTGGACTCGGGGGGTCAAACGTGGTTTAAGGGATCGAGGACGGACGGCATGTTGTCATTCGTTTATTTTATGGGGACATCTTTTGGAGATGGATGCTGCTGTAAGATATTCTTGAGCTTCCGGATTTGGGGTTGTAACGTGCCATACAGCTTCAATAATACAACCGGATATCGCTGAGCCGATTTCACACGAGGTCAAATCAATTACTGATGACTATGATGTAAAGCGTAGAAAATGTCTCAGTTCTAGAGCTAAGCGTACATGCTATCGGCCGAACCTGTGGCCGAGGCCACACACAATGACGTGTGACTTTACCAACACAATTAACTAATCAACATGTGTGTACGCACATAATCCGAAACGACCAAATAGCATAGCACCTAAATCCAACACAACGGTGACGACCACATTCAGCAATCCATTCACAATCCATTAACAAGTCATTGTCCAACCCACATGGAGCCTAACTACCCGGCGCTAAAAAACACAATTGTCACCATTACACTAGTGTATCCTCTCATTTGCGGACAATTTCACCACTACCCGCCTTCCAGACGCACACTAGAAGCACCGCCTGATTTCGGATTGCGCGTGAGCCGGGGTTTATGCATGTGTGAATCGGGATGGAGACGATCGGCTGGTTTAGTTTTGTTGGTTACATTGACGCGTGGGGGTTGATTTCGTCCATACGATTGGGTTGTAGATTTTTTATTTTGTGTGTATAGGATTGAGTTTTCATTTATAGGTGTATATATGTACACATGTGTGTGTATATGGTGGCCCCTGGATTCCATTTGACGGTTGTATCTGGACAAAATGATAGATTGATGGACAGAGTCGAGACATATTAGTGAGACATTCAGCTAGCGGCTACCAACTCCGGTAAGTTACTACCAAAGGAAGTTTAAGACCTGACAAGACGGTAATCTATCCTTTTTGATACACTCACAAGAGTTCGGGAAACCCCCACGTTTATTATGGGCATCAACCACGAGCCTCATTACTTGCACCAAACAAATCAAGCTTGATATCCACCTGCCTTGTCGGAACCCCCACGAACTTAAGCATGGGTTGTAGTCTCAACATCCGACGTTTCTTTACCTTGGAACGTAAGATGCTTTGAAAATTTGGTTGAGTTCGATTGTTGGTGGACACACATATGTGCATGTGTACATACATACATATATCGAGTCCCAGTATACTTGAAAGAATACCCGTTATCTGCTGAATTTCGGAGATATGTACCTACCGGTAATGCCGTGTCAGACCCACACTCGTTACATCGTTTGTTTAGTATCACGTTCACCGACAAAACTAACTCATGTCGGTCGAACGCCCTTTTTTGTTGTGGGACCTTTGTGCACACTAAACTTGAATATCCAACAAGTAAAAAACTTCTACCTAGTGATGATTTCGGACCCGAAAGTTGATTAACCGGCTGAACCACAACGGCAAGTTTGAAAGTTCAGTCTCCGATGCAGTGTATGCGTGTGCAATAGTTGCGGTGAGAATGAGGCTGTTAGGGGATATGCGGGTAGGCGCTGGAGGCTAATTTGGGGTCGGGGCGACGGAAAATTTAGGAATATCAAGATTGAAACGGATATGTGCACTTTGAGAAGTTTACCGCAGATACAAACAGCAATGATCCGATGTGGAGATGACCGTTTAGATCTAACATCACCCTCGATCGATCCTTAGGAGTGACTCGTCAGTTCTCGTCGACGACATCCATCATACATATGTATGTATGTATGTATGTATGTACATACATGCCTGTCACCGCGTCATCCCGACATCTGCACATGTCAACTTAAACCCCTTCCTCTTTCCTTCCATTTCTCCCTATCTTTGTAACCAAACGGGATACAAACCACGCAAGTCGTCCCGTCAAATTCCCTTCCACAAACCTTTCCGGCGACCAAACCCGTCACACAATCACAGTAACACAGATACTCCCTCCGCATTAGCGATCCCAGAAATCCCAAACAAAACATGAAAAATCCGCCTTTTTAGGGGTCATCTTTGGAAGGAGGGCGTCCCAGTTCCATTTTGGGAGGGTGGTCTTGTGTGTGCACATGTGCATATGTATGGAGATGTGCACAGAATGTACTTTACTAGTGATGGAGATGAAGGCGACGTTCTTTGCGCAACGAGCCGAGATCAGGTCGGTTAGTGTTTCTTGATATGTGCTGAGCCACCGTTTTGCCGTAGCCTGCTAAACGGAACGACTTTCCACTTTGGAAATAACGAGGCGAACCACGAGGCAGACTATGAGGTGGGGCGTCTGCACTATCACCGACGGCGTATCCTGTACAGACATACCCGCATGGTTCAGACAAAAGGTACAGACGGGCAAATCCAAAGAACGCTTCAGGTACGTGCCAATTTCCCACACAGTTGGTATTTTTCCTGAAGAGACTGTCAGCTTGGTCTCGCTTGCATATCAGAGACCACTTGGATGGACGGGTGGTGGCAACAGGATGTCAACACCTCATTCAGTCACCGGTCGCTCAGACCTATCGGTCAGGGTAAATACCGCGAAGGAACATCCTGCCAATGTTCGGTCAACGTCAAGCGGGGTAATGGGTCTGAGTGGAACTTGCGGTTTGCGTAGGCAGCTACAGCACTTTTCGCTTGGTAACAGGCCGAATCAAACAGTTCCATTGTCTGTTGGGTGGTATTGCCACTTGGTTACAGTTCATACTTCGGGGATATTTGACCCGAATTCAACATCCTACATATGTTCGTGATAGGAATTACGGTTATGGAACTCCCTAAACCGTCTCTACCACCTTACGCGGCCATCGTACGTCGATTACCGATACTTCGGTCCTGTCAACCAGTGAGGCGCGGGCCTTGATGCGAGGAATTCGAGATAGTGGCGTTATATGTCCGTAATGGGAGTCTCCCGGGCCATGATGCGACTCTCGTAGCATATATACCAGGCCAGGCCATTTAACCCATGAAGCTACAACTTTCTGGGCTGTCAAAACTGCTGTCAAGCCTCTATTCACATGTCAAGCCGTGGCCAACTATGGCACAGAGCCAAGTGACCTTGCCAATGAACAAGCCATGGGGGTTATCCTGGTCAGGCGGTCAAGTGAGGGGAAGAGGGGTAACCAATCGATGTAGCCTCACGCCATAACTTGTCATATCGAGTCAAGAAGATAACTCGATATGATCGGAGATTCTGTTGATAATGAGATCTCAAACCAATTATACACAAATCACTATCTTCACAATCGGAATCGTGAGATTGTGTCGACCGAAAGAGTTATAGTGGCTCGTAACCCTAACAATCGCCATGATATAACCCTTTGACAACCGCCATCCAACAAAAGCCCCGCCATCGTCAATGAATTGTTCCGTGTTGTCAAACCTTCCACCTTTGGATTGTTACCGAATTCGTTCTATCCGACTTTGAAACAAAACCTTGAACTAGACATATTTCTCTGTTCATCGTCATTCTACGTCTCAATACTTGATTGATCCATCTATCAGCAGTTTTAAACATACTACCCCTTCGCTTCACTAACTTGTTCTTAGAGAGGGAAAATGGCTTGCAGATTTGTGGTACAGCATAAATCCTCCCTTGACTTAACTAAACCCGGACGCACTTTTCCCCATCGCCCGCTCTTTCACGCAGTCTCTCCATTCATTTTCCGCAATCATAACATGGCGACGAGCCAAAAAGACACAAAAAATGGCACCACTCTATACCCTATCAACTGGTCAATACGATGCCGATGATTTTTCCCACCAATAACGATGGAAACCCCATTAAATACGATGACTTCTCCGAGCTAACCTTCCATTCAACGCTCTGCTGCCTCCCCGCAACCGGGCGAAAAAGGCTGGCCTGCTACACACGAGAACTGCGACCCTGCACCCTAAGCGAGATAGACCCCTGCCCATGCTATCTACAGTGCTTAGATGTTATCAGCTTATCGGACCAATCAGATAACAGCTACGTGACGTCGTCGTTGTCCAAAGTCGGCCAATTGAATGGACAGGGGTGTCGAATTTTGGTTGGCAGCGAAAAAGAAAGCGCACACCAGGTTGGCTAGACAGCCAAGCCAGAAATGGGCCCTTTTTTGCGCGGGAAGGTGACGAAAGAAGCAGACTATGGAAAAATGGCGGTGGGTTGAAGGCAGGACTGGCGCAACTTGTACGGCCGTTTCTAGCAAGTGAAGGGATAGAAAACGAAGAAAGAAAGAAGAAGAAGTCTAGATCATTATTGCTAAATCAGCTACCTCGAACACACTATTTGTCTCTTGGCTTTGCAAAAGTTGGAAAGCACCTTGTTCTCTTTTTACTGGCTTCTGTTTACGTCGAGTAGATCACTCGTTGTTTGTTCGCTTTAGCTCTTTCTATTCACGTAATCCCCGCCCCGACCTGTATCGACTAACTTTGCTTCTAGGGTCGCCGTATCACTCCTACCTCTTTACTGGTCATTAACCTGGTCAGTTTCAAGAGTCGATAACTTTACTTTCTTGGCTTTCTTTTTGTTTTTACTATCCGAACCACCTCCGAAGTTTTTTCTTTGCTCTATTGACTTGCATATTGATGTCATCAACACACGATATTCACAGCAGACTGAACTTGTTTAATACAATTTTGTCAATTCTTAATTACACAACCAGATCGTCTTCACAATGGCACCATCCAAGCCGCGCAACAATGACGACTCCAAACCGGAGTCCAATCACAAGGAGAAGGTCTCTAAGAAGAAATCCAAGGATACTCCCGTGATACTACCTCCAAGCAAAGCGGCGACTCCAGAGAAGTCGGGACCTGCGGTAAGTATAATCCATTGTTCTCCTCCAATGCCATTGGCTTGTTACTTTCCTTTCACACCCAGTTTGCTAATTGTTTCTCTGAAAGACCGACTGGTCATCATTCGACCGCGAATCTCTCGAAAACTACCGCCGCCACCACAATCTCGACACACCCGCGCCATACCTATACTCTTCATACTACTACTGGATTGCTGTCCCAGGCAGTATCGGCATGTACTCACCTACCATGGTGAATGCTCGGAGGCGCCGGGCATCCCAGAAGTATACCACCGACCGCCAAACAAAAGAGCAGCTCGCTGTGGCAGTCCAGAAGCACTTTGACGTCAACCCAATAAATGAGAATGACGTTATTGTCGACTTCATCTCCAACTTGCGACAAGAGGGGACGCGCCCAGAGATACCCGCCATACCTATAGACCCAGTATTTACTACAAAATAGGTGACTGAAGCGGCGATGGCCTGATGAAGGCTGTCGCTGCTTTAGTCTACTGGTCACTACCTGGATAATGGGAGTCGACTGGTAAACAAGAGTTGCTTTTGCTTCTCTTGCTGAGCACCAACTCGAGGTCCACAGTCAATCGGTTGGAATGCTGCGGCATCATTGTTATTTTTTACTTCTCGGCTCGATCTTCGGACTACTCTCTCTTGTTCATAAGAGACTATCTAGTTATTGCCATCTACTCCGTCCGGTCTCTCCACATCCACTACCCACGCCTTCAAAGCTTTGCATCACCAGCTATTCGTAGCAACACCGTCACTGCTTATGTTACTTCCGGTGTCAGAGTATACACCAGACAGTCATTGCCAGAATGATCACCGATAATATCGTCATTGGCCCTGGTGCTATGCAAAGTGAACAATGCAAGGAGAACGTCAAAGTGGAGTTTGCAGCTGCAAGTTCTCTTGCGCCTGCGCTTTGTTTGTGCGTATCTAATCATAACTACTACGGATCAAGTTGGATGGCGATGGGTGGTAACATAGTGGTTCGATGCATCGATCTTGATGATTGTTTTCTTTCTTTACTATCGTCGGTCATGTTTGTTTTCTTTTTTCTTTGGTGCGCCTTTGAGCGAGGGTGAGCTAGGATTCTCCCTTCTTGTTTGTGCATTGGGTCTACTGTCATGGGATTTTGTTTTAATTAAAGGATTTTTCTCTTTGCAGCGGCTGCTTGTTAGTAGACCGACTGCTTCCTTTGGCGTTCTGGGGTGGAAAAAAACTCTCTAGCGGCTGGTTTTTCAACTTTATTTCAGATTTAAAGAAATTCTTATTCCGTACTCAAGTGTATGAAGACTCTTCCAAACTATGTACAGTGGGTTGAACATGTGACAACATGAAAAGTATGTAGAGTTGCCTGAACACAGATTCTGTGCATGGCCCATAATTACCCTTGTCGAGCTGGGGCGCGGAATTTCTGTGCACAAAGCGCATTGGTTGTGGGAGATAAGCGGCAGTTGGAATTCAATAGGCATTATTATTAGGTGTGTATGTAGGTAATCTCAATAGGTTGCGATTTGACGATCCATTAGATGGCTGTTATGCGACAAGATTGGCGAGTCGAATGGGCGCAAATCTCATAGACAATACTCACGATGTTTTGCTGATTGCGACAGTCACGATAAGAGACTAGGGTTTCCGGAAGGAGGGGAATCGCCATTGAGGGTTTGAAGTTTTTGGCGGTGAAGTGGAGTGGGACTGCATTTAGTTTGGCGGCTGGCGAAACCACTTTAGAGAACTTTTTGAAGGCGTGGCAGGTGTTGCAGGGTGCCAGGGGGTTTAGAGGATGGGAATACCGTCAATTATCAAGTTGCGTCGAAACTTTTGGAAACTGCGCGAAGTTGTAGGTAGAAAATTGTAGAGGCTTTGGTGGTGGGAAGTCTTCTGTTCTATTTGGATTTTGAAACTCCGGTGATTGTAGAAAATTTTATGCCAAAGGTTACATTTTTGGATCATTTTCAATTCTTCTTTTTTGTGTTGGACTACTAAAAGCTTCGAGGCGCAAGTCCGGTTCTTTCTAGACGGATTTCAAATACAAAGGGTTTCGGAGCACTTCCTATTGGCCCCTGCGTTTTTGTTGTGCTCACTGGGGTGTTGCTACAGACTTGACTTTTTTCGACGACTCAGTTGTTTGGATATCGACGATTGGCTTTGTGCGAATTATTTGGGTGATTAGAGTTGACTATGAGCTCGAGTGTTATGTCTAAAAGTGTCCCTCGTCGTCTGTTGACGGGGGCGCAGAGTGTGGTTGCTAAGAGAGTTGTTGGTCCCGGTCAGGTTAGAGGGTATCGGGCGGCTAAGCGGGTGACTGTCTCCGCCGGGGCGGCGATGCCGTCTGAGGTTCGGGTAAGTTTGTGTGAGTGACTGCAGGAAGAAGTATAGTTACTAACGGATATGGCTTATAGAAATTCCACGCCACGACTAGAAACCTCGCACCTGCCGATCCATACGGAACCCTTGGAGTCAGCAAGAGTGCCTCGGCCGGCGAAATCAAGAAGGCTTACTACGGGCTTGCGAAAAAATACCACCCCGATACCAACAAGGACGCCGGCGCCAAGGATAAATTTGCTGAGATCCAGGCTGCGTATGAGATTCTTTCGGATGCGGAGAAGCGGAAGCAGTTTGACCAGTTTGGTTCGGCAGCGTTCGACCAGGGCGGTGGTGGTGGACCTGGACCTGGACAAGGCGGGAGTCCGTTTGGCCAGGGCTTTGGAGGGTTTGGTGGTGGGTTCGGCGGGTTTGAGGATATCTTTAATGCGTTTGCGAATGGGAGGGGCTTCGGTGGTGGTGGCAGTGGACCGAGAACGGCGAGAAGTGGATTCCATGAGGTGTTTGTGGGAGAGAATATCGAGGAGGCGGTTAATATCTCGTTCCAAGAGGCTGCACAGGGTGTGAGCAAGAAGATTCCAATTACGCCTGCGACTACCTGCTCTTCTTGTGATGGTCGCGGTGTTCACAAGGGAACTAAGAAATCTTCATGCCCAACTTGCCATGGCTCTGGCTCTATCCTTCGGACTATCCCTGGTGGTCTTCAAATTGGCGTCACTTGCCACTCGTGCCAGGGCTCCGGCGCAATGTACCCTCCTGGCTCAGAATGTAGCCCTTGCGAAGGTTTCGGTGTTGTTCGTACGCGCAAGACTATCACGGTGGATATCCCCGCTGGCGTGGACGACGGCATGCGTTTGAGAATCGACGGTGCTGGTGATGCGCCGGTGACGGGTCAGGTTATGGAGGATAATGTGCGGACGAAGAGGGGTGATTTGTACGTGCATGTGCATGTGCAGCCGGACCCACGGTTCAAGAGAGCTGGCTCGGATATCCTTTACACGGCGACGTTGCCAATGACTACGGCGGCGTTGGGTGGTGAGGTTAGGGTGCCGACTTTGGACGGCAGTGTTAATGTCAGGGTTGCGACGGGTACGAACACGGGAGATAAGGTTACACTTTCGGGCCATGGTATGCCGAGGGTTAATGGTAGAGGACGGGGTGATTTGAGAGTGGAGTATAAGGTGGGATTGCCCAAGTATCTGAGCAACAACCAAAGAGTGTTGCTGGAGATGTTGGCGGAGGAGATGGGTGATAAGACAGCGAAGAGAGTTATGAACGTGGGTAGAGGGGATTCACAGTAAGTTTCAGCAGAGTTTGGCGTACCGGAGATGAATCACTAACAACGTAGATAGGTCACCTGATGCTGCGGATATCTCGCACAAGAATGAGGGCTTCCTCAAGTCGATTTGGCATAGGCTGACGAACAACGCGGAGCACAACGCGGAGGTGAACGGCGAAGGAAAGGACGACAAGAACAAGAAGAACTAAGTCTCTTGACTCTAGTTGCCACCTTGTTTGATGGATGGAGACATTACGATGTCGTCTGTCGGGGCTGCTCGCGACAAAAGCGTCGACTGGAGTCCGTTGTAACATAATTTTATTAAACCATGACGCTGCTAAGGTAGAGTCATCTTGTACCAACAGATATGTATTCATAGCCATTTTTTTGGAGTTTAACTTGTGTTTCTTGTATGTGTGTTGTGAGTATATCGGTGTGTACATGTAGGACGACCGGACAGCGAAACCGCTAATCTCGGCATCGGGTCGGCCCATGACAAGTCCATGAGATGGATTTCCTTCTTCGCCTTCAGCTTATGATCCGTCTGTACGTATTTACGCCCGGCCCCCTCATCCTGAACATGTGTATACTCCCCCAACCCATACATGGTCGTCGTATTCTGTCGACTCTATTCGACCTCCTCCAAAGTAAACCCCTGGAAGCCCCTCTGGTTGGCTGTTACGTGCATGGCATGGGCATTTTCCCCATCGGCAGGCGGTCATTCAATGTGGCCACCGGCGGCTAAACTTGCAGGGGCTATCAGGGGATTGGCGGGGCCGGCGAGGTTGGCAGATGGGCTTGTGAACGGGTTTTTTGAACTCGGCAGCTTGGCGCTTTGATGGTTTGAAGGAATTTTGTGTGATTGATTGGCTTGTGGACGCCCGATGGTGACAAGGTGTGATTATTCCTTTGGACGAGAAAGACTTTGAGATTTTGACGACGGGGACTTGAGGTGGGTTGAGCTGTCTTGTCACGATGTCTAATGTCCTTGGATATCGGGTTCGTCGGGTTGAGACAGTGTTTAGAGCAATGTCTTATACGGTGACGCAGGTAACCTCCATGTTAATCTACACAGTTCAAGGCACTGTCTATGACTCGTGGCTTCTGCCCTGATGCTGGCAACTCTGCATGCACTTCTTCGGCCTTCCTCCCGTTTGATGATTTGCAGGTGCTGTGTGTAGCGCAAGAGACGAAGAAATATGCTTTATCGTGGTTGATTTATGGGATGTCAGATGGTGGCAAATCACCGCGCTTATGGGTTTTATTATACAGATTTGGCTTTTGAATGGTAGGACGAAATGTTGGTAGGGGATATACAATGTGCGCCAAATCCGCAAGGGAATGTTTGTGATTCGGGCGGATTCAATCCAGCCTCTGGATCGACTGGGTCATTTTCCTTTGTCTACGTGCATTCCTACCATAATCTCCAATCTATCACTGTCACTTCCCTAGGCTGCTATTTTATCGCCGTTGTTCGTATATACTTGCCCCACTGGATGGCCCTTCTTCGTCGCTTGATGTGTAGCCGCGATAAGATCCTTGATATACTGTTTCACTCTGAACGGCGCAACCCCCACCAATCCGTTTCTGGCCTCAATGTTGTCAGCCTCTTGACGCAGTACATATCTCCACTATATACTGAAGCGAACACGCCTGTAATCGTGTTTTGTCCCACACATCCCCGAGGTCTCATTGCTCCTCTTTCTTCACCTCTTTTCCCGTCTTCCCGTCCTGTGACGTTCAACTTGCACCCTGTATCGCTTACTGTACAGGCTCTAGGGTTTATCTGCAGCTACCCACCTACCCACACTAACTTATCCTGATCCACGCTGCAACTGGCATTGCGGCTTGCCGAGTGTAGGACCACCTTCCGCCTGCCTGACACGCATCCCATTCAACTAGCCGTTTCTATAGCTCAATTCCCCGTGGCCTTTGTCCCCCCTTACATCGATCGGCCTCTGCTATTCCGTGCTGTACTTCATCATCCTATTACTACGTACATACTACATCATCACTGCACTTGCAAAAACCAAAGTACACTGACAGGCACATGGAAGAAGCTTTCTCCGTTTGTCTGTAATTCCGCCATTGTTCAACCTGCTCAATAAGCCCCCACCTAGCTGTCTCTCTACTCCCCGCTTTCGTTCATCTAGTCAATTCTATCAATTAGCCCCCGAGCTGGTGGCCCGACCACCCCCACCGCGCAGTCCAAGAAGTCAAACTTGAATTTGGGCACAAGTTGCATTTCCTCGGCCGTCAAACTACGCTGTCGGCACCACAATTGAACTCACTTCGGCTTTTTCTCGACACAGCTTAATATCCCCCATCGCCGTTTGTCGCCACCGTATCCGTCGTCTTGGTCGACCCCCCACTTTATAGCCTAGGCAACAGCCATCCCAGCAATCGGCCAACCGGCGCCCGCATACCACCGAACCGTCTGCCACCATGACACAGTCGCCAATGATCTCGGTGCCTTTGAAGGCTACCAACGAGATTGACTGGATCACGCCGCTCAAGGAGTATATCAGAGATACATATAGCGATGATCCCGAACATTATGCCGAGGAGTGCGCAACGCTGAATCGTCTGCGCCAGGATATGAGAGGCGCCGGCAAGGATAGCACTACAGGTCGTGATATGCTCTATCGCTACTACGGACAGTTGGAGCTTCTTGACTTGAGATTTCCCGTAGATGAGCAGCACATCAAGATTTCGTTTACATGGTAGGTTGATTTTGGCTTCATCCGATCGAGATCTTGACTAACGCCTTGTGCTACCTCCCGCTTCAGGTTCGATGCATTCACGCACAAATCGACGTCGCAGTATTCGCTGGCCTTTGAAAAAGCTTCTATTATTTTCAACATGTCCGCTGTTTTGTCCTGTCATGCTGCCAACCAGAATCGCTCCGAGGAGGCTGGGTTGAAGATGTCATACCATTCGTTCCAGGCGGCTGCTGGCATGTTCACGTATATCAACGACAATTTCTTGCATGCGCCATCGATTGATTTGAGTAGAGACACCGTTAAGACTTTGATCGCTATTATGCTGGCTCAAGCGACCGAGGTATTTTTGGAGCGCCAGATCAACGACCAAAAGAAGAATAGTCTTTTGGCTAAGCTTTGTAGTCAAGCCGCGTACCTCTATGGCCAGGCGGTTGAGGGTGTGCAAGAAAACGTTACCAAGGCAGTTTTTGAGAAGGTCTGGTTGATGATGGTTACCGTAAGTTTATTCCCCCACTCGAGTATCCGATAATAGGATGTCTCTGGTTGCTGACGTCATGGGCTTCCCCACTGCAGATCAAAACAAACCACTTTGGTGCCATGGCACAATACTATCAGGCACTTATCGACGACGATGCTGGCAACCACGGTGTTGCTATTGCGCGACTACAGGCCGCTGAGCGCATGGCCAGGGACGCCAACCGAATGGCCATGTCGTTCCCGAGTTCGACCCCATCAATCTCAAATCTCTCTTCAGACTGCGGCTCCATTTTACAGGATACGACTAAGAGACTACTCGTCACTGTTCAGGAACTGCTTCGTAAAAATATCAAGGATAACGATTACATTTACAACCAGGATATTCCAGCAGAGGAGACCCTGAGTGCTATCCCAAAGCTTCCCGCCGCCAAGCCAATTCCCGTTACGGAGCTCTACTCGGGTCAAGATATCAACAAGATTACCGGTCCTGATTTGTTCGGAAAGATTGTGCCGTTGGCGGTAACAGAGTCTGCTAGTTTGTACGATGAGGAGAAGGCCAAGTTGGTGCGTGCGGAGCAAGAACGGGTGGACATCAACAACACGGAGCTAGCGGCTGCATTGGATTATCTTGGTCTTCCAGAGAGTTTGGTGGCGTTGAAGGGTGGGTTGGAACAGGAGGTGAAGCCCGACTCGGACTTTTCCATGTGGTGCGAGGATGTTGCTGGTCACGAGAACCCGACTAAGATCTTTGAGTATCTGCGGACGCAAAAGACGGCTGTTGTTACCACACTCCAGGCAAGCAAACAGCTTCTCGACCAGGAGGCCAGCAGTTGTGAAAAGATGCGGTCCAAGTACGAGTCGCAATGGACGCAACAACCCAGTGCAGCTTTAACCAAGACATTGCGTGATGAAATTGAACGCTACCGACAGCTGTTGGACGATGCTACGAAAACAGACAACACACTTGCTACGAAGTTACGGCAATACGAGGGCGACTTTTCTGAGATGCGGGCTGCTTGGGAACGTAGTGATACCGACGGTCTTTTTTACAGCGCGCTACACAAGGTCAAGGCCAACAGCGCAAGCAGCCCAGCGGTGGAACAAAACCTGTTGGACGCCGATTTCGATGACAATTCGCTGAGTGTGGCGGAACAAATTGAGCAGGTGGAAGAGTGCATGAAGAGATTAAATATGCTAAAGCGCGAGCGTAATCAGACTTTGAAGGATTTGAAAGACAAGGTGAGTCGGGAGCTGTGTAAGGATTTAAGGCACAGACTACTAACTTTAATCCCACTATAGGCACACAAGGATGACATTTCACAACTACTGATCTTCAACAAGAAGAGCGTTTCAGGCATGGAGAATCAATTGTTCCAACATGAGCTCGAAAAGTTTCAACCCTACCAAAACCGGTTGCTACAGGCGCAACACAAGCAGGTTCAGATGCTCAAAGAGCTCAACCAGCTGGTCAATGTGCTGTTAATGGATAAGAGAGTCAAGGCGGAAAAGAGAAAGTGGGATGTTGTACAGAATCAACGCAATATGGTGGTCAACAAGTACAAGAAGGCGTACCAAGAGTTTCTTGATCTGCAGGCTAGCTTGCAGCGGGCCAAGTCTTGGTACACCGAGGTAAAGAACACGGTGGAGTCGCATAGTAAGAATGTGACTGCATTTGTGAATAATCGCAAGAACGAGGGAGCTCTGTTGTATGACCAAATCAGACAACAGAGTGAAAGTGGCGGCGGTGGCGGCGGTGGGTTGAACCTGGATAGTCTGCGGTCTCAACCAGATGCTACCACCAAGGCAGAACTTGAACAAGAGCGCATGAGACACTTGATGAGTCGCATGTCTATGGACAACGGTGGAAATAGCCCACAAGAGTCAGCCGGTGGGAGCCGCCGTCCACCAGCACTGTTTGGATCGGGACAAGCTCCTCGGTATGACGGGTACTCACACAATATGCCCAGCTCGCCACCACCTAATCAGATGCACCATTCCTCTACGTATGGAAACCCTACTTTAGTTGGTCAACAGCCTGGTGTAAGTTCGCCGCAGTCCATGTCAGGCACTGCAGGTTTCAGTCACGCGATGGCTTATGACCCGGCTTATTACGGCCGTAACCCTGGTCCTACGTCGCCACCTGCTACGCAGACGACTTTTGGCCTCGGCCCGGCATCTCCGCCGCCACAACAAACCACGTTCGGTATTCGCGGACCGGCATCACCACCTCCAACGCAAACCAGTTTTGGTGGCGCGTATGGTGGATACCCACAGGTAACGGGTAGCGGACAGCAGCAGGCAATGCAGTCTCAGATGGGCCAGCAGCTTAACAGGCCGCCGTCGCAACAGAGAGGTTACTTGCCGCCGCCTCCGCCTGGACCGCCGCCAGTGGGGCCGCAGCAGACATATCACTACGGAGGACAAGATTATGCTGGATCGGCGAACGGTGGACAGGGAGGTTCCGGATCAGGACAAGCTGCGGATCCATGGGCGGGATTGAGAGCATGGAAATGAGTGGTGTGAGTTATTTTGAATTGTAAATATGTGAGCGAATAGCGAGGGTGGTTGTTGTATTTTAATACTGGGTTCCAAGTAGATTAGTTTTTAAGAAAAGTGACTTCTTAAGCACGGATGAAAGGAGGATTTCTAGATATGTGAATGTGGGGTGCTGTTATCTCCCGAAAGGGGACAAAGCGGTCCGGGCCGGTACGGAATTGATAGGTGCAGATTGGAGGTTATGAAATGAATCTACAAAAGTGCATGACGTCTGTTTTTTTTGTGGCCGGCAAATAAGCGGTATGTGATTGGATGACGGAAGGATGGGGTCATGCTTGTTGGAGATATGATTGGAGGTTTATTGGAGATAGGCATTACGCAGTTTATGTGTGTAGGTCAGGTCAAGCTATTACCTTGCTTATCGGGCTATCGATGTAGGATGTACTGTATGTAAGTCCGGTTGGACGGATTGGGGAATAGGTGAGACATGCAAGGGAAGATGGTTTGAGTATTTAATGATTGTTGTAGATGTTGCAGGTGTCAATTGGGTATACTTGTTTCCTTTTGTTATTAATATTCACGAATAAAGAAATTCAAAATGTCTAAGAAACTTGATGGTGCCGAGGTGGCTAAACATAACACGGCAGACAGCTGTTGGGTGATTTTACATGTAAGTCAAACTGCCAAGAATTTGGCCGGATCAAAACTAACTGGTATAGGGGAATGTCTATGATGTCACTGATTTCCTTCCGGGTAAGCTCTTGGTCGCCATGTATAACATGACTTACACTTCTGTCTAACACACACTTTCTATAGACCACCCCGGTGGCAAGAAAATCATTCTCAAATATGCCGGGCGCGATGCCACTGAAGAGTTTGACCCCGTTCATCCCCGCGACACCCTAGAACGCTACCTACCAGCCGCTAAACATCTTGGGCCCGTCGATATGACTACCGTTGATACTACTAGTCTTCTTTCACCTGCCGAAGTGGCAGCGGAGAAGGCGAGACAAGATGAGATTGCGCGGATGCCACCACTAAGCCAGTGTTATAACTTGGTTGATTTTGAGGCGGTGGCAAGACGGGTTATGAAGAAGCCGGCTTGGGCTTATTACTCGTCGGGAGCTGATGACGAAATTACCATGAGAGAGAACCACGGGGCGTTCCAGAGAATTTGGTTTCGGCCGAGGGTCATGGTGGATGTTGCTAAGGTTTCTTTGAAGACGAGCTTTTTGGGGTTTGAAACTGATATGCCGTTTTATGTCACGGCGACGGCGCTGGGGAAGCTGGGACACCCTGAAGGCGAGGTGGTGTTGACGAAGGCGTCTGCGAAACATGGAGTCGTACAGATGATTCCTACATTGGCTTCGTGCTCTTTTGACGAGATTATGGATGCGGCTGATGGTCAACAAGTGCAGTGGCTGCAACTTTATGTCAACACCAATAAGTCTATCACGCAGAAAATCATCGCCCATGCGGAAGACCGTGGTTGTAAGGCGCTTTTTATCACGGTTGATGCGCCGCAACTCGGTAGACGTGAAAAGGACATGCGCAGTAAATTCACGGATCCGGGAGCAAAAGTACTGGCTGATGAAGGAATGGAGAGTGATACTAGTCAGGGCGCTGCTAGAGCGATCAGCTCATTTATTGATCCGGCACTGTCATGGAAGGATGTTCCGTGGTTTAGAGGGGTTACTAAGATGCCGATTGTCTTGAAGGGTGTACAGCGCGTGGAAGATGTTGTTAGAGCTTATGAGGAGGGCCTTCAAGGTGTGGTGTTGAGTAACCATGGTGGTAGACAGTTGGAGTTCTCAAGGTCGGCGATTGAGACTTTGGCGGAGGTCATGCCTGTTTTACACAGCAGAGGAATTGTTGGGGGTAAGGATAGACAAGGTCGGATGTTTGAGGTATACATTGACGGTGGTATTCGTCGTGGTACCGATGTCATGAAGGCCTTATGTCTTGGAGCTCAAGGAGTTGGTATCGGACGACCTTTCCTGTACGCCATGTCCTCCTACGGTCTCCCTGGTGTCGATAAAGCCATGGGTCTTCTCCGTGACGAACTCGAAATGAACATGCGTCTTCTAGGCGCCACCAAAATCGACGAGTTAACCCCCGATCTCGTCGATGTTCGCAGTTTAACAGGCCATTCCGCAGTTCCCGGTGACTATCTTTCCGATACTGCCTACGAACGAATGAAGTTACCACAATCATCTCCCCCCGCGCTTAAAGCCAAACTGTAGGGTTAGGGTCTTGCAATATAATTTTTTCGCTTGTTTTCGCCTGAGAACCGGGAATCCGGGGCATTCCAGACAAGGCTTTGACAGGGATATAATGGGGGATATGATGATGTCATGATGGAGGAAGGTGGAGGTTTAGCTTTGAGAAAGAGGGGAAGGAGAAGGTTTGGAAAGAAACAAGAAGGGATGACGTGCGTGCGTGGTTTCTTTTGTGTTTGGACTATGCTTGGCGGGTAAAGGCAATAAGGAAGGAACCAGGGAGGCAGATGAATTTCTGCCTTTGAGAACATCGTTAGTCTGGAATTTCATGAAATTGAATGGAGTATTGCATTTCTACAAGTAGTAGTAGTGTTTGTACCAAAAGTAAACAATCAAGTCATCCCCAGATTCCCCCAAACTTCTCCAGGTCATCCGTCATCTCGCCCCGCCAACTAAACCAGCCTCATAAATCCCCCATCTTAAAGGATTGCGGCGTGCATTCTTGCATCCGGCTTGCATGACGAAGAGGATTTTTCTCTTCTGTTTTCTTTTCTTTTCTTTCTGTTCTGCATATATCCATACATACATTCGTACATACATCCAACAGTCAACAGTCTTTATCTTGTGTTTATCACCAGCCGCGGTTCTTTGAGCTTATGATCAGATGCTCCTGCATATAAATATATCTGTTCTTATTTTGCTGTTGTCGGGCAATGCTGATTGATAGGCTTGATTCCTTGACTTATCGGACGTTGTATTGTTTTTCGTGACTTGGGTCGCTTTTTTTGGTACGGATTCAGGATTTCTTCCTTGCATGCAGCTGCATTACAAACTTTGTCTCTTGATCTTTCGTCGTCTTGTTATCTTTGCCAATCGCAACCAATTTCTTCAATGTCTCGCACGCCACGCGCCTCGCTTGAGGCCAAGATTGTCGTCCTCGGCGCCCAGGGCGTAGGCAAGACTTCTTTGCTTCAGAGATACTGTAAAGGAGTCTTTGACCCTGCACAAACGACATCTACAGTTGGCGCAAATTTCTTGACAAAGCGCATCCACGATTTGGATTCAGATACTGATGTGCGCTTGCAGCTATGGGATACAGGTAAGTTGTCTCTGAATTGTTTCACTCAATTTTAGTGTCCTTCCTTTAGTGTACTCTCTAACACTATTACCTTCAGCGGGCCAGGAACGCTTTAGATCCATAACAAGATTATACTACCGTGGAGCTCACGCTTGTATCTTGTGCTATTCCGTGACCGATAATGCCTCCTTCACTCATCTCACACATTGGATGGCCGAGCTCAGAGACCATCTTCCGCCAGATGTTATTCTCCATATTGTCGGTACCAAGTCAGATATAGTCTCTAGAGACCCATCAGCTCGCCAAGTCCCATTTGAGCGCTGTATAGCATATGTAGCCGAAAATTTGGCACCCCCATCAAATTCTTCCAAAAATACTCCCTCAGTTACCCCAACAGCAGCATCGTCTTGGGCTCCCCTGAACTCATACTCACCAGGTGCCTTGTTTCTTGGATCGGGCACCTCAGAGCCAGAGGCTACTCATGACAATGACTCAACCCGCAACTTTAGCTTTTGGGGCGGTGAAGCTGGTTGGGATGCCTGCCATGAGGTGTCAGCTGAGACAGGAGAAGGTGTCGAGGAGGTGTTTCGAGTAATTGCGCGGAAACTAATTGATCAAAACCTCAAGATGCGAGAGGCTCTTCTGACGGCTACTACGGGCCCAGGAGAGGAAGGATATGAGAGAGGAATGGATGGCAGCTATTTTGCAAGAGACTTGGGATTAATGTGCGCCGATGGCGATAGACCTTTTCGAGTTGGGAGGGATCGGAGGAGTCGCATATTTCAGACTTCAAGAGCTAGTGTCTCGGTTGATATGAATCGTCGAGACGAAGAACTAGGTGCATCGAAGGGTACATGTTGTTGATTATCGGGTTTTACTCCTGTCCCACCACGACACCCGTTATCGCTTTCCCCCACTTCCAACTACATTCTATCTATTTTGCCGTCGACAAGGTCTCCACGCGTTGCGTCACGAGGTACTTTCAATGCACCATCTTGTGTCCCCTGAGCAGCCAGAAAAGGAGGCCTCTCACACCAGCTGACTATCCAACCATGACAACCCATACACAGCCATTGGACTCTTCATCCCCAAGTTCCCCAATCACCAAGCTTTTGGTCATGTACGACATATCAATCAAACATATGGCCGAACATCTATCGACAACCTATTATCACCTATCGACATCATTTGTCCTTCCAGAGTCTCTGACGGCGCGAAGTCGACCTATCGAGATTACTCACCCATAGGAGAGTCGGAGGCGAACTTAGTAGCCTGACCTACTATTAGACAGTTACGACTACGAAGGAAGTTTACTGCCACATGTGACATGGCAATTTAGGTGTTCATGTGGCGGTATGTCTTCGCCATGAAAGAAGAACTTCTCTATGTTGTTGTCGCATCATTTGAAGCTACTAGCTGTCATTTATAGACAGTACGCGTAAGAGTTGCAAAGTCATTGAGCTGAGTTAATTTGAGACCCTTATTTCTCAGGTGGAGTGTGAGATGTTGGGGCAAGTGTCGCAACAGTTATTTTACTTGAAGCTGGCCATTTGCTGTGGCCAGATACCATTCTTTCCTTTAGCTGTGGTTGAGATGGTTGGTTGACATCACAATCATGGCTGGGTTTACAGTACCTACTTTGGTATTATCATCGTGATATTTCAGGGCCCGAGTGGTTGCTCTGTATAAGATAGTATTTATTGTTGGCTGGTCTTGACATCCCGAGCTCGTCCTCGGAGCTAGGACCGATGGTATATTTGAATGCGGGAATTTCATGGCTGGCCATGAATCAACAGGCACATGAGAGTGGATGCGAACCTCTCTATGCCGGGCTTATGAGTTATGTTTATTGAACCGATGTCGACTTTTTAGTCGTCATTGTCGGTAATGTTGTTATGAGATTCACTTGGGACTGGTGTTGTAGTTAATTTTTGTTTTTAAATGAGTACTAGTATAACTATATGTTCAGTGTGTTTTGAAAACCCGTGATCTATTATTGTCAATCTCATCGGGTGAGGTGGCAGGCTCATGAGACATGTGTTATGGTAAATTCACAAGGTGTATCACAGACATAAGCGCATCAGCTTCAGCACTGCGATATATCCCCCTGTATCAATTACACTAGTCCATCTTCTACTTGACAATCCGGAAACTACTTCGTGACTTCCTTTTCCAGCACTAGTCTGTCCTAGTCATGTTTGGCAGGTTGTACAATGGTGTCACGAAGTTTGACAGATGTCAATTACGTTAGGCCGCTCCTTACCTATAAGGTAGACCATGATGTCTTTATATGTTCGCCGTGAAACGAAACTGAGTTGGTAACTGCCGTTGTAGATATGTGGTGTCTCACAGAGCTGGATTCAGATGAAAAGGTGAGCTGGTGGTCTCATCTATGGACGTGACCGCCCAGGGAACATTTGTCAATTACATAGTGCGTGGTTGATGTTCGTCAAAAAGGTTGTATCATTGCTTCAACCACAACGGTAGTTGTAGTATGAACCTGACCAATAGCAGATCCCTCGCTCGGAATAAACCTTAATGATGGCCCGGTAATAGTCAGTCATTGACTGGCCCGTTTGGTTTTGTATGGCCAAGTTCGAGGTAGATGAGTGAAACCCTGCCTTCACATGGCATCACTGCCAGGAGGTTGTTGTCATCCCAGTGATCACTACTTGTCATTCCGCAGCCACAGCGCCAGTACACAACCTCTTCCATAACGAAGAACGCCCGTGTAGAAAGTTATTATTCTCAAAAGGTCCATCCGCGTCTATTCCATTGGCTGGCTTTGACTATCCAAGCGACATCACCGATCTGGGGGCTCCTGCTCATGACCCTCCTTTTGAATGGAAGGAAGGACTTTTGGTTGTTGTCGTTGATGGCAAGACAGAGTGTGAGATTGGATTGGGAGTAGACAGCCGAAATGTCTGCTATTTGCTCCTTTTTGTCGTCTTCTTTATCTTGGATGATACAGATACGGTCGAGTCGGAGACAACGGATGTTGAGTTGGAGAGAGAGATTGAACACATCCCTGATCATTGGGGTGTACTGAAGTGAGGCTAACCCGTTGGGTTGTGTGAGAACTTCATGGTTGGACGTGGTGGTCTCGCAGGTGGCGGGGAGACCCTCTTGGCGATCTTCCCACATGTAACATAGAGCCATGTACCGGGGAACATCCGAGGGAGGAGGTACCACAAGTGTCATTGTCTCAACGTCAATGAGCCGAAAAGAAGGAGGGAATAGAAGCCGCCAGTTAATGTCCGCCGGGTTTTCCACGAAATAATTTCAAGTTGCCATCCACGGTGTTGCCATACGAGGTTCAAAGTCGGTTGACACACCGCTTTCTATATTCTTAATGATCCCCTTGGCATCGACAAAAAGGCGGTGGGCGTCGGTTCGAGAACGTGCCCGAATGAAAAAATCGCCATTTTGTAGAGGATAGCTCAAATTGCAAGAACCACCCGGGTTCATTGGTAACGGATACCGGGAGTAGAGAGCACATTGGATAAGTGGTATCCTGTCCACTAGAATCACGGCAAGTCTTTTCACGTCCCCCCAGAACCGATACAACCAGTCGACACGGATTGCAAAGATCAGTTTGGCCCAACCCAGGCCACTTAGAATCTAAGCGACAGTTTGGTGCAAAGTACCGCTTGAGAGTTGGCTTCCTGTCAATCGCAGACATGGCAGTACGCCAAGCCTTCAAATCAGTACCGTCACTTGGCTTCCCCGTAACTCCTAGTGCCGGCTATGGATAGTCCAAGATGGGTAAATGGATAAACTTCAAGTTTCCTGAGACCCCTTTCACGATATGTGTGTGTATATTGGACGTCATGATTCCTGTCTGGCGAAGCTCATAGGGGTTGATTAGACGATGAGGTCGTTAGCTTGAGAATCGGCGATGGGACCGGAGCTTACGATTGTTGTCCCAAGATTCAATGAGGTCGTCATTGGGCATTTCGTCTTGACAATTGACACAATCGTGGTTTGTTGAGTTCGGATAGACGGATCTAAATGGATGCATATTGATAGTTTTTGATGGAATGATAACGTGTATTGAGATAGTAAGGATGATAGTGTTGTCTGATGTAGAAGAGTTCAGTTGGGTAGACGCTTATATATCCAAATGGCACTCCATATGCCAGCATTTATAGTGTTTTGGTTACTAGTTAATAGAGTCTACTGCTTCATCACATGCAACGACGGTGTTGAGAAAAGGTGTATCTGTCGGACGAGAGCTGCGCCCCGGACACGGCGCCAGGCCGGCTTTATGATATTTACTATAGTACTATGACAAGATGGTTCGAAACCTTTGTAACTCCCGAATTCGGCACATGCAGAGCTACATGCATGCATGTATACATCTTGAATCAGTTAACTGCCAGTTGTGTCACATGGTCACTCGTGTGGCGCGCACGATATAGTACGTAGGTCCCGAGATTCTACTACGGTAAACGCAATGACTAGCAGTTTCGGGCTTGATCTCAACAGCTTCTTTGATGTTTGATTGGAGTGGGAAATAGGCTGAGTAGTATCACATCGCTAGGGAATCTAGCGAGTTCATCCTGCTAGGTAAGGCATCATGATAAGTGAGGCAGTCATCATTGTCCTACTATTTAAAGTCGTGGGTTGTGCAACACCTGGATCGAACGCACTTTTACAAGCTTTATGCCAATACAGCTAGTGCTTCATACTGAAGATGGCCAAGTAACAGTAACGTTGCACCGGGAACGACGAGAGTGAAATGAAGACCATCAAACTCATCTAGGGTACTAACAGTGCTTGTTCATCGGCTGTGTATGGCGACTAATCCACCCATATATTGTGCACAGTGCGAATATTAGCAGCGTTTTTATCGAAATGGAACGATTTCATGGGATTTCTGTGTGATGCAAGCCCACCAGCAGAAACCTCTGTTTTCGGCGTTCTTACAGGTGCCGCCACAGACTCTCCTGGCGTAGTCTCTAGTCGTGATGCAAATTTCTCGTCTATGATGCCCTACAGTGCCTACCAGTTCGCACCCTAATAAATACTGTGCCGGCAGTGTACAGTGCGGATACACAGTGCCAATCTACATGACGGTTTTTACTACGCGATTTGCAGGACGAGCATCGCAACTGAATGTTGTTTCTGAGGACGAACCGAAACTTCAAGTTTCAGAGATGAGGACAATATTATTATTGACCGGTCCCCACCAAAATGTAGGTGTCTATGGACGGTTGGACATGTTGCACAGTGTCTCGCACGGTTCCAACGTCAATGGCAGTTTTTGCAGTGCCTTGATCGAATGGACAGTCGAAACGGGAATGCTGAGATTGATGAACCTTGGGTGCGTATAGAGGTGTGATTAACTAATGTTAACCCTTCAGGACATAACATTGCGGGACGTCATCATACGCATCCAGTTAGCATAGCTCAAAAAGGCCATTATATGCGGTTCAAGTTGAAAGTAGGGAGGAATGAAGTATGTATCAAGCGTGCGAATGGGTTGCGAGGGTACCTGCTGGTATAACTTTCGACAACCTTGACGTGAAAACTCAAGCTACACGTGGGAACATAGCCAGCACAGTGTGCGTGAATTGCATCTTTTAGACGGATGGTTTCCGGTATGCAAAATTTCACGACAAAATAAAACCAACACGGAATGCTGCTAAGTCTGGGCACTCTGACGATATGTCTCTTTAGTCTTCAGATCTACTGACGCCGCCAGTCGATGGCCTAACTGTCGCTGTGATCACACGGTGTGTATTCAGTTCGCACCCTAATGCGCACGGTGCGTTGGACGTACAGTGCGTACACACAGTGTCAATAAACTGGGCTCATTTCAAACAAAGATTTCTAGTCTCATTGCTTTCTTTGCAGAGAGTTAAGCGTGTCCTATATTGGCTATCGGCGCGGCGGCATGTGGCAAGCCTATTCTTTTGTTTCAAAGAGTTTGTTGAAGCTCACCAACGAGGTTTGAAGTTAAGCGCACAGTGTGCCGCACCGTTTGCGAGAAGAACGGGCACTGTGTGTCCCTGGGCAGTCAAAATGCGAGACTGGCAGGCTCATGATGAAGTAGGATGAGTCTAGTACCTGGGGGGTTAAGGAAGATTTCGGTGCGCCAAATATTAACCTCATTTGGCTACTTTAAGCAATAGCTAGCAGTAGAATCGTGAGAATCGGCATTAACGAAGCATTCTCACCTCGTTTTGTCAATCATTGATAAAATGGATGAATTCGACATAGGCTCCCTAGACAAACCTCACAGAGCTGAGTAACCATCTACGGATCCACAGGCTCGGAATACAGCCCCGTAGCATAGAAGTGGGATTAATGTCGAAAAGATTTGAGCTTCGACGATCACGATTTAGTCATGCCGACGGTTCATTCGCCAATTGCATCTTCTTGTCTTGTTCCTACAAGTCATATATGGCTCTGCGTGCTCTGTCACGCCAAAGTGCATATTTCAAGACATATGTCACTTGGTCATTCGTTGTTTGTTCACTCAGTGACGGGAGAGAAATAAGATTGTAACGCCGTTCATTTAAGTCAAAAACTCACGTCAGAAGCTTGGTTCTACGTGCGTTATCTGAAGCGTATAAGAAAGTCTTAATATCCGGTGTCATTACCGACATGCATACCCTAAGAATCGTGTTAGTCGCCATAAGCGGAAATTCGTCTTCATTGTTCAATGGGATTCAATGGCGCAACTCAGGAGGACTACAGTCCGTAGTTTTCATGGTACATATGTGACGAGAATGTTAAATAACTATGAGTGACTGTCAAATGGTAGTGATGCATCTATAACTAACGGGGCTACTAGATCGCGGTGATATGTTCGTACTTCCGTCAGTGGCAGCGGACATGTTCTAGCTATTGAACTAGTTAGCTCATCGTTTGTGGATAGGGCCTCCAGGATGAGAGTTGGATCATCGTGTGAAGAGCCGGGTATACTCTGATCCAGATAGTGAGTCCAATGGCCAGGCAGCCGATAGGCCGAACCAAAGTTTTGGTAAGTGTGTATCCTTCAGGGTTGAAAAAGACTGTTGGATGGCTTGAAGGAAGGCGAGAGTAACGGCAGGCATGTATTTAGATCATAAGTTGTACGTTGTAGCACGTAAACGCACTTTGACGAAAGACACGTTTGGCCGGCAAATGCCGCAACATCGGATGCATGGAGATGACCCTGTTAACCCTACCAAGGTATCACTTAATTATTGTGTTCCACAGAATTTTATTCCCCCGACTGCATACTTGTATGTATGTACAGGTTAACTGCAACTAACCGACGAAAAGCTTAACAACAACAAGCTCCAGAGAGTTTGCGAGCCCCAGTGTATACCCACAATGATTCTAAACCCCATGACACCGGCTTTCCATCTTAAGTATTGTTCTATCATCACTCTTCATTGCACATCGAAGTGAATGATAATGAAACGGCGAGCTTTCCGAGGCACAATTTTCATGTTCGAAGGTTTTGAATCCTGACATGCATTATCAAAATCCGTTCAACTGTATCTGGGCTATCTGTCAGCACACACACTTCTGCGTGCCCCGCAATGAGCGGGTTGATTATTCCTTGGTAGACAGCCTACCAATGACACTAATGGAAATGATCGACCTATCGGCTGTCTTCATGATATGTGACTAGACATGGTGGGTTGATATTCGCTTCTATGGACGGGATTTATTTCTAGTTTTTCTGGAACGGTACTAACACAGATACCACCACCTTATGTTGAGGGTACCTGCGCGGTTGACCTATATCATGGCGTTGGAGAAGCGATCATGCTCCATACTTACCAGGCCTCTTCTTCTGACACGAGCTTCAATTTAGATACTTGTCAAAAGATAACAGTTTGACCGACCTTAGAATCATCTAAGAGGCTAAAGGGGATCCCGGCTTCGGGCTGTTAATGAGGCCACTCAATTACCTGCAGGTTTGAGAATACTGCTACTCCAGGCAGCGAGGAAAGCCTTTTAGCGCAGCAAATCTTTCACGGCCTGGTAGACAAGACTTTGGAGAGCTTATCTACGTGTATATGTACCTGATACTTGAATGACACGTAACCCATACACACACACAACTCACTGAATCTAATACATGATAACTCACCCGACGAACGTCAGGAATTATCAGGAACTCGCTAAGGGCGATTGGTATTGATACGGCCGGACATATTTGCATCAGAAGTTACCACGGCATCTTCAAACCACAGAAATTCACGCCGCTTCTCCATTTCTCTGCAGTCCGACAACATGAGAATCCGTTCCCCATTTTAAGTGGGCTACATGACGACTGACCGACTGGACAGTTACGCCCAGGTTGTGAAGTCAGAATTTCCCCTTCAAAATATCAACAAATTCCCCCAATATTCAAGTCTACTTTTATCTGTACATCGTCATACACGTTCAAAAATGCCATACCACAACTACGACGACGAAATAGATGAAAACGACCCTGAAATTATTGAGTGGCTCGACAAGGTCCGGGAGCGAGTCCACTCAATGATTTCTAGCCGCCGCCCACACCATCCCGTCAGTCCGGCTGCCCTCCAGGAAGATGACGCCATGCTGGATTGTGACTATGACAAGTTTCAAACCATCGACTCGGACGGCATGATTTGCATTGGTCTGCGAATTCTAACCTATCCGGAGCCATCACTTGGGGTTCGGAAGCAATTCAAACACGAAGACCATAAGAATGGGCTACTGCGAGCGACAATCGAAGCCGTGTGTCGGAATTCAAAGAAAGAAAAGTACAGAGGTATCCATCAACCCGAGTTTGACGCCTGGCCCGGGTTTAATCGAACCGGTCTGTGCCAGATATGCCGACTTGCGGTGTCGGGTCTAGACCCCGCGGATATGATGCACAAGAGATCAGCGAGCAGACTCGGCGTCCGCGGTCTTTTTCGTGCTTTCTTAGAATCACTATCCCCATGCTGGCCTGCGACTGGGAAGAGATCTATTTGCAATTTTTGTGGTCGACTACCAACTTGGCTCACTAGACAAGACAAATGGTTTCTGAAAATGTGGCTGATAGACATGCCATTACCACTTATAGATGGGGGGTATTGTATTCGGATACGTTTGGATGGTGAAGTTGGCAAGATTGTGCTGGATGGAAAAGGGAATATCATGGAGTTACAGTCCAGTCCCGAGGTGAAATTCGACACACGCATGGTGACAGCTTGGATGGACAAGTGTGGATGTTTCAACAAGCTCGATAGCAACACAAACCGACGCCTGACATTCCCTAAATCTTTCCGCCTCATCGATCTCGACGAACGGAAATTGATGACGCCTTCTTCCGCGGCTGTCCCTCAGTATGCTACGCTCAGCTACATGTGGGAGAAAGATCATAAAGGCCCGGATTCAACATGGAAGACAGTCAAATCGAACTACAACTCTCTCACATTACCGAATGGTCTTTTAAAGCTCGAATTCACGCCCATGATTGAAGAACTTTTTGAAATATGCCGCAAACTCAAAATTCGCTATCTTTGGATGGACCGAATTTGCATCATCCAGGACGATGAAGACGATAAGGATTGCCAAATTAGGGAAATGTCAACGATCTATTCTCAATCCATGCTGACGATATGCCTCGCCCAAACTCATATCGAACACAAACCTATTATGCCGATAGGCACCAGTACCCAATATGCCCAATTAGGTGATGAGGCCTGGAATATAAAGGAAACCACTTGGAACAACCGTGGCTGGACCTTCCAAGAAGCACAACTATCTCCACGGGTACTGTTCATCCGAGATGGCGTAGGGCTTTGGCGTTGTGACTGTGGTATGATAACTAGTGAGCATTGGGATGACAACGGAATCGTCACTTTTTTTCCGCATGAAAACCCCCATTGCGATGTGCATGCGCCCGCGGTTTCCATAGGCGTCAAACAAAGATCAGAACGTACGATGACTGATTACTATCGTGTCCTGATTGAAGACTACAGTCGTCGGCAGTTTCGTATCTGGGGAGATTCCTATTTTGCTTGGATGGGGGTAGAAAAACATGCGGCCGAGCTGGGAATTCTGTTTCACGGTGGCATCCCGGAATCTAGATTCGCCAATCACTTGTGCTGGAGTAGACCTCGCCGGGGTACACCGTTTGACGAGAGATTTCCTTCGTGGTCCTGGCTTTCTCTTCACCAGGCAGGAAAGGCGACGTACCGCAACATTGATAACATATGGTTGACCGTACCGATTTGGGTCAGTTCAGGTGATTGGCTTCGACAAACCGATTACGACCCGGAGGATGTTCTTGAGGTGCCTACTATCTATGTTGGTGATGATGAATTCCTGAAAAGTCTAGGACCATATCTTGTCATCGAGGCGCCACTTGTCCGGACGGATTTACTCATGGAGATTCAACCTGTGACTTGAGATTTCGATCCGCCATAGTTTGACACTATACTGGAACCAGATGACATTTGTATCTTTGTGATGCGCCAATACAAGATGATGTCAGGCTTAATTCTACGGGCAGAGTCAAATCCCGGGCGAACACACAAAGGCTACCGTATTATGCAACGGGTTGGAAGCTTTGCAATCCCGAGTATGTTTTATCACGATTGGGATTGGTCGGAAACGAAAAAGGTTATCATTGTGTGAATATAAGTTTGGTTTTATGTTGCCTATATTTGACGTCTAGCATCACGATCACATATAGTAGTCTAAAACTCAGCACTCGGTTCCGCGAGACACCATGGAAAGAGTCATGGGCTACCGTACATAGGAAGGAGATAATGGCGATCCGGGCGACGTAGATAATATATCGTAGTATAGCATAAGGGAAAGAAAACTTGTATTATGATGTCTACGATGGATAGACTGGTGCCGGAAGGCCGATGGTTCTGTTTGCCATCATATGCCTTTGTCTACCTTGTTAGGTGGGGAGGATATCCTACCTACTATTCTCTCAGGCTCCGGCATCAGTGCGAACACCGTCCACAGACCGGATAGTTCCAGTTGGTCCCAAATGGTAGGCTGAAGTCGTCATGTGGGCCGTGGACTTAAAGTTCACCGGGTTGACTAGAGCAAGAATGGTGTCAACGAAGTTGTGACATTTCTAAGGCGACTTGTCTATGTTGACCGGTTCTGAATGCTGTGGTGCGTCAAAATCAGTACAACGACAGCCGGGCTATTTTTAGCGCTGGGATATAATTTTGCCTTTTGCCTTAAAGCAGGCACGTTAATTTATCTCTGGTATATTGCCTAACAATGAAACTAGTGAAAAGGATCGTCCTGTCGGCTGTCTCCAGAACATGAGATCGGCGATAGTAGGCTGGCATCAGATTCTGCTCGCTGGATTACGTTTTGAATTCTTCTTTCTCGGGATTATCCTAAATACAGCCGTATACGGAGAGTACTTCCGGGGTCAAACTGTGTCATGGCCCGGACAGGAGACGAGATCCCATACATTATCCAGCTCATTCTTTACCTGAATTTAGATACTTGTCCAAGAATTACAGTTTGACCAACGTGTCAACCTTGACACTATCTCAACTGGCATGGGGATCACGTGTATGTGTATAAAGGTACGCAGGTGCTACCACTCTTGCGATTTATCATAATACAACTCATGTTGTCTATCCCCACATCTACGTAACTACTACAGCCTCCAGGCAAACCTAACCTTTCACGGTCTAATCGGCAAGAGTTTGGGTGATTCCCTGTGTATGTACATATGTACATATGTAAGAGCGTGCATAGACGTCCATACATTACAGTTGAATTGTAGGCAACCCTCCTAGTGACTGTGCTTTCCATTCCGAGAGAGTCGGCTTTATTGAATGTATTGTAGTCCGATCCTGTAATTCCTGCACGACAATATTGTAGGGGATCAACGCCAACCGGTGAACATAGTACCGGTTGTAGTAATATAAGTTGTACTCGGCCAAGTAAGACTATAGTATACAATCTAAAGGCTGTTATACGTAACAACTAACCTAGCGGATTGTATAGATGGCCACCAAACCACCAAACGCTCTTGTCATTCCTATAGCCGAGCATCTCTGGCTAGGCAGAATTCACCATCACATCTTTGTCCGACGAACATTGGCGCCGATCTTCAATTATTCTGCATCCTGACACCATAAGTATCTGCTCGATATTTCCAGTCGGCTCTAAGATGAATAGCGGAGTAAATATATAAAGACGGGGTTGTGTCTGTGGTGGTCTAACAAAAGGTTCTCCTCGCAAGAGAGATATTTTTCCCAGGTTTTCAACTTTCTTTACATCTATAACTTTACATACGTTCAACAATGCCAGGCCAACATTACGACGGCAAAATAGACGAAAATGACCCAGACTTTATTAAGTGGTTTGAATCGAAGAGAACGCGAGATCGGCGAGCAACTTCTAGCCATCGCCCCCATTTATACGTCAGTCCCACCGCGCTACAGGAAGACAATGTCATGTTGGACGATCCCAGCGAAGACTATCATACAATTATCTCGGATAGTTTTACTTGCTTTAAGCTGCCATTACTGACATATCCTGAACCATCGCTTGGGGTTTTGAAAAAGTACGAAGACGATGTCGATGAACCAGAGCTACTACGAACAACAAGAGCTTCCATGAAACGGATTTCGCAGAGCGAGCAGTACGAAAGTATCCAACAACCTGAACTTGAAGCGTGGCCAGGGTTCAATCCAAACGGACTGTGTATGACATGTCGAGCTATCGTGTCGGCTTCAAACCCGGTGGATATGGTACTCTCACATCGGGTTACACCCAGGGAGAATTTTGTCTGCGGTCTACACTCTCGGCTGCCCACCTCCTGGATGGAACACCCCAAGTGGTACTCGGAAATAGCAATAGTCGACTGGCCCTTGCCACTCAATGATGGAGGGTACTGGGTTCGGGCCCGTTTCAATCGCGATGGAGCTAAGATCATAATGGATGGGAAGGGAAATGTTACCGAGGTACAGCCTATCGTCGTGACGAAGTTCAAGTCAAGTATGGCGGTAGCTTGGATGGATAAATGCAAATGTTACAACAAGCTTGATGACAACAGGAACCGACGACTAAAGTTTCCCAGATCTTTCCGCCTCATTGACGTCGATGAACGAAAATTGGTGGTGCCTCCGTCCTCGGCCATCCCCGAATATGTCACGTTGAGTTACATGTGGGAAAAAGATCATGAAGCGCCAGATTCAACTTGGAAGACAGTCAAATCAAACTATGACTCTCTCACACTACCAGGTGGTCTTTCAAATCTTGAATTCACACCCATGATTCAAGAGGTCTTTGAAATGTGTCGTGAACTCAAAATCCGTTATTTTTGGATGGATCGTATTTGCATAATCCAGGACGATGAAGACGACAAAAAGTGTCAGATTCTGGAAATGTCTACAATCTATACTCAATCCATGCTGACGATATGCCTCGCCCAACAAGACAACCTGCACGAATCTGTCATGTCTGCGATGACGGTGGATGACCCTAGGCCTCATCCCGACGTGGGTCACATGGCATGGAACATAAAACAGTCCCTCTGGAACAACCGCGGCTGGACCTTCCAAGAAGCACAACTACCTACCCGAGCGCTCTTCATCCAGAATGGAATAGGTTTTTGGCGGTGTGACTGTGGTTTAATTACCAGTGAACATTGGGATGACAATGGAGTAGTCGCCTTTTTCCCGAATAGTCGTATGGGTGTGCATGCGCCCGCACTTTCCTTAGCTGTCAAACACAGGTCAGGAAACTCAATGACTGATTACTATCGTATCATAATTGAGGACTTCTGTCGTCGGAACTTTCGTTACTGGTCGGATTCATATTATGCTTGGATGGGGGTAGAAAAGCATGCGGCCGAGCTGGGAATTCTATTTCACCATGGTATTCCGGAATCACGATTCGTCAACCATTTGTGCTGGAGCAGAGATCGCGGTGAATCAGGGTTTGACAAGAGGTTTCCCTCATGGTCTTGGGGTTCTTTCGACGATGGCGGCGTTTTGGCGTTTTACAACATTTCCGAACTGACGTTGGCCGTGCCCGTTTGGGTTAGTTCAGGTAAATGGCTTCGGCAAAGCGACTATGATACAGAACATGTCCTCGACGTTCCTACTATGTATGTCGGTGACGATGACTTCCTGATGAGTCTTGGGCCTTATCTGGTTATTGAGGCGCCCACTCTGCCGATGTACTGGCTCATGGGTCTTCAGACCGAATATCCTGATATCGCCAAGCAGATTCTTGACGTTCCGATAGAACCTGATGACATTTGCATATTCGTGCTCCGCAAACCAAATCTGATTTCTGGCCTAATTCTACGTGCAACGCCAGATATCAAGAAAATGCATAACGGCTACCATGTAGTGCAACGGGTAGGGAGCATTCACCTCGTGGAGATGTTGTGGTACTTTTGGGACTGGGACTGGTCAGAAACAAGAAAGGTCATCATCGTGTAGATACAAATTTGGGTTCATATTATCGACGTTCTATATCTCCATTGATGCGTATGTGTAGTCAAAACATGATATTTGTCTCTTCTATTGTGTCCTCATCTGGTTATCTCTATTGCATATAAAATTAGCTATCCTCCGCGTTAGACCGGGTAACTTTTTGTGTCACAACCCTTCAACGTGTTATAGATGATGATGGTAGAATCGTATATGTGCTTTATTCAGTGTATATTTTAAGTTCTCTAAAAGGGGGAGGGGAAGAGGGATACAGGAGCCAGTTTATATACCCAAACTCTCCAAGGCAAGTCCCTCACAGTAGACTCCAGGTGGCCGTCGCATGTAATCTATAATGACCCCAAAATATCCAACGTAGATGCTTGCTAGTAGCTGTGGTGCAGCCGGTGTGGGAAGGCTATTCCACAAATACATATCCTGGCTTTGGTAGACCCAGCAAGTGAGTCCCCATGTTGACATAGTTTCGCCAACACGGTTCTTCAGACAAACTAGTACAGGTATAGCGGGGCTAACAATAGTTGTGAGTGAACTGTTACGTGTAATCAATCCAACGTACATACCTTGTCCTACCACCAGGAAGCACTTGTATGCTCAAATGGTGAACTCTGGGTCATAGCTCGCTGGTTTAAACCCCACATAGATAACCAAGTTAGACCCCATTCCATTCAATAGGCCTCTATCACATGGAACATAGATTTTCTAAAACCACCGCTGTATTTGCTTCACCTTATCGTGCATCTAAATTACTATCTAGACGATTATAACCCTGGCAGTCGCCTTCCAGTCCCAACTCTGATACGTCTGCTTCGGAACCTTAAAAGTCCCCTCACGCTTCATCAGGCGATATCCCTCATGCATAGTCTTCCCTCCCGTTATAGGTCTAAGAATAAGACCAAAGATGGTATTACTCTCAGCCATCAAAAAGACACAGACATCTCCTTGTTGCGGGGTGACTTCGAAATGCGCAAGAAAGGCGTGACCCAGCTCACTTTTAGCGCTATCAATCTCCTTTTGTCCAAGTACGGGTGCCTCAACAGCAAGGAACTGTCCAAGACTCATAAGGAACGCATCATTACCTATATACCTCATCGGAGCCTCTCCCATCTGCTCAGGCTCAAATTCAACCTGACGAAGCCACCTGTCCACCCGAATCCACATTGCGACCGCCAAAAGAGGTTCCCCGCTTGGAAGAAACGCCAAAGATCCACCCTCATTCGCAGATAGCCACGACCAAGTAGGCATCTGCGGGTCCAACGGAGCATTACGATTCTTTCTCTTCCAACAAAGAGAATTCACAAACCGGCACTCTGGTACACCGTGATGAAAAACAACACCCACCTGTGCCGAATACGTCGCCATTCCCAACCACGCCGGCCCAGAATCTGACCAAAATCGAAACTCCCGTCTGCAATAATCCTCTATCAACCTCCCGAAGCGTTCTGTCCTTGAACCCCCTGATGCTTGGCTGATGGCCAGTGACGTAGCCGCCTGGTGCGGCCGGCCGATTCTCTGTCCATGCGGGGCAAACTTTACTGGGTCTTTATCATCCCAATGGTGGCTGCTAGTCATGCCACATGCACACCGCCACAGCGCAACGTTGCCTGTGAGAAATAAGGCTCTAGAAGAGAGCTGACCTTCCTGGAAGGTCCAGCCACGGTTGTTCCAGCGGCTTGCTGCGATTTGCTCTGATATTTCATGGACGCCAAGACGCTTATCTGCAGGTTGCTTTGTAGGCCATGGGAAGGTGACGTGGCTATTGTTATCGGCGGCAAGACAGAGTGTGATAGTAGATAAAGAGTATATGGCAGCCATACATGAGATTTGCTCTTTCTTATCGTCGTTGCTGTCCTGGATAATACAGAGGCGATCGAGCCAGAGATACCTCATGTTCAACTTACGGCAAAGATTAAAGGCTTGGTTGATCATCTGTGTATATTCAAGCTTGGAAAGACCGCCAGGCTGTGTGAGATGAGTATAGTTCGACATGACTGTTTTCCAAGTGGTATCTGGGCCGGCATGGTCGGGTTCCCACATGTAACTGAGGGCAACGTATGGTGGTATTTTTGCGGCAGGAGGGGTCACCAGAGCCATAGTATTCAAGTCAATGAGACGGAACGATGGTGGGAACTTCAGGGCCTGGCTTGGTTTCCTACTTCCCCCTCCGAAGCATTTGCAGATCTTCATCCACTGTATAGCCATCCGCGGGTCGAAGTCCAAAGGTGGATGCTCAACAATCTGTTTCAGCTGTCTCGTCCCGTCGACCACAAACTTATAAGAGCGCTCCCCAACACTCACCCGGACCGTGACCCCGCCTCCCTGCTCCCAAAACGGCATATCAGCCATCACAACGTTCTTTTTCCAGTCCGTCACCGATAGGATAGAATTCGGTATAAGAGGGCAAATATGGCAAGGACAATGAGTCCTGTTCCCTTGGTCCTCGCGGCCATATTCATGGAAGTAGGCATTGATCGAGTATATCAACTGAAAACATCTCTGGCAAACACCCCGAGTACTGACACCCAACCATTTAGGTTTTTCGAACTGCTGCATGATAGTGAGGTCTGAATCAGGTGGTTTCTCAACCGGAGCTGACATGGCTTGACGAAGAAGCTCCACATTCTGTGCATCGCTGGACTTTCCTTCAATACCTAGTGATGGCGGAGAATATTCAAGTAGCGGTAGACAGATAGTCATAAACTTTTCTTTGTTTGCCGCGTAGGAGACCCCCTCAATGTTCACTGGAGAAATGAGTGTTTGACGAAGCTTTGCCGGGTCGATAGGCTTGTGTAAGCGGTAGTTTGGAGCAGGTTCCGGTTTCTTTTTAAAGAATTTGGGTTTCCAGGAAACCATCGTGGTGTTGTATGAGTAGAAAATGAGATTATAGAATAACTTGTCGTTCTGAAATATCCCATGGTAGTACCCATACAACGTACTTTAACATATTTATAGAAATGCATGTGCTCTTTAAAGGATTACTCCACACTTCATCCCAGTCGCACATAGCCGCCCTGCAGTTTCAGTGGAGATGATAGGTAATATGTTACAATAGTATCATCCGAATGTATACGTCAGATGATAATCCTGCTTACGGGCCACTTACATAGACCACCACTAGATCTCATCTTAGTGTAACAGGACTGTCAGCAGATGCACAGGCCTAGCAACTACTACAGAACCAACCTTCGCTAAATTTAGAACAAAGAATTCCAGGAAGCAACTGAAATCCGTACGTCAATGAAATCACGCATGTCGTTCTCACAAGGCTGGTTACACGGCGGGTCCCTACTTCGCGGGGTAGGGGTGGTCATATTAAGTGCTTAATGTGCTTATTCCCTATTACTGTATTATGGGAAGAGACTGTGCATGTCTATAAACCAAAACCACTCTACTTCTTACCCTTTCCCTTCTCTTCATCTTCATCCTCCTCGTCGCTCGATCGAACATCAACGCCCAACTCAAACTCGCTACCCCCTGATAAATGCGGAGCATGCAAAGAGCGATAGCTTCCAGAGCCCAGCGCCAACGAAGCTCGGGGAGACGCAGTACTAGTCGGTGTCCCCGGTATCTTCGGCGACCCAGAAGCTGGAGTATTGGCAGTGGTGGATGCCTTACTCCGACCAAAAGACCATCCAGACGATGTTTTTCGCTTTTCGCCGGCCCATGAGGTCCAGCTGTTCATGTACGAGCTGGCTCGTTGGCCGACGGACATCCCTTCGAGAGACATGCTTTGGCGGTTACTTTTTGTGCCGTCCTTAGAGTCTTCCTTCTCCTTCTCTTTCTCCTTCTCTTCATCTTCACGCTTCTTCTGGGTGTCGCGGAGACTGTCCATGTCACTCCATAATCGGTTGACTACCTGACTAGCACGGTCTTTACCAGCAGCCCAGTTACGACCGATGGCTTCTTTCCCCTGACTGAGTTTCTCATCCAAATGCAGCTCTTTAACCTGCTCGGATATCCGTCTTTGGACCTCGTCAATGGTAGTGTTTCCCGAGCATGGATGCTTTGGTGGCATCAGGTCGAATAGGGCGTCGTCGGTGTAAGAAAGCCACATGCGGTGGTTTTCGGTACGTGACCAGGCATCTACAAACTCATTGCCGTAGTCGGAAGATGGATCGCCGTCAATATGGGGGAGGCGCTGGGCGGGATGGCGAGTAAGGAAATGGTGGTAGCGAACAGAAGAAAGCATGCCAATTATGTACTCTTCGAATTGCATGCGGATAAAGGTTTCGGAGCCCTGGTACTGCAGTGTGGTGGGGTTTGCAGGGTTGGCATCATCCCAGGTGTCGTTAACAGATTGGACGATAAAGTCAATCCATTTGCGATCAGCTGATGTAAGGTTAAGGGCAGACCGCAGAGATGGCGAGGATATGTTGATTGAGTTCTCATCGAGATTAATTAGAATATCGGAGTATCGGTCTCGTTGCTGCAAAAGCAGACTGTTGGTACTTCCAACAATGTAACTCTTCGTCCCCTTGTCCGCCAGCAGATCCAGCTGCTGCAGCGGCGTGTAAGGTCCAAACAAGGCACCCGTACCAAAGATCTGAAGTGGTAAACCAGTAAAAGCCAACTTACTCCCCCGATCAGACGACTTAAAGGACACAGCGCGGGTGAGTGTCTTTTCATAATTATTAAGCGCTGGGTCTGCACAGTCTTGCAGGTTCCGGATAAGCCGTGGAATCAAGGAAATAAGACAGAACTGCACCATGCAAAGGCGGTCGCACCGCGTTCCAAAGAACAACATCTTGGGCTGCAACAAACAGCACTTAAGCAACACAAGCGTTTGCCACTTGAATTCATGGACAAACTCGCGCAGCGAAAGCCCAAGGTACTGGTCACCCCCATCCAAATTCGCATCCATCATACCCCGGCGTTTTTGCTCAGCCAAGCTCTCTTGCAAGCCAACGAGGATTTCAACATCGGTGAAATCACGTTGGGCAAACCAGGCTTGTGTTACGATGCTTAGACGCTCCCGGAGCATGCCGAAGTGCTGAGGGCTGTCGGTGATTACGACGACGGCTTTTTGAACGGTGGACCGGGTTACCTCGGGTGGGCGGTTTATAAGAGCGGTGGCATCGAGTTGACGGGTGCAGGCGATGCCGAAAAGGGATGTAGCGGGGCCGGAGTCATTAGAGGGACGAAGGAGGGTAAAGTATGAGAAGTCTTCTGATGAGCTATCGGGCAATCACATGTTAGCTAGGATAACTGTTTGGGGGGTCATGAAGGTCCAACTTACGCATGCGCGCCATCACTCAAGGCCATAAACGGGAGTAACCCCCATCCATAATCTTCAGTCGGGTCACCCTCAGCTCCAAACCAATGTTCCACCTCAGGTCCGCGAGCATGATGAAAGTCAACGACGGAGACAAGTGGAGTGAAGCCAGCATCATAAGAAGAAATGGGTATGTGTCGTTCAATGGGCGAGAGAATCCCTGGTGCCAAGTCGACGTAAGCTGAAGAGACCTTGACCGGGGTAAGTTTTGGCGGAGCCCCGGAAGACCCCGGAGAACCCGGTTGTGGCGGAGGTGAAGGCGAAGGAGATGGTGGTTGCGGAGAAGGTGAAGGACTAAGTTGGCGTGGTGGAGTGGCCAAATGCGGGTCAGCCCAAGGGTCGATGGGCTCGTCGCTGATCATTATGTTGGTAGGGCCGTGTTATATGTCGAGGGAGGGTCAGAAAGTAAAGTATCTTGTCGTGGTCATAAGCAGTCGTGGGATTCGTAGTCGTCGTTAGCCGGAACCAGGTGTCCAGTGTAACCGGAATATATAGTAAAAAGAGGGGAGTAATATCAGCTTTGAAAAGCCAAAGTAACGTCCAAAAGAAGTAACAGGAAAGAAACTGAAAAAGAACAAAAACCTTAAAAACAAGTCCCGCCTTGTCTTAAGTCTTCCTTCTTAACGTAGCTTTGGCTCTCTGTTTCCCCCCGGCCTTGGCGTTTTTAGAGGGGCCGCCGTGAACTTGAGACCCCGCAAAAGAAGGAAATGTGTGTATGTACAACGAAATTAACGGTGGCAGGTCAACAAGCCGGAAGGTGCAGAGACAGTGGCGTCGGGAGATATGTTGTCTTTGAAATGTCTATTTGTACCATCTGTAGATTAATACATCATTCTAAATCACTAGTCTGACTTTCAATGGAACCCTGAAAAACCTAATACTAACAATCATGCTGTCAGTCTTGTCGAATCACCAACAGATCCTTGTTTTCTCCTCCTAGGTTTGGTTTCCCCACCTAGCTTTGAACCCCACATTATACCCCCTGACAGAACCCTAACATCACTCGGTTTAACCCCAAGGAATCGGATGATCAGGTTTGTGATTTCTCTTCAACATCAAGATATATCTAGCAAATATTCGTCATGAGCGTCGTTAGGAGCCAAAAGGCCCGCGCAATTTCCATCTCCATCTCCTACCCGATAAACACACGGCCCTCTGGTACATTGCTTGTCCGACACTATTCCAACCAAAAAGAAAAAAGGAAACTCCATCAAACTCCTCTCTTTAAACTGCGCTCTCATTAGCCGGCATCGGGTTCAAGGGCGCGCCCAGGCTGGGGTCATGCTCATGAGAGTTTTCTTCAAGCTGGTTATACAGAGTCAGGTAGTTGTCATGCATGGCATGAGCCATGCCCTGAATGTAAGCAGTAGTCTCGGCAGCAGTCACTTCTTCTGTCGACGGGGCCGCGCGGGCGATTATCCCGAGTAGTTGTTAGGGCCAGAATAATCATTTGAAGGGTCCATTTGGCCCTCGACATAGTCGCCGGTCTCACCAGTAGAATTGATCTGTGTGTTGTTGTGGAACGCAACAATATCGGCGTACATCTTCAACTTCCAAGTGTCCGCTGGCGCGCTAATCCCGTCTTCGAAGTCGAATGGGTGCGGCGCAACCGGCTCGTCATCCGGGTCATGGTAAACTGCGAGGTAGGGGTGTTGAAGAGCCTCAGCAGCCGTCAGGCGCTTGCGTGGGTCAAACACAAGGAATCTTTCGAGGATGTCCAAAGCTATATGCACATGTTAGTGTCTGTTCTGGTTTGGCGGAGGATAAATTATTCAACCCATACCTTCGGGGGAAGCATTTGGGAACTTTCCGGCAAAAGGCACGGGTTCGTGGTGTGGCAGTGACTGCACGAATCTCAGGGTCTAAAAACAAGACAAACAAAAACATGGTTAGCATCCAAGGCTCCAAGGCCCGCGTCCTAAAAAGATTAATAAAGTTCCTTCTTACGTTCTCACTGGTGATGCCCTCAATGATGTACGGGGGCGGGTTTCCAATCAACTCCGTGATGATCGAGAACTGATGCACGTGATCCTTGCCGGGGAATAATGGCGCACCGTTAATCATTTCAGCCAAGATGCATCCCACACTCCAGATGTCGACAGCCACGTCGTACTTTTGCCAACTGAGCATGATCTCGGGAGCACGGTAGTAACGAGTGGCAACATATCCGGTCATGAGGGGGTCTTGGACACGAGCAAGGCCAAAGTCGCAAATCTTCAAATCGCAGTTCTCGTTAATGAGAATGTTGCTGGGCTTGAGATCACGGTGAATAATACCAGCCGAGTGCACAAACTTGAGAGCACGCTATTATGTAGTGTTAGTATGTTGAAGCGCATAGCGACCAGGTAAGTAGTCTCTTAGACATACCAGAATTTGGTAAGTGAAGTACACGATGAAGTGTGGCTCTAGAGGACGAGTCGTCAAGAGGCGGTGAAGGTCAGTACCCAGAAGCTCTGTGACGAAATAACTGCAAATTGAGTAGTTAGCGTACCCGTTCTATAGAGCAATTGGCAAACAATATCACTTACATATCCTCATTAGGAGAAACGAAAATATCGTTAAGGCTGATGACGTTCTCGTGTCTGAGGTTCATCAAAAGCTTCAACTCGCGGTAAGTGCGCTTAGCAAGCACATCCGTCTTGAACGGCTTGACAATCTTCTTGATGGCAACGCTTTGGTTCAGCAATTGATCGCGAGCCGAGCTATAATTATGTGCGACGACAATGCATTGGTTAGTTTGCTGATGTTGTACGAATGCGGGGTTTAACGGCAGGGGCCGCGTGTCCGCCGGCTTACCACACGAGTCCGAAGGCGCCCATTCCAACAGGCTGGACGTCGCTGTATCTGTATCACAATAGGAAGTTGTCAGTATTGGCTTTTCAAGAAAAAGGCGGCTGCTTTAAATGGCAATTACTCGAGGACGAATGAACTTACCGGGACGTAATGTCGAACATGGTGCCGAAAATCTCGGTGCGCACGAACTCGGCCATCTTGAAGGTTATTGAACGGAGTGTACTTGTTAAAGTGGTTTGGGTATTGCCGGCTCGGTCGGAAAAGAAAGTAAGAAAAAGGATGAAATTGGTCGCAAGGGAACAAGTCAATAAATATTGCGAGCAAGACAGCTCAGGTCAGGGATGGCAGATGGCAGATTGTCTAGCTTGGCGGAGCGGGGTCTTTGTGAAGACAAGAGCGAAAATGCTCTAACACAATTGGATAGCAAGGCAAAGAATAGGCGGCAAGTAATAACCAAACTAGTTGTAAGATAGCGGCAAAGGACTGACCGGCTTTAGTTCCTTTTGAAAAAACTAAAGATGTCTCAGAATATATTTGGCGGCCAAATAAGGCGTAGATACTTTGTTGAAGAGAAATAACAAAGTCTCAAAAGAAAGGAAAACACTCGTTGTTGTTATTATAAGAAGACGGAACAAATGGCGGGGCAGATAAATGTGTATCTATATAGGCTAGACCCAGAAGGTGAACAAGGCACAGGAAGACAAGGAACTGCTTCGTATTAGGTGGTGCTTTTTTTATTCCGTGCCGACATCGATTGAGCGCACGGTTCGAAGAATCAGACGGTTTAGGACGATAATATAAACGACGACAGCGACGACAGAGATGACACAACCACAAAATAAGTGTGTAGTTCGTGGATTTGCAAACTTTGGGTAGGAGCTATCATCAACGCATTAGCTCGAGGCTGAGGGGGGAAATAACTTCTTGGAACCCTTTCCCAAAAGGATCAGCCGACTTGGGGAATTTTATAAGCTAAGGCACGATGACCAGTAATCCGTGATTTACACATGATATGCATACACTGGGTTTGAGAGCCAATGGTTTCCCAGGTCTGACTGGTTGTGCCGCATAAAACCTCCAACTCTGATGGTGACGTAGCCATCCCCCACCTTCGATTGTCGGCAACCAATCTTGTGGACCAGCCGACTCAATGCCTAGGGTATGATTGTGATACATACAATGCGTCGGGGAGCTTGCCATGTGCAGATATCTTAATTTGGGTACTTATACGTATACAACGAGAGTAGCTGCTGAAAATCATACTGTCGGGCCTCACAGATGAATCCCGCAATGGCAGTCCAAGGTCATGTTTCTTGATGCCCAATAATTGTCACACCTAGTTCATCAAGGCCCAACACAGCACATTTGTCATAGCCTGTTCCATTTAATCCATTGTTCCCGTTCAATGTAACCCACCAAACAAGTTTATCAAGAAGAAGACTTTGGCTGTTCAATTCAAAGATAAAGACTTGAGCTTTATGCCAATAAGGCGGTCTCAAATAAGGGATTGTCTGGTTTTCTTTTCCTTCCCTTTCTCTTTTTCTATTGAGTCAAATCAATCATCGCGAGAGCATACCCTTCCGGGCCAAAGTGGTCCATCCTAGCTAGTGACATCATTGTGCATGAGCCAACAAAGAAACTCAAGCTACTCCTTTTTTATTTCTCCTTCTACAAAATGTTTACTTATCCATCCCCTTTTACTGCAACTACCATTTTTCTCAATCCGAATTTGTCACCCAACACAAGGGTTATTAACCCACACACATGTTCACCAATATCCTGATCTGGAAAATCCAAGGTTCAGCTTGTTAACCCTGATTCGGCAAGTAACACCGCGCTTTTACCGTCATCTAATTGAACTACGCGTCGCGATCAGTGGAATGTGGGTTATGTACGGACAATATAACATAGGCCGGCCTTGGGGTTTGTCTTGCGCACTATATCAGCGCATGACAGGCCTGTAGCACAGGGCCCCCATACTGAGCTTTGCATATCGGAGTATCGATACATGTCGAGGATGAAGTTGAGTAGCTGCAGATTCAGTTGTTTGATTTAGAGGTTCTTTCCGCAGATATACAGCTCGAATTAGGTGATTGATTTTCGCAGCCGTCCAAGGAAACAGCAAAATATACAAATCATCCAATTTTCGTGACTTTTCCACAGGACATAGATGCATACATATCCTTTGAGAATCATCTTCCAGCGTTACTTTCTATCTCATTTGTTTTATCCTACCCCCAGACCATCGTCTTAAAAGCCAACCGGCCAATTGGAAGGCACCTGGAGTTCCCGCTAACTGACGCTATCCCGTCATCGCGACTGCGACTGGGTCTATCTGATAATCATTCCTTTGCGACATCGTCCGGGTTTTTTCCTGTGTTGGCTTTTTCAGCATCTGCTGTGTGGCTATAACTCCTTGTGCTCTCTTTCATTTTGTTTACATACTTTTTTCCCATTAGTCTTCCCCCCTTACCGACCGATTTCACTCTCTTACAGCCTGCCACCACTTGGAGTATATTCGAATGAAGATTTGAACCAATCACTATGCCGACCATCGAAGTGTCGCCGTCCGCGACTAGCGGACTCCAAGATGTCGCAAACGCGCTTCTGCGGGCCAAGCGTGTGGTGGTTATCACTGGCGCTGGCATCAGCACTAACTCAGGCATCCCGGTATGTCGGACATACTACTCCAACATGTCTTTTATCTATATGATACTGACAGTCTATTCTTTTCACACGACTTAGGACTTCCGCTCTGAGAATGGATTGTACTCTCTAATCCAGGCTCAATTCGATGCTGCCGCCAATGCTTCTGCCAGCCGTGACCATACCGAGTATCCTGATCCCCAGCCCCGAAAGAGACAACGGACTGGCCTCTCGACATCCAGCCCCGTGGTCCCAACAGACGAGACCACCTGCCAGACAAAAAACGAATCAGAGGACACAACCCCCATAGACACTACCGCTTCTGATTTAGCCGCCGCGGCCCAGAAGCTCCGGGCTGATGGTATTACTATGGACCTCCCGTTTTCTCCAAATCCTCGGCCAGCTGGCCCCGTATCACGAATTTCATTGGGGGCTAGTGCGCTTCTTTCTAGTCCGTTGTCATCTCCGCCTACTGGTGCATGGGATTCATATGATGATTACATGCAGGCAGGCAAAGATATCCATATGACTGAGGGAGAAGAAGAGGTTGAAGATGAGTGCCAAGAAGAACAAGTAGAAGGCGAAGACGGTGGTCCTAAATCAGCATTTTTGGCTCGCACACTGCCGAACATAAAAGGAAAGGATCTATTCGACGCCCAGATTTGGTCAGATCCCCTTCGTACTTCGGTGTTTTATACGTTTGCGACAACTTTGCGACAGAAAGTCCGTGAAGCCCGCCCAACACCCTCACATCAGTTTATCAGCCACCTGCGGGATCGCGGAAAGTTGGTCCGTTGCTACACCCAAAACATAGACATGATTGAAGAGAAGGTTGGCTTAAATACAGAGTTGGAGAAAGGTCCAGGGTCACGTAGCCGGTTCACGCGCAAGACGACACTCCAGCGGGCAGAAAGCATGGCAAATATGGAGCCTGGTTCTATGGACTCACAAGACAACTCCTCGGACGAGTGTGAGGCCCGCTTGCCCGCTTCGCAGCCACTGCCACGACTCACAAGCTTTCCTTCCGATTTGTCGCATGCATCAGGTAGCCCTACGTGTGCTACGCAACCAGAGGGGGATGACTCTGATAAGATGATTAACAGCATCAAGAAGCCAGAATGCCAGTCTGGAGTTGAGTGTGTATATCTCCATGGCTCTTTACATTACTTGCGCTGTTTTGTCTGTGGAAAGACTTGTGAGTGGGATCAGGTCGAGGATGAAACTATGGCAGGAGAACAACCAGATTGTCCCCACTGCACGGGAGCCACAGAAGCTCGTAAGGAAAGGGGAAAACGTGCCCTTGGTATTGGGAAGCTTCGTCCAGATATCGTTTTGTACGGCGAAGACCACCCCAAGTCGGAACTGATTCATCCCATCGTTACAAGGGATCTCGGTACTGCTCCAGATATGATGATCATTATGGGGACTTCGTTGCGTGTGCATGGCCTGAAAATTATGGTGCGTGAGTTTGCCAAGGCCGTACACACCAAGGGAGGCCATGTGGTATTTGTTAACTTTACCAAGCCACCAGACAGCATCTGGGGTGATATTATTGACTACTGGGTGTCTTGGGACTGTGATGCCTGGGTAACAGACATTAAGGACCGCATTCCCTTGTTATGGGTTCCAATGGGCGAAGAAGAGGAGTGGAAGCGGAAGCAGCGTGAGACTGCAAAGGCTGCCGCTCTTGAAGCCAAGGCCGAAGCAAAAGCTGCCGAGAAGGAGGCCAAGGCCGCCGAGAAAGAGGCAAAGGCTGAAGCAAGAGCAGCCGAAAAAGAAGCCAAGGCTGAGGCCAAAGCCGTTGCTAAGGCAGCAGAGAAGGCCGCGAAAGACGAAGCCAGGGCTGCTGAGAAGGAGGCAAAGTTGGAAGCTAAAGCTGCAGAACGAGCTGCCAAGGCCGAAGCTCGTGCAGCTGGGAAAGAGGCCAGGTCTTCACGGAGGACTTCCAAGAATAACTCGTCTAGCGTCACTCCGACAGGGTCTGCAGAACCCGGTGATCGTGCTGTCATGAGTGACCAACTTGGGCTGGATTCTAGTTCGGTAGTCGATGGACCAACAGCATCTAAACCAAAGCGCAAATCTACTAAGCGCAAGAAGCCGGATCTTGGACTTCCTGAAATAAATGGGGGTCCTGCAATTAATGGCTACGCTGCCTTGGATAACACTCGCTTTGCGTTTGAAACAGGATTACGGCCGATTAATCCTCCCACCTCAATGCCCACATTTTCGGTTTGCCAAAGTATCCAGCCCAAGAATATTCCAGCAGTGCCACCGGTTCAATCAGAATCTAACAACTCTGTTCCGGCGGGCCGCGGAGTAGTTTCTGAAATTCTACCCCCGCCCCCACTATCGGGGGCATCGTATCAAGCTGGCTCTGTTGTGACATCTGCAATGTCATCTGCTGTTTGCTCCCCTCGCTGTTCTCCACCGCCTGCGTCTCAAAGAGGGCCCCCATTGGAGACGCCTCACACGGCGTCAGTCTCGCGCACTTCATCTGTGCTGATTGATCCCAAGTCTACTGTTGAGAACGGACCGTTCAAGTTTGATCCCTTCAAGCCAAACACTAAACTTCCCCGACGGATGTCAGCAAACATGTTGCCACCAATGACGCAAAAAGCACGCCGTGCTTCCATGGCCGAGTCACTTGACAAGTTTGCAGCCTCGAGTTTAGTTTCTACGCAGCTTCCACGTGTCAAGGGACATCGCAAAACACTATCGTGGACACAAAATCCGTTTTTCATCCAAAATTCGCCTGTTGGACCTATGACCGGTGGTGCAAATCGCCCATATAGTCGGGGATATTCTGGCTATGGTAGCATGAGCGCCTTTGGCGGGCTCGGCGGCCTGGGATCTTATGGTGGTGGTGCTTCCTCGTCCAACTCTAAACCACGAACCAAGTCTATGTCTCACTTTGGTCAACAACGACCACTTTCAGTCAACACTATCCGGGAAATGCGACGGCTACAAGATGAGTACATTCATCCGACTATTGAGCGTGATGAAGACGACATGGAGTTGCCTAAGCTTCCCTCTGTGATATCGGACGACGAGGAGGATAAAGCGAATGTCTCGTGGGGTCCCGATGACCAGTTGGCGAACGAATCAGAGCTTGGCACTAGACCTGCAACTGTGGAAGAGGAAGATGGTGTTGCAGATGAGTCTATGGTATCTACAAAAACTACCACTGCAGTTGAGAAGGACATCTCGATCGTGATTAAGCCTGAACCTAGTGCGACACCTATGCTTTCTGATAAGCCGTCAGCCACCCACGAGGATGAAGACAAGGACATGGAAGATGTCGCTGAAGACGTCACAAGCCAAGGTATGGATATTACCCGGTCATTGACCCAAGAGGTATTACCAAGCAATGGCAACGAGAAAGCATCAGCTAAAAAGCCAGTTGCCAAGAAGTCAACTGGAAAAAAGACGGCTGCAAAGAAAGCAACGAAGACTCCAGAAATACGGACTACTAGGAAAACCCGGTCGACTAGAGCAGCCGAGGTTGCAACAGAAGCCGTAAAACAACCGCCTAAACGTACCAAGGCGGTTCCAAAGCGCAAGACTCAAGCCTCGTTGCCTCCGCCTATGATGACTCGCCGCCGCACACGGGCACAAGATCGTGTTCTACGCAGCGCTCGTAAGGGAGATGATACACAGACGGAATGATAAAGCTGCAAGGGTGCGGAAGCGAGTCCAATGATTGATGATGAAATGAAAAAAGTATAAAGATTCAAAGTAATATATGTGGTTCACCCAATGTTTGAAGTTGCATTTTTTCACAATATGCCTGAAAGCGGATGTATTTTATAGTGACTACCAAGGCATTGATATGCCGACTAACCCCAACGCCGCGCTAATTATTGGCTACTTTTTGTAATTACGAAAACGGAAATATATAGACGCAATGAAAGGAACCACCCAAAAGAAATCCCAGAGAACATAAACTCACAAATAAGCTGTGTGGTTACGTTAATGACGAGTAACACTGTTGCGATTACGCTCCTTCGCACTAGGGCCGACAGGCCGAATATACTTTGAGAATGAGAAGTTTTTAACTGAAGAGAAAGACGACTTGCGACGGGGCTTCTCGACATCTGCTGACTCGTGCGCAAAGTGCCGAACAGGCGTAGCGGGCGTAGCCGGAGGTTCAGCGGTAGGAGTGTCCGGGGTCAAGGTAATAGGAGTAGGAGGCGTAACAGTGACGGGCGTGGCGGGTGTGATGGGTGAAGCTGCGGAAATTGCAGAAGTTGGGCTCGGTGAACGAGAGACAGATGCTCGTGGTGAACGACTTACAGAGTCACGACGAGATGGGGTTATTGAAGCCCGTGGAGACGGGTTTAGCGGGGATGTGTGGACGGGCGACGTGGTGGAGGCGTGTCGGGATGAGGCGATACTGTAGTTTATAGAAGGACGACGTGAAGTGAAGTAGAGATGTTGTGGGTGGCCGGCTGAGTGACGGCGGTCTTTGGGACCATAGCTGGATGATGAGTCTCGACGGGCACTGGGAGGGCCGGAGACGGAGGAGCGCGTGTTGGAGGGGAAGGGCATGCGTAACTCGGGGACTTCCTGTGGAGGAGCCAGGGGACGCGTGGCGACGGGGGAGTAGCCGAGACGGAGGGAGTCCCGGGCTGCATGCTGGGGGACATATGGCTCATGAGTGGGAGGTGCGGGGCATGTTGGGTCCAGAGGGTCAGTGGGCGATTCGATAGCTGAGGGGGAGAAGTCATTGGAGGCACTGATGGACCAGAAGCGACGGAAGCTGGACGGCGTGGTGGAGGCGTTGGAGTGGGTGGAGGTTGTTGAGAAGACTGAGGAGACGGAGGGTGTCTCGGAGGTGCGGCGAGTGGATGGGCGACGGAGGTTCATGGGGTTGGGGAGGAGAGAGGGGCGCCGGGAGGACGATGGAGTTGTGATGGGGGACTCGGGAGCCACGCTGAGGGTGGATGACGTGGCGGATTGGGAGGCCAGAGTTGAAGCGGGAGACATGTTGGATATTTGTTGTGGTGTTGAAGGATGATAATTTGGAATGGGAGTGGAGAAGCGGGACTCGGACTTATTTATGCCATCTCGCCATGATCTATCTCCATACAACTAAGTACATATATTTTCTACATTGAGTTCTCACTTACACTCTCACTATATACACCCCGGCAACATGATCCCTTGAACCACGCCCTACCCGAGTCCACACACCGTCGATGACGCCGGATTCGGTAAAGCGCTGTCATAGCTCGTGTGGGCTTCCAAAAACAGCTAATGGCATGTTACCATGTTTCTTGACGGCTTCTACAAGGGAAGGCCATGGTCGTGGCGAATAAGAGATCGATATTCCAGTGAGACATGGACGGTGACTGACGGTGTGGTCCGTGGCGGGTTTCTTGGGATTTTCGGAGGATGGTTCTGTGGGGTTACGAGGGAATGTTTGTGTATGAGTGGATTCTTTGTTCGTGAGGTTGTTGGCATTGGTGGATTGTCGTCCCACGGACATGTATGTATATATCTGCTCGGGAGTCCGTGGGTTGACGCCGCTAACATGCTTTTTTTGCTGTACCATCAGTGAAATATACCGCAGCTGAAGTATTCTCACCAAACTATTGACGGGTCCTACGCTGTCTAGTTTAAGGTATAGTTTAAACTTTCTAGCATACCCGCTTGGCCCATCGAGGTACATACATATTCCGGTGGAATCTTGAACGGGGTTAGTTATCATGTTAGGACCATCATGACAAATTCTGTACAATAACAGTCGGGGCTTCTTGCTTATTTTGGATACATGTTTCCCGACACCCAGGTGCTGGTGGAATGTGAAGAGTCTTGTGTGAAGTTACTTGGACTGGTTTGGGGAATAAGAATAGCAGAGCTGATGAGAACAAAGGCTGATTTTGCGCAAAGAGCCCGCTGTATGGAGAACTCTTCACTCTAACATGCCGCCATCTCACTGTTCCCTCTAGAGTGAAGAGTTTTAACAGGCTAGTCTCTAAGAAAATGTGATAGTGATACAGTCCTCGGCATCGGTACGGTTCCTGCATACCCCCGTCTAACAAACTAGCCTATAAGCAGTCAACTACGGCCGAGACATAGCGCCCGAAGCTCACGATGGTAGGATGGGAAGGAAGAAGAATAAGGAAAGAAACGTAGCATTGACCAGTAGCTAATCAGTCAATGGCGGATGTCGGAGCGGTCCACTTCGCTTATACAACCTTGCCTGTATGGTTAGCGGATATCTCAAAGACGGATAACTGCGGGCGCTTGTCGGGCGGGGTTGGTCAAAGAGTGTCGAAGGTGTTGTCTCACTTCGTCCCAGACATTGGACAAGTCACAGTGTGAGTGGAAAGCTATGGGCTGTTTTCGTAGGGTTCTTTTGTTAACGGGCAAGATTAGATGATGTCTTCTTTGACACCTGCTTGCCTAGAGACCACATGTCTGTCAGGAGAGACATGCACTCTTAACTAACATCTCACTCATCCCTAGAGCGAAGTTGATCTAGACTTGTATAAGGCACAACACATGTACATACAGGGGATTGGCAAGAATATTGTCAGAAGACAGCACTATATTTGGTCAACCGACGAGGCGACCCGCTATATAAAACAATCTAGGGATAAGAAGAATCATGAATCCGGATATGGAAGAATGTCTAGAAGAAGTAATTTTGACAAACTAGGAAATACACAAAAGAAAGAGATATATAAGAAACGCCAGCAAAAGACCCTAACCCATAAGTATACAGAAGAACCCAACCCAAAAGAACAAAAGAAAAAAAAACATGAAGAAAAGTTTAGATGCCCCAGACAATGATGACAGCAGCAAAGACGCTTAAAGCAAATGAGCTGCCAGACATGCTGTCTTGTGGGCGAACGGAGTGAGCAGCACTGCTACTTGAGGAACCACCACTGTTAGTCAGATCCGTGTGCGTACGCCCAGTAGCATCGGTGACATTGTTAAGGTAATCGGCTGTATCCATGCTAGGACCTCTGTTCCAGAAATCAACAAGGATAAAGACGGGTTGGATGCCGTACTCCTCGGTACATTCACTACCGTGCAGACCAAGAGCACCGGTGGTGTTGAGACTGTCGCTGTTGGTAGTGTCGATGGAGTCCACGTTGGGAATCTCAATGCTGTACGTCAAGATGTCGTATTTCTTGTAGAGGAAGTGGTTCATCAGAGGAAGGTAGCCGGAAGAGACTGCCGAGGCGGCAGAGCTGAGAGAGGTGGGACGGTCGAGAGTGCAGTTGAAGCCGTCGAGGGAGGTGACTTCATAGGCGGTCTCGAACATGTAGGTCCACTCGTTGAGAATGTAAGGGTAGGTAGAGTTATAGGTGATGGCGGCAACGAAGGTGACAAGGCGGGTGTTGGCTTCAATCATAGTGCGCAGAGTGGGCCAGCTGCTGGTGACACTGGTGCTTTCGGGGGTGTATCCATACTCGCTGATACCAGAGCTAGTGTAAACCTCACCAAAATCGGAAGCATCAGCGTCATCAGAGTTGACTATAAGAATGGTGACAACCTCGTATGGGTTATCGTCCATCCAGGTCTTGACGTCACCAAGCCAGTCCTCGAGCGGGCCAGCGTCTAGAATCGAGCAGCTAGTATGACACATCCGAAGAGTCGAGTTTTCAACGTGTACCTGAACCTGCAACAATCTCAAACCAGCGTCCAAGGCCCAAGTAGCATTGTAGTACTGAGTACCCGCAATCGAGTAACTAGTAGAAGAATCTCTCAGGAAAGAAGAGTCGTGAGCGCCCATGTGCGTGACGTTGTTATATTGTCTGTCACACAGGGAAGCAGCATTGTTACACGCCGTATCACTAGTAGTCGTCTGGGTAGTCGCCGTAGAAGCAGCCGCCGTCCCAGTAGTTGTCTGGGAAGTAGCAGTCGTCGTACTCGCAGCAGCTACTGCCGCCGCCGTGGTGGTTGTCGTGCTAGAGGAATCGGCAACAGCTGCGTTACCAGCCGACATACCGCTGCCACCACTCTGAGACCCGCCGCTGCTGCCGCCGCCCATTTGTCTAGGGGAAATCGCCGTAGCCGCGACGGCAGCGGCCATGGTGAGAATCGAGGAGAATTTCATTTTTGGTGATGTGTTGAAGGAGGAATCCGGGTTAGGGTATGACTTGTACGGAGATGAGAATTGCCGGAATAGGAAGTTTTGTAGGGAGGACAAGAAAAGGAAGATATAGGAAAGCACAAAAGAGGAAGGGAAAAAGTAGAAGAGAAGAAAAGAAACGAGATGTATCAGTCAAGATATCTCAAGTTTGAACACAGCGAAACAAGGTAAACGGGGAAGCTTTGTGAATTGGGGAGCTGTAAAGAGAAACCTCGCTGTAACTCAACAAATATTCATGAGCCTGGTATAGGAGGTGGTGGGCTTTCATGCCCTTTTTGTTCTCGTCAGGTTGGGTCGCTTAGCTTTCTCCTGTCAAACACAGACGTCAGCATTAGACGCTGATCAAATCACACTGCCCACAAACGCAAACATATACGGGCCTTGGTCTCGTTCAAGGCCTAGCTAAGCCCCAAACACCGCCGTTAAACTTATGGGTGGACAGGGATCCATATCCATCGCCGTTGGCTTGGCGGTTGATGACGCGGACCTTCCGACGACATAGGGGTGGTATCCAGTGCAATTGGGATTCTGCATGTCAAATTTGTTCATTGTTTGCGAGAATCCCGTCGCCACATGTCCACCTATTGGCTTCTACAACAGAAGCTTCGATACCTAGCTTCCGTCCCGTCACCACATTATCACCATCAGTGTTCTAATTCTGGAGAACCCTAACCCAGCTCTGCATGTTTGCTGGCCAAGCGATGCAAGAAAACCAGGCTATGCTGTCAGCGACCGGTGCGAGAGGGGCTGATTTCTTCTTGGCCCATTTCTCTTGGTGACAAAAGCTCATCAATGGGAAATAAGAATTCTGCTTGGCATAGCATAGCCGTGGTGGTGGTATGGGAAACTTTTAGGTTTGTGTATGGACCCGCGTGGTGTCGTCGTCACCTTTAGGAATAAGATCCACAATGGAAACTAAAATGACAAAGCATGGTCCATAGCTTATCCTCTTTAGGCCGTAGTTACATGTTTAACCCTATATGTTGATGATGAAACGCGTGTGTATTGATCATCGTGGGATGATCTAGAACTGCCGTCGTTTCAGTTGTTGGTTGCCTACGGTTAGCTGTATTCCGCACTAAAAACTCAGCACTGGTCTTATGTGCGGGATCATCAGTTTCACGGGTGTTTTTCGTCTTGATCTCTGCATCGTATACAGACATATAAAATGTCCGGGGCAGGCTTGAAGCTTCAGTCATAAGCTTATTGCTTGTCATCAGTGAACAATTGGCTTGTGCCTCGTTATACCGTCCTCTATAGATATCCCGAATATCTACATTCGCCGAGAACTCTCGTATATCAACCTGCATGTATCCACCTCAAGTTGTCGTCATCAACACCGCAGCAGAATCCTATACCTATTTTGAACTCCGTATTACATGCAAACCAAACTCTTAATCCTTGTTTGCAGTCGGACACCGGCAACCCTGTTCACGTGAGTAACCCTACAATTGGTATATTTAAGGCCTATTACGAGGTTTCTTTCCAACAAGCCATGCGCAGTGGTTAACCACTGTCGAGACTCACCATGGTGTAGTTGGTTATCACGTTCGACTGTAATTGCAAGTTGCCATCGAAAGGTCACCGATTCGATTTCGGTTGGTGAGAGCATCAATTCTTTTTTGGACTTTTTTGCTCCACTTAGGGTATAACTCGAGATCCTTCAAGCTAACATGACCATTTTCCACGTCATGGGTGATCAAGGTTAACGTCTCCGGACAACAGAGCCGATCCCGAGACAAAGAACTTGTTGGACGACGCCCTGTAGATATAGCTCTCACTGGTTGTGGGTTTACTGTTTTTTTTCCTAGAGTGAGGGACCGTATGTGGAGGACGGTAACAAAACGTTGTCATTGCCATCACCGAAGCTACCACCACTACCTGACGAGCTCAATGAGTTATCATCACTTCACTTATGAGGAAGAACAAAAGCAACAAATATAGCAACAACTATAGCAAAACATATTTTTGGAGTAGCGGTATTCTAATTGAACCATCTTGTCTAGCAGAAGTGCCGAAGAACTAAGAACCAGACTGCCGAAGCTGAACCGGATGACGTTGGTGATTTGGCAAAAGGGGATCATAATCACGCAATTGGTAGGCTGGAGGGCAATGTACATACATACTTCTCACACGTGGTCAGGAACTTTGAGGTAGGATTGATTCGAGGGAGATTCTCGAAATGGCGGGTTGCAGTGAAAGGGTGAGACATACAGGTTTGTATTTGTTTATACATATGTACATATACCACGAAGATCCGGCAGACAAGGCGGGGCATTTTAGAGAAACAAGGTATCACCAAGTATTGACGTAGTGCCATGTGTGAGAGATGTGACTAGATGGTACTTGTACACGTAGATGTGTGAATGTGCAACATTGGGAGAAGTGCCGGGTGGCAAGCATCGTATGTATCTACCATTTGCCGCCATCCTTAGGCAAGCCGACTCCAAGAATATCACACAGCCGACCAGTCAAAACAGGTATACCCCGCATCTCTCTATGGATATACACTTCACTTGCCCGATCAGTTAAGCTATTGGTAGCCCCCTGGTATGTCTAAGTGAGGGCTTCAGCTTGACAGGGATGGTCAGCTTGCGCGGGACATTGTGTATGGTTACATGGAAATAGAGAGCTTTTTGTTCCCGATGATTCTCGTGAGCAAATCACTAGGGCGAGGCTGGTTCCCGAAAGGCGGGGTTAATGGGATAAAGAGGGTGATGGCGAGGGTTGGTGGAAGAGCTACAGACATAAAAAGGCAGGTGTTCCGTGGTCAAGTAGGACGTTGTTGTTGTGTCTTCTATATCCACAACTTTTCCTCATAACACAAGACATATTCACAATGTTCGGCTTCGGAGATGTAAGTTTCACTAGCATAGCAATCCTTTGATACCCCACTAACACCATCCCCTAGAACGACGACGACGACAAGAAGAACCGTCGCAACGACGATAACGATTCGTTCGGGTCGTCCAACGACAACAACAACAACAACTACGGCTCGTCTGGTCGCGACAACGACTCCTACGGGTCCTCCGGCAACTCCAGCTTCGGTTCCAACCGTGACGACAACGACTCATTTGGCTCATCAGGCCGCGGCAGTGACAGCTATGAATCCTCCGGCCGCGACAACGGCTTCTTTGGCACTTCTAACCGCCAAGACGACGACGAGTCTTCGGGCTTCGGATCCTCTGGTCGCGGCAACGACTCGTATGGGTCTTCCAACACCTCGGGCCTAGGCTCGTCTGGCCGTGACAATGACTCGGACTTTGGATCCTCAGGCCGTGGTAACAACGGGTCCTCTGGTTTCGGATTCTCGGACCGTGATGATGACTCCTATGGGTCATCCAACAATGATAGCTTCGGCTCCGGGCGTGACAGTGACAATTATGGCTCCTCTGGACGGGGTAACAACTCGTCGTCGGGCTTTGGGTCTGATCGCGACAACGATAACTTTGGATCTGGCCGTGATAATGACTCGTACGGATCCAAGGGGTCATCCGGCTTTGGGTCTAATCGCGATAATGATAGCTATGGATCTGGCCGCGATAATGACTCGTATGGATCCAGGGGATCATCGGGCTTTGGCTCTAGCCGTGACGATGATAACTCATTTGGCTCGTCGGGTGGCGGTGGTGGCTTCGGTGGTGACAATGACAACGGATTTGGTAGATCCGGTGGCCGCGGTGGCCGTGATGATTACTAGAATAGTATACTAGACTATCTGGTGTGATGATATAACGAAATGAAATAAATCAGAAATTACCCACTTTGTTGTGCAATGACAAGTAGTACAAGGATGGTGACACGAACTCGGGAATCAAGCAAACATTCGAAAACTTCTATTCATGGAATCATACTACGTGTGAATTAATCCTGTGCTCATCACATTTACGGAAAGAGCGCCACTGGTTCCTCTCTAACCCGCTCCTTCTTCACTCTGATGAAAAGAGCACCATTGGTCAACATGCCCTCGGCATCAACAAAACGAACAAATCCGTATCCGTCCTTAAGTCTATCAAGTCTAACAGCCGCCCAAGCAGCCAAATCATCCGTACCAATCTCGTTATCACGAACGGTAAACCGGACAAACGTCAACTCCTCAACGACACCTCTCACATTACTAATAACCAACTCCTCGCCAGCAAAGTCGGCCTCTGCCCCTTTCTTCGTAGCACTGCGCGCCTTGTAGGAAGCTTCGTGGGTAGATTCGGAATCGGCGTCGGCAGTGTCAACGGGGAGGGTCTGTCCCATGTTGGCGCGTTCCTCGGGTGTCTCGGCGTGGAGCTCGACTTTGACGTAGGGCTTGAACGATTTATCGGATTTGTCACCTGGGGGGAGTGGGAGGTTTTGCGCGCAGAAGATTTGGATGGTGAGGGTGTAGGTGTAGCGGGTGAGAGGCTCAAGAGCGGTTCCGGGACCGCGGGAACGGTAGCCTAGTTGAGAGAGGTGTTGTTAGTTAATGAAGTATTGAATAGAGATGGAAGCGCAAATACATACCTGGAGGCTTGAGAACGTAGCCCTCCGTGCCGGCAAACATAGCTTCGTTGAGCATCATACCCTCGTCAAGATTCTGCCAATTCAAAGCAACAACCTGTGCACCCTTACGCCAACAAGTCGCAGGCTCAAGGTTCCCCGAACGGATGCGTAAGCCGTGGGGATAAGTGCGCATCAAGAAGTTGGCATTATGCATCAAAAGCTCTCTCCCGTTCTTCTCATGATGTTCCGCAATAGCCTTCTCGCTCAACGAAAAGATATGCGTCGGCATTACTGCCTCCTTCTGCTCCAAGCCCTTGAAGGATACACCTCGGCAGTAGAAGCCCAGTACACTCAGTTCCTGGATGATCTTGGAAGGTTTAACCTCCTTTCCAGAAGCTGTCTTCTCCAAAGGCTCCCCGGTGACCTCCTCTGCAACCTCTGCCACACCCTCTACTACCGGCGGGGCATACTTAACCTTAACAATCAACTTTCCCCGCAAGTCACCCGGGGCCGGCAGCCTGTCAGGTTCGTCAGTAGGTGGGCTAAGTAACATTTCACCCCATGTCTCCTTCATAATGTTGACCATAGCCTGCTGCTGCAGAGCCGAGCAATGCACCTCGAGAGAGACGATGACAGGGAGGGTGCTCGTCACAAAAGCAGTTTCGGCAATGGCGGTGCAGACATCGCGGAAAGAGATCTCCTTTGTGAGTGTGTATCCGTGAAGAACGCGGGGTTCGGGAAGAGGTTCAGGGACGTCAGCGGTAGCAGGGGTGGCGAGCTGTGCTTCTAATGGGGTGTTAGTCGGTATCACACAAGACATACTCACAACCCAACTCACCAAGTGTCAAGTTCGCCGCCTTATCAGCCAGATCTTCAGCAGCCGTCTTCTCCTTCTCCTTACTAGAAGTAGTAACCCTCTTAAGCTTAGCCATAAACCCTCCCTTCTTCTCAGTCTTCTCCGTCCTCTTCTTATGTTCTGCCACCTTCAACTTGTGAGCTCTCTCATCATCATCATCACTGCTACTCAAAGAACTCAAATCATCGGTGTCTTCACCATCCCACACATCAATCTCCACACAACGGCATCCGCGCAATAAGACATTCCGGTACGCATCTGCGCTGGAATCACTCGATAGCTGGTTTCCCGTCAAGTAGGTATTATGACTGGAGCTGATAAAGTAACTGGCCAACGGCCACCCATAATCCATCTTCTCAGCCTCTCGAAAAATACATCCATCCGCAGAAGCAAAATGCTCCAAAAACTGGGCAAAAGTCACCGCCGTCTTCCCCGCCAGACCCGCCGGCACCGAATTAACAGACCCCCCAAATAACTTCTCAAGTCCCGGACCCTCAATCACTCCAGACGCTCCGGCATAATGCGCAAAGACATTCTTCAAATAGCCCATATTAGCCTCATTCACATATGCCAGCGCCCGCGCCTTTTCACTATGGCCGCCGCCAGCCTGCTGGGTAGGGTCGTGGAGGCCGCTCATTCTGGAAGGTATGCAAGGAGGAAGTAGGAAGAGACAAAAAAGGAGGGTAGCTACGCGGGGGGAAATCAAAGGGGAGAAAGAAAAGTGAAGGTGTGGAAAGAAGTTTGGCTTTTTATGACGAGTTGTTGAACAAACAGCCCAAGGCTGATACAAGTAACCCAGTCTGTGGAAAAAGAACAAGACCAGCTGAAGCGTGCCAAAACCCCGCAACGGAGTCCCCTCTCAGGAACATACAGCAGCATCGAGGTAAAATCCCATGGGATGTCCCTTCTATGCATGGATTGGGTTCATGGGTCTGTGACAGGTTAATTCACGATGTGGGGCAGGGTTAGACAAGCCGCATGACCCTACGAGTCATGGTGGGTAGTACAAATCAGGTAGTACGATTTCCTTATTGGGCGCTATTTAGTTGGTATGTATCAGGTCTGGAAGAAGGTGTATGTATGTAAATAGGGGTCTAAGAAACAGTGGTATCTAGTGGTTTAAGCAGACGAAGGCCACGAGTGAAAATAGAGTCAACAGCCGTCATGACGTTGTCAACATCAGATGTCTTAGATGTAGCACTGGTAAGAAGTATCGCAATACCTTCAACAGCCAGATCACGAGCCCAAGGACACCGGCCGATAGCACGCCAATAGAGATCCGTTGCCACGCGACGACTCTTTACAGAACCAGATGGTGTCTGATGTAACCGGAAAATTGCACGCCATAAAAGCAAAGAGTGCGGGAAATCTTGCAGGCGTCGGTTGATGGTAGCTAAGGCGGTAGGTGAACTACTAGTCCGCAGGTCATGGGATAGGATTGCCAGACGAGCTGCGAGGGACTGTGGACGGTTGGTGAGTATAGTTGTGTGGAAGATGGGGCGTAGAAGGGCTGTTGAATGGAGGTGAGAGAGTAGGTCGATGGGATAAAGACTCTTTGGGTTGAGGGTGATGATTTGGCATAAGTGGCCGTGTATGGTGGCACGGTGGAAGGGACCCCGAGTAGTATATAGAGTCAAAAGGGAAGTAGCAAAAAGAAGCAGATCTTGGTGGTGACGTGAAACTTCGGACTGCTTCTCAGTAGCTTTCTTGAGGCGTTCCGATATCGACCATAACATGGTCATCGCGCTGCTAATATTTCCCTGGTCGACACCCTGCGGCTCTGTTGACCCTCCATCAACCAAGTAATTGAGAATTACCAACACCTTAGCCACCAACACAGCAGATTTCCAATCTCCCAGCGCCATACTCAGATCAAGTGCCTTGCAGAGTCTCTCCTTAGCATTGAGTAATCTCGTAGCACCTGGCTCCCCTTGCCCCATTTGATAGTCAGAATCAAGAATCGCCAGTAACTTATCTACGGCCACAGAGTTATTACCCATAACCATAGCTAACCACACCGTAGCAAGTCCTGCACTTGTGACTGGTGGCCGAGCAGGAGCTATGGTTGGAATTCCCAACGCCGAAGTAAGGATTTTCTCGCCCATTTCCGTGGCACCGTTACGTGCTTGTAGTAGTCCGAACAAAGCATAAAGGTCAATATCTCCGCTGGCCTGACGAATAGTCTTTTTAGCCGTAGTTACCAAATGATCCGGTTGTAACATGGCCGTTAGGACCATGATATATGCCGAAAATGCCGGATCGGGTAACACCGTCCATAAAAGTCGTAAAGTGTGAAGGACCCAATCCAAAGAAACTAAAGACTCCCGTTTCACTGTTTCCACATCGAATAAAGTGCGTAGTACTAGCCAGACACTTTCAGACACAATACCCGGAGCAACCTCGAGCTTCAAAAACCAATCAGCTCCGCCCAACGCCATGTCAGAAGCCAAAAAGACGTCATCTGTAGCCTTAATCGTCCACTCATCGGCGCCAAAACATACAGGAAGTCCGGCAAATAACAGGATAGAGTCGATCACCTGACGGGCCATACCTGCAGTCACGTCTCTGTCACTAGCTATAGAGAAGACGTATGGTTGGATATCAGCGGCCATGACGAGACGAAAAGGGTCGATTTCGGGGCCGTCATCCATCATGCGTGCAGGCATTTTGGTTTTCGTGTAATGATGTAACTCTGTCAGAGCCCAAGCGTGGTATATATCCGGGGATTCTTCAGCAGAAACAGATCCAAGCTCATCTTCCTTTGCCTCGGGGACAATGCCTCTTCCTTCCCCAACGGAGTTTTTCCACCCGGTAGCACCCTCCTCGCCAATCCGCAATTTCTCGCCATCCCAAAACTCGCCAAAGCCTTCCCATAGGCTATCCTCATCAGGGAAATTCCCAGGACAGAAATAATTCACCTCGAGAAACGCCTGCCAACAAGCCACCGCCAACTCACGATACCCCGCTTCCGTAATCAACCTCATCTCTCGAGTCCACACATAGACAGCCTCCCTCCATAGCTCTTCGCCGAGAAACCTTGGATGCTGTCGAGCCTTCTCTATCAAGAGTGAGATCCGTTTGCCAAAGAGACCTTTGATCATATCAAGATCGAACCCCTTACTCTCGCTCATTTCATACTCCACATGTGCAAGCCATAACCTGAATTGAAGACCGTACTCCCCTTTCAGTACCTCCTTCCAACGTTTACGGACAACATCGGGGGTTTCTGTTATGCGGATAGCAGCCATCTTTCGAGCGATGAGCTCCGGAATAAGAGACTTATCTGTAGCAGCTTTGAGTGCGTTGTGGATCATGGATAGCTTGATATCAGCCGTTCCTTTCCGTTCGTTGGGCGTAGCCTCTATTGGCAGAAACTCGTCTTGGAGGTCAATAAGAGAAAGCCATGAGGATGTGTCCCCGGGGTTTTCCTTGATAAGCCGGTTAAGTTCGATGGATTTTGTCTTCAGTGTATCCATAATAACTGGTTGATCAACCATCTCCACATTCTCATCTTCGCTCGAAGAGTAATATCTCGCTTTAGCCTTGCCCTCGATCGACCGGAAGTCAGGTCCCTCTTCACCCTCATCATCGCTCTTCTTATTCTCGCCCGCCAAAAAGACGATATCCCCCAAAACCTCTTCTTCGTTCCCAACGGTACTCCGTACCTCCCGTACCATCGAATAAGAAAACTTGTGATTCCGTAAAGCCACGTCTCCGTATACTTCGCCTGGTCGGAGAAGGGTGAATTGCTCATGAGGACCATCGTAGTGCGTGATGATGCGGCCACGGGCCCCGAGGAGAAGACGGCGAGGTCTCCGCTGGTAGTTGGGAATTTGATTCCGGTCTAGTCCTAGTGTATAGACTAACGGGTCACCTTTTGTGTCGTAAGTGAAGAAATCGTCGTCTTTTATGGAGGGGCGATCCGAGGGTTTGTTCTTGGGTACATGAGACTTATTATTTGACGTTGGCTTTTGGTCAGGATTCCTCCGGCTAGAGAGGGGATCATATCTGGGGGTGCGTACATGACTAAACGCAGATAGTGTAGGCGGATCTCGACTTTTTTCCTGCTCTTGACTTTTATCTCGGGCTCTGCCATGGCTAGATTGTTCGTCTCGTCTTTCAGACCTGCGTTCTCGCTCCTGATCAGGCCTTTTATCTTGTCTAATCTCTCGTTCCCGACTACGAGACCTCCTTCTATGGTCATCATTTTTGCTCCGATGGGATCTATCTGACTCCCTATGCCGATGTTTGTCTCTGCTTCTATGCCGGTCTTTGTCCCGAGTTCGGTCTCTATCTCTATCGCGATCTCGATCTCGATCTTTATGCCGTTCGTCTCTCCTATCTTTATCCTTACTCCCCTTACTACTTTTAAACGATGCAAACTTTGGCACCTCCATAACCGGTTCGGATTTTTCTTTAGATCCCTTGAACGAAGCAAACTTAGGCACCTCCATCGCCTCCTCCGTTTTCTTTTCATCCGTCATGATAAACACAAACTCTAATTCCAGGTAGAATACCAAACACAAAATACCAAGGTAGATCCTTATCTGTGCCGCTCCGTCGAACTCTTGAAACACCTCCGGTGGGAAGGGCCCTCGTCAAGGCGGGTACGAAAGGGCTATAGCCTTGTTTCCTGATTGCTCAATATTGGTCATATGACGAGAAACGGGAATAAACAAGTAGCAAAATAGAAACTACATTACAAGGCTGAAACAATGGAAAGATGGGAACATGAAGCGAAAAAAAGTTGGGATGATTTGCGTGGATTCGAGGTTTACCTGGGGTTCGGGTTTGAGATGAAGTTGAGATCACAACACGTACAGTGTTCGGGACAGTGCATTTGTTTGTGCGTGGTCGGATTTGCACACTGTCTACACTGTGCATATGTTTAATTCTCACATTTGTGTATTAACCCTAATAATGACCGTCTATGATATCCGCTTTGAATGTGACTTTGGTCACATACATTCGTGAATTCATGACGTCAATGCCAATAATTAGAAATCCTCCCTCTCCAACCGCATTCCTGTCAAATCCTTAAGTCACCGGGCATACATTATTCATGATCCTACAACAGAATATACTAGATTTCCCAGCTTCAGCAGTCCCTCCATTCTCGCCAAGATAGCTCCTCAAACTCCTCAAAACCACGCCATCCTGAACACTCCTTCAACCGGCCAGTTTCCAGTCCCCGTCGAAACTACCCCATGACCTGAAAAAAAACCGGACGAAGAGCGGCTCCTCTCATTCTATTATCTCCCACTCAAAGTAGAAAAAAAACCCACTGACGCTGACCGACCTTGGTCTGGCCCTAGTTCGTGTATTCAACGTCTGGGCATTTTTTGTCTGCGCCGCAACCCCTAGGTCTCAGTGATTAACAACCGTGTGTTACGGTTTCGAAAGTGGGCTCTTCCGCTTGATGATGTGTGGAGGAGAATACTTTATAAATGGAGAGTCTATTTAGATGTGTCACAAGTTGAGGCATACGGGAATGATCTACTAGACGCCGAGGAACGGTTATATCGTTTTTGAACATTGGCCAGACTGTAGAGGTCAGCAAGCTTGGAAGCTTAGGAATGCGATTCAGACGGGTAGTATTCGTATCCAGCGCCCTGAACCGTCAGCTGTGCCGTTCCATTCAGAGAAGCCAGGGTGGTGCATTTTAGCTATGTCTAGGTTTAGCAACTAGAACCTGTCAACGATTTCTAATCAGGGCGTCTTTAGCGTGAGTGACGTTTGACGGCGTAGGTGGAAATGCCAAAGAACATGTGTATGTACAACCTCTAGACAGATAATTGTTTGCTGGATACCTACATATGCATTTCTGCCCGCTTAACAAACTTTTCTAGCTGCCTATACAACTATATCTTCTGCCCCCTCCACTAGGAGAAGGCAAAGTCAACCCAAAGGCAGATCCACAGTCTCGGCGCGCACCTCGTCTGTTTCGTTTTGCGGGCCGCAAAGATGGGTCAAAAGGCATCTGCGTAGAACAGCGGCGTATGTACACACAAGAAAAAAAAAGAGGAGAGAGGGAAAACAGGGTCGGTGCTTTCCTCATTCCTTGCCGGAGTTTATCTCTAAGCTAGTCGAGTATAAAGAAGGAAGTGTCTCGGAATGTTCATGTTATTGGGCGTATATATTGCGACTTTACGAAGTGTTATTATTACCAGAGATTCCGGAATTTTGTTTCCAATTCATCTTCTTCTTCTCCTAGTTTATTTTGCGTCATAGTTATCATTGTTTTTGTTATTCTTTTTACTTATTTCTTTTCAATCATTTTTCTTCTGCATTTTGTACTCTGTATCTTTTCCAGGATCCGATCGCTAATTTCCATTCACTTTGTTTCTGATCCTAAGCAACTCAACAACGCGCCGTCCTCCTTATCACAGAATCTTCAAAACAAAACAACAAACCTCCACTCAGCTGGCCCTGAAGACCCGTCGACGACACTCGTCGTCCGTCGTCAAACCCGAAACTCTGTTCCTGTCTTAGATCCCACCAATCTACTCAATCTGACAACTTTTTGAAAAACTCCGACCAATCAGCGCCAATCGCCTGAAAATCACTACAGATAACGTCATCCACATACATCATCAGTCGCCAAAATGTCCGACTCTTCGTCAAAAGACGTCCCTAAAGCTGCACCTGCACACTCGCCTCCGCGTATATCCTTTCAAATCCCAAACTCTAAAGGCCCTCAAAATCTTAATCCGGCCTCGGCTCGTTTGCAACCCCGCCCCTACCCGACCGCGGGAACCACGAGACCAAGTCTCTCTACCTTGAATACAAACGTTAGCGAGAACGGCCCCTCGGAGAATACGCCTCTTCTGGCTCCTCGTGGACGTATCCGCCTTCCACATGGAAATGCGACTCCCTATCCTGGTGTTCAAAGTCAACAAAATTGGGAAAGTACTCCAAATGGTTAGTCTCATGAATCCGTGTCGCACAGTAATAGAAGAACAATGTAGACTAACAATTACTCTTTTGTCGCACACAGGCACCCTTCGAGTCCCCGTTCGCCGTCATCATGAACGCATGATTGACAGAACCCACGAGGGAAACAACGATCGGAACCATGACCGCCATCTTTCCTGGGGTCAGCGTTTAACCAAGGCCCTTACCGACCGTCAGCGCGACGACTTTAAAAGAGCTAGCCAGACGGACGAGCGCGTGTGGTATGATCAGTTTACCTCGACTGATTGGGTCCGCGACAATATCAATGATGCCCACCGCGCAAAGGCTGTTCATGAGCGCCGTGGTTTGGGTGGTCGCTTGTACCGAGTTTATGATGCCTCTCAGGGATGGATTTTGTCGGCCCTTTGCGGTATGATGGTTGCGCTTTTCGCCTATGTAATTGACGTTAGCGAAGCCGTAGTCTTCGACTGGAAGACTGGATATTGTAGTACGAACTGGCTTTACAGTATGCCCAAGTGCTGCCACCATGTCACCGGAACTTGCGAGGCCTGGAGACCCTGGAGTGAGGTACTTTATCACCACGCCATTGGTACCGATTGGATCGAGTACATTGTCTACATCACCCTCGTTGTTGTCTTGGCCGCCGTTGCCTGTCTGATCACCTTGACCACTAAGACTGTCATCCCATCAGCCTACCGCATCGCAACCCTTGACGAGAACCTCGCAGCCGTACAAGCTCCCTCACCCAGCCACTCTGAGAACCAAAACGGCGAGAGCTCAGCATCCGCCGGTACCACCAAGGCCGAGCCAGAGCCAACTCTTCCACCTATGGTATACTACTCCGCGGCCGGCAGTGGTGTTGCCGAGGTCCGTGTGATTATCAGTGGATTCGTTCTCCACGGTTTCCTTGGTTTGCGCACACTCCTTATAAAGACAGTGGCGCTGATTCCTAGTGTGGCTTCGGGATTGAGTGTCGGTAAGGAGGGCCCATATGTGCACATTGCTACTTGCATTGGTAACATTGCCTGCCGTCTGTTCCCAAAGTACGACAAGAATGACGCTAAGCGTCGTGAGGTTCTTTCGGCTGCCGCTGCTGCTGGTGTCGTTGTCGCTTTTGGCGCACCCCTCGGTGGTGTTTTGTTTGGTCTTGAAGAGGTTTCTTACTTTTTCCCTGCAAAGACTCTATTCCGCACCTTCTTCTGCTGTATTGTTGCGGCGTTGAGTCTTAAGTTTTTGAACCCCTACGGTACATCCAAGATTGTCATTTTCCAGGTTAGATATGCTTTTGACTGGCAGTACTTTGAGATTGGTAGCTTCATCTTTGTCGGCTTCCTTGGTGGTGCTCTTGGTGCCTTGTTTATCAAGGCCTCTAAGCATTGGGCCAAGTCGTTCCGCAAGATTGAGATTGTCAAGACCTTTCCTCTGGTTGAGGTCATTGTAGTAGCCCTCATCACGGGTGTTATGAACTACTGGAACATTTACACACGTCTTCCTGTTTCTGAGCTTGTCTACCAGTTGGCCTCACCTTGTGTTGACAACGATGATGACGCCGGCCTTTGCCCCAAGGTGATGGCCGAGGTTGGTCCTGTCATGGCTAGCTTGTTCACTGCGTTTTTGATCAAGGGTTTCCTCACTGTCATCACTTTTGGCATCAAGATTCCCGCTGGTATCTACGTCCCTTCTATGGTTGTTGGTGCTCTGTTTGGTCGTATCGTCGGACACATTGTCCAGTGGGTTGTCCTTTCATGGCCTGAGTTCGGTATGTGGTCGCAGTGTGCTGGCCGGAGTCCCATGGGCTGCATTGAGCCTGGTGTGTATGGTCTCATTGGCGCTGGTTCTATGATGTGCGGTGTGACTCGTCTCTCCGTTACCCTGGCTGTCATCCTCTTTGAACTGACTGGTAGTCTTGACTACGTACTTCCCTTCTCTTTGGCTATTATGGTAGCCAAATGGACCGCGGACGCCATTGAGCCCAACAGCATCTACGATTTACTCACGGCCATGAACTCGTATCCCTTCCTGGACAACAAGCACAAGCCCGTGTTCACCGGCGAACTCGACCAAATCATCCCGCCTATCCGCCAATGGCGCATAATCGACATTAGCGACTCCCCTGTTATCTCAGCGACAGTTCTTCGTCGCAAACTCGAACTTCTCCACCGCGCCGGCGAACTCGACGGTGGTCTCCCCATTATCCGTGATGACGTCCTCGTCGGATTAATCCCCGCCCCCGACCTGGAATACGCCCTCGACAACCTCGACGACGAAGCGACCTCGATGTGCCTCATGACCAAGGTTGCGACAATCGAAGACTCGGACGCCGAAGATGACGATGACGAAGACTCCGACCCAACGGATTTCACACAATATATTGACCCCGCGCCAGTGGCGCTGGACGTGCAAAGTCCATTGGACTTGGTTTATGAGTGTTTTGTTAAGCTGGGATTACGCTATGTTTGCGTGGTTCGTGATGGCAAATACGCTGGAATGGTGAGTTTGGAGAGTGTCGAGGAGCTGGTTTATATAGACGGCAAGGAACGGGGGCGCAGGCGCCTCCGGGAGAAAAAGGAGTGATGTGCGGTGTTGCTAACGATTGATGATATGTAGTTGCACAAAAAGAGCTTTGCGAAGTATATGCGGGAACTACTGACGGAGCAGGGCCATTAAGGGTGGACGGAACCTTGAGGGTTACATAAGGGGGTTTGTAACTGGGTAGGAATTTTTGTGTATTTCTTTTGTACATATTTGTTTTATTGTTTTGTTTTTTTGTCTTGTTAGGATGGCTATTTTGTTTGCATATGTATCGCTCCTCTGTATCTATTGATTTCTCTTGGTTATCTCCCATCTTCTCTCTTATCTCAGCTATCTTATCCGCTTATCTGCATGACGTCACACCATCCCTTCGGTACCACCTCATGTGCGCGGGGCGGGCCGGGTCGTTGCCGGTTATGTTGCAGTGATTGGAGTACTTGTTGGATGTGATCAGCCACTTTATAAGGGCCATGGCGATGATGGTGCATTTTAGACTTCCCGATGGCGGTTATTGCTTGGCCAGGGGCGTCGATGCTGGGGAATTTCCTGATTGGGAAGTGGGAGGATTCGGGAGTTGGGTATATAAGGAAAGAACGATGGGATGATTGTCCAGGCCATCGTGAATGTATCTCTGTTCCATCAATGAATATTTTCTTATAATTTTGAGAAATGCTGCGTTTTGCGAATCGGGTATCGAGAGGTGTGCTTGGGAGAAGGGGGTTACATAGTTCGGCTGCTAAGCCGTTGTTCCCTGGTGAGCCAACGGGACCTAACGTTATCACGAGTGAATTTCCCGGCCCAAAGGCTGTTAAGGCTCTAGAAGAGCTTAGCCAGGTATTCGATACACGTGCCGTGAACACCGTCGTGGATTACGAGAAGAGTCTAGGAAACTACCTCGTCGACGCCGACGGTAACACCTATCTCGATGTGTAAGCTACATCTCACCCCCCCAACCAGACTCATCTAACAACCTGAATCTCCCCAGCTACTCACAAATCTCCTCCATCGCCCTCGGCTACAACAACCCCACTCTCCTCGCCGCCGCACAGTCCCCCGCCTTCACAACCCCGCTAATCAACCGGCCCGCCCTCGGAAACTTCCCCCCCACAACCTGGTCCTCGACCCTCAAAAACACCCTTCTCCGGGCTGCACCGCCCGGCCAGACCCAGGTCTTCACGGCAACTACCGGGTCTGATGCCAATGAAACGGCGTATAAAGCCGCCTTCATGTATGCTGCGCAGCAGGCGCGTGGTGGGCCGGAGGTGCCTTTTACGAAGGCGGAGGAGGACTCTGTGATGGGGAATAGTGCGCCGGGGGCGTCGGAGATGGGGATTTTGTCGTTTAAGCGGGGTTTTCATGGGCGGCTTTTCGGCTCGTTGTCTACCACGCGGAGTAAACCCCTTCACAAACTTGACATCCCCGCCTTCAACTGGCCCGTCGCGCCCTTCCCTGAATTACAATACCCTCTCTCCTCAAACACAAGCGTAAACGAAGCCTCCGTAAACGACGCCCTAACCCAAATCTCCAACATCCTCACCTCCTCACCCACCAAAATCGCCGCCGCAATCATCGAACCCATCCAATCCGAAGGCGGCGATAACCACGCCCCACCCGCCTTCTTCCGTGTTCTCCGCGCCCTCCTTGCAAAGCATAATGTCCTTCTCATCGTCGATGAAGTACAGACCGGTCTTGGCGCTACAGGTAGACTTTGGGCACACGAGCATTGGGAACTCCCTGCTGATTCACCACCTGATATGGTTACATTTTCCAAGAAGGCGCAGGCTGCGGGCTTCTTCTATCATGATGCGGCTCTTAGACCGAACCAGCCGTATCGCCAGTTTAGTACCTGGATGGGCGATCCTATCCGTGCAGCGCTATTCGGGGAGATTTACAACGTCATTGAGAAGGAAGGACTCGTTGAGAAGACGGCGAAGACTGGAGCGTACCTTTATGGGAAGTTGGAGGAGTTATCGGGGAAATGGCCGGGTAAGGTTGAGAACCTTAGAGGCAAGGGACAGGGCACTTACATTGCATTTGACACACCAAGACGGGATGAATTTTTGCGTGCGGCTAAGAAGTTTGGTGTCAATGTTGGGGGCTGTGGCGCAAGCGCTGTCAGGTTAAGACCTATGTTGATTTTCCAGGAACACCACGCCGATATCTTAGTCAGCGCGTTTGACAAGACTCTAGAGTATCTCCATAACTAAGTGTAGATCGAAATCGATCAACCAAGAATTTCTGAATAATAAATTGTCTATCAAAACTAGTAAACAATGAAAATTAAACGCCTTTTTCTAAAACCAAAATCCGTAATCATATCATCTTGAATCTGTAGTCGAATGTCTCCCACCTCTTCTTTTCCCTCTAGGCACTACAACCGTACTATTCGCCCTCCTCGGTCCAATCTGAAGGCCCACCGGCATAATATTCGGCTGTGGCGCTGGTGGTCTCGGCTGTAAATTCCGCGGGGGCCTGGGAGCCGGAGGTACAGTAGCTGTTTGATTCTTCCGTGGCCGACCACGAGGTCTTTTGACTGGAACCGGGGTTTCTCGGAGTGGGCTGACTCGTGATAGATCTTGGTCAGACTGGGCACTGACACTGGGCGATACTTGGCTACTGGCAGATACGAGAGGACTATCGGCGGGTGGAAGGGGCTGTTGAATGGCGAGGGAGGTTTGTGAAGTTCCGGGAGATGGACCGACAAGACTTCCCGTGGGAGATATTGGGGGTTCGCGGTGTAGCTTGATGCCACTTTTTGACAAGAAAGTGGATTTCATGGTGATATGTTCGTCAGGGGTCGATGGTGATTCACACGAACTATTGTGGCCGACATTTATCCACTCGTTACCGTGACTTCTAGGCCAATTTGACGTGTAATTTCTCGGCGAAAGTGCTGGTGTTGGCGTCTGCGTATCTTGAGGATTGGGGTAATTTGGCGTTGGACTCCGTGTTGAAGATGGAGGCGGTAACCCGCTGCGTGGCACAGTGGCACTGGCAAGCATGATATTTGATGGGTCACCTGGCATCTGACTAAAGATTGGCGCACCATGTGGTCTTGGTCTCGGGGGAGGAAGATGGTGTGCCCGGGGACTAGAAGGAGTTCGTTGCGGTTGAGCATATCCACCTTCATGCCTCGAATATCCGTTGGATGCTCCGAAAGTAGGCGGTTGTGGTGTTGGCATTGGTGGTTCGCCGGGTTGTCTGACAGAAAGTACTGGCCGCATAAACTGTGAAATCGGTGGCAACACAGGCATCTCCTTTATAAATGGCGATGTGGCGTGTCTTTTACTCGAGGGACTTTCCGGGTTATCGACGTTTGGCCTCTTAAGACAACCCGAATCAAGCGTTGAATGTGCTTGTGGCTCCATAGTCTGAGGTTTGTTTTGCGCATGTAGCCTTGAAGCGTCCATATGGCATCGAGATTTCTCCGTCCTGTATGGTTCTGGAAGGATTGGTCCAAGAAGGTATTCTGCCATCTCCTGGTCACAACCTATGCCCATCATGTCAGCTTTGGCTGAATTCCGGGAGTCCAAGAGATACTCACCCGATGGCCGTTCCAACAATCTGAGTATAGAAACCACGTCGACTTGGCTATCCCGTATTAACCTGAACAGTGTCCTAGTGTCAATGCTGGAAATGCGAATCACTTCGCAGCAAAGTCGTCTCTGGAGAACCTATTGAATGTTAGTGTGCCACTTGTGTTGTTGTTCCCGTCATTCAAAAAACTAACCTCTTCATCATGGTGATCCAGTCGACCTTGATAAACGGGCACTACTCCACCTTCCGGTCCTTCTTGGTGATAAAGATGTCGAGCAGGCATGGTGTGGAATTCCGAAGCTTCTGTAACTCTAGGTTCTGATGTTGCCACTTCCGAGTATGCGTTCGGTTGGGATCGGAGGGGTAAACGATAAGAGTTCATCGACCTGAGAGTTTGGTCTTATGTATAGTGTGTCTGATAGTGAAGTAGTCCTCCTTTCGTAGTGTCTAGTTAAGTTCAGACGACACAGGGTATAACCCGTCTGTCACAAATAAAGAGATAGGTATATAAGGAGATATATATATATATATCCCCGAATTCAAAGGAAGAGAGAAAAGTACACAAGGTCAAGGGCTAGCGACAAGGGATGTACACAACAGTCTTGTCCTACATGCACTTCCAATCTAACCAACATAAACGATTGTTTGGTTGACGCAAGTGACAATGTTGAAAGCTAGAATCTCAAGATAGACTCTAATAGACCAGATGGACAAATAAAAAAGGCAAACCTCTAAAGTCCAGAAGATAAACAAAGTAAACAGGGACAAACTTGATCAAAGTAAAACACAAAGTAAGAGGCCGCACCTCCACACAAAAAGCGCACAAAAGGTACGAAAAAAGTACAAATGGCATGTAAAGCTCTTAAAAGCTCACAGCCGTGCTCCGATTCGTCTGCCCTTTGGCTTGCAAGTTCTCAGAGGTGCAACGCTATCAAAGTCTGTCCAATGACAGATCACAGTCCACCGTCTGATGGCCTTCTGACCAACGCCAAGGGAACCAGGGACCCGTTCGATAGGGGGGTGTTTCTGCAAAGCCGGATGTTCAATAGGGTGTATGTTTAACTTTGCCTTGCAATCGTAGTTTGCAACCCTGTCAGTTTTTGTCTTTCACCAACAATACAAACTCGGCCAGGGGTCTCTAAAACACTCTCCAATGGTGTAGCCAACAATCAAATCAAATACGGGGCAATAAGGATGGAGGGTCCAGCTGTGGTGGTAGACACAAGTCGTTTAGGTTGTTGTAGGTTACTCGCTGTGTCAAAGAGGGCGGCGACTCGGCAGAGAGAGTAGCGACCCAAGGGGCGTGGTTGATAGACACGATAGCAGGTGGACTGGAGAAGCTGCGCACACTACCAATGGTTCGTTAAACAAGCAGCTGGTCTCGCTAGACTATAAAGCGGCTCGGATGGCGGAGGGCGTAGAGATACTCGACGACAGAAGCCGGGTAGATGTCACCAAGCAATATATTCCAAACAACGGGACAACAAAGTGACGTTATTCTTCAAGGGCCCGTGGTTCAACCCTTGGGCCAGCCGGTGTTGATCTTAAGATAGGCAAGGCAAAAATGTGACGCCCAGGTTGGGGTGGCTTCAGGCAGAACCAAACAAGTTTGGCAGGTATCGGTGGTGATTGAGGGCAACCAACAAGGTAGTTAGATATCCTTGTTTGAAGCACGAGTAACGACACAACTCAAGTACTATTTGAGTGCCGAGAGAGCGAGTAGTAAAACCGGAGTGAATGAAGTCTTTGGTGGGGGTAGACGTGGGGGCATCAGAGGAATGGAGGACAATCTGATGTTGTGGAGCTGTAACTGCAGACAATGAACCAAGTGCAACCGTCCGATGTGTTTGTGGATTGCGCCGGAAGAAGCTGCGGAGAATCTCTACTTCAATCTGAAGTCTGGTTATCGGTTAGCGGAGCTGAAGAGCGAGGCGCAATGAAAGAGAAAATGAAGGCCAAGGTTGAAAAAGAAAGACGGAATGGATAATGGCAAGAATCGGCGCAGAAAATGACAGTTGAAGAAATGCCGTGGAGATGGCGGTACACAGTTGTGGGCCCCCTTCCCGCGCAAGATTGCAGAATACAGCAGTTGTGTGGAGGGCGGAATGGTATAAGTCAAGGCAATGAAACCACGACGGTGCTGAAAAAGGTTCAAGACAGGCTTAGTTTTTGAGAAAGAAGCAAGCAGACAAGTGGAGGGAAGAGAATGCGAGAACTCCTTTGAGGATCCAAAAAAGAATCCAAAAAGGAACCAGTCTGGATTCTTCAAGAGGCTTTTGCTTCTCCCCCACAATACAAGTTCTGTAAGTCCAGTAAAGCACAACCAACGATGTAGACCACCCGGGGTTGTAGTGCTTTCTGCAAACTGTTCGCCAGAAAGTCTAGGATGGAATAGGCTAGGGGGAGGGGTGTAAGAAAAGAGAAAATCAAATACGACAAGTCGTAGTCCACAGCGAATAACGACAGTAGTAGCAGCAGCAAGAGAGAGGCAACTCTGTTCGTAGGATCAACGGGGAGGGGGGCACGTTGCTCAGAGGGTCTACCCTGAGGAGGTTAATCTGAACCAGCAAGACCCCGACTTTTCATCTCACCAGCGTGCTCTCTTTTATGTGCATATGTACGCACACGCAGAACCCACTATGGGACCTCTCTGGTCACTATAGAGAATCTCCAAAGCCCCACCAAAGAGACGAAAGTGCTCTTCCTGGATTGGCTGGCCAGACTATGTAGCTGGATAGTAACCAAACGCCGTGGCTAAGGTATGACCAAGGGTGGTCAGGCTCCCACAACACTCTGTGAAATCCAATAAGCACAGTTCAGTCTTGTAATTGGAGAGAAGAGGAGGCCAGAAAAGGCGCAGAAAACAGAAGATGACGATGAATATGAACTCAACTGTTTGGCTTAGAGAACAGGGCGCAGGGGTGTGTGTATCGCCGGCGGAGTCAAGATTGGCAGGGTGTGACTGTAAAAGAATTTGTGATGCAGGGTTTTTGGCAACAGAGAGGGGCGTTTCGATAGTATGTAGGAATACTGTCTGTTCAGTGACATCAACCACCATACATTGATGGCAGACAGGTCTGTGTAGTAGGCGACGAATATGCAATACTCAAAGAAATATTGCCAGAGACTCTCAAGGGATGATGACGGTTATGCAGAGACTACTTGATTCGATGTTGTCTAGATCCGAACGGACCAAATCAAAAGTGCGGACACCTCAAGTCTAAAAGTACAGTGGATTCTGCGATGCATGTGCAAGCCGATTCCGAAAAAGAAACTGCCGGTACTCTTGTTCTTCTGTGGTCCTTCCCTTCCATGGACTGACCCTTCCAGGTTCCGAGTATCAACTGTAGTTCTAATTGCAGTGGCCTAAACGGGCGAAACAAAGGGAATGGCGCTCTGGCAGGTTGCAGAAAAAGGAAGAGATAATGGTCTGGGGCACAGGGAATAAGCTTGTTTGTTAGTGACAGTTGACGATTTTTTCTTCTTCTTTTTTCCTGCTTCTTTGTGTTTTTGGAGCCGTGCAGAAGGTAGAACAAAAAGCCAGAACCAAGAAAAAGCCCACAATTGAGGGGTTCCTCGATTGTCTAGACTGGGATGTGGCAGCGAAGAAACCCGGGATAGGGCAGAACAGGGTCAACAACGAGACCAGAGGGCTGGGCTGGAAACGTTGCTGATGACGCACAAGGACTGGTGGAGGGGCAGGAGAACGACTGACAAGTATAGAGGCAACTGTGTACGTGTAATAGCCTTGATAATTGGCTATTGAAGGAGGAGACGAGAGGCTTGTGTGGCTGGATTGGGGGTGGGAAGATCATAGAAGACGGATACGAGAGCATGTAGTGTTGGCAGACTCACAGTAGTTCCCGTGGAGGGCATATAATTGACAGTTGATAAGGGATAGGGTGGAGGTTCAAGAGATTCAGAAGAGAGACAAGAGAAGGAGATCAAGATCTAATGGCAAAGGAAGTCTATGTTCTATTGTTGAAGAAGAAAGGAAGTGAAATTTCAAACGCTGCGACAAGATTTTAGAACAAGCGAGAAGAACAGTCACATAGGCACATGTTATATGGGTCGGTAGTGTCTGTGTCAAGCGAGCAATATACCAACCAGTAGAGACTTGAGAAGAATCACAAAGGAGATCCAGAAGAGGCCCGTTAGACCTGATTACATGGCCAATAACAAATCAAAGACTTTGCTGCTGAAAACATCCAACTCCTACGCGGGGCTGGCAGTCCATTCTTTTCATCCATCCCTCCTAATATCCAGCAAATACGGCAACCATCAGCGAAGCGAGCAACCAACGACAGAAACCCGGCCCGGCCTGGTGATGGTGACGATATGGGTGCAGCAAGGCCACGCTGTCCCACCAACAACGGTCTAGACTGGGTTATAGGAAGACTAAAGAGACCCGCTGTTGGCTGGTATAAACGACGGGCAACATGATCAAGATCGCACATGCTCATTCTCGCTTGGACTAGCAGAATGGAGACCGACTTGAGGTTCGGTTACGGCAAAGACGATATGCATACACGCCCTTCTCGATCACCAAACAGTCTGGATTGGCGGAGGCGGGGAGGGTGAGGGGGGTGTACTGTTTACATATATAGGTTCTAGATCTGAGGCCTCTGCGGGACAAAGTACTGTTGGTCTCTAATCTATCGACAATGAATAGCCATGTATAAACACATGTCTGGTCTGTATAAAGCGGGAGTTGCAGTAGTGTGTCTGGACTTGCAGCAGCTAGCTTGTATCTACACTTGCTAGTAACCGGACATGTATGTGTAGATGCTAGTCTGTTGCCAATGTAGTCAGCAAGCCACTGTGTATCATTGCCTCATATTGTCTGCCTTGCTCCAGTTCATTGTTGCCGCCTGTATCACTAGGACACGGCAACATGCATCGTAGGCCCAGAGTTATCATATCTCCACTACGTCATAAAATATGATTGTTTGCTGTTGGTTGTTGGCCGTGGCAAAGGTAGATCACGGCCTTGGCCATCACGGACCCTGGGCTGGAAGGACCCTTTGCAGAAAAGAGGGGTATGTGTGTACCTTGAGCAAACCCTACCATCACGGGCCTAGACAGTCGTCGCCGTCCCTCCATACCGAGTCCGCTTCCAGCCAGTCCTTCCGGCTTCTGTTCTCTCGTTTCATATTCCGGTGAGACACACCCTTCACGAGCCTACCTCTATGGATACACCTGGCAGTTGACCCTCTTCTTGTCATTTCAGATTCTTGAATATTCGCGGCCTTAGCTATTCGTACCTCTTCTTCCTCATAATCTACACAACAAACGGGCGTGAACGTGAAGCCGTTCAATGTTGCATTACTCACGGTGCAAGTGGTGATTGGCTAAGTGGGGTTAACAGCCATGTCAAAGCCTGTCATTTCCAGCCAATCAGAAACCAGGCTGTGCCCGAATTCAAGTCTGTCCCGCATATTAAATCACACCCCATGGCAGGCGGATGTGATGCTGCAGTCAGCAGTAGAAATCAATGCAGGGTGGCATCACACGGGTTGACGGACGACCAGGGGGGCGTGAGAAAGTAAAGTATGTATTAAGATGAAGAAAGCGGGACTAGCGGTTGGTCCAATGTGAATTCCGATTTGGCGGGGGCGGGGTGGTTGGTTAAACGCAGGTCTTGCAATGTCAAGTTTGTTATAGTAAAAGGAACAAAGCTGTACGGGTAAGTATGTATGTGTATGCATACAATGTATGTATGTACATACATGTCTACACGTATGTACATACATACATATGTGCGTACAAATGTACATACACACTCGCAGGTTGATTCCTCTCTAGAGAAGGTGGCATAATACGAGGGCCTCAGTGGACATGGACAGACGCATAGTGCACAGAACATATGCGTTGGCGAATTATTGTCCCAATACTACGACCTGGCGGCTGATCTAGTATTGGCGAGAGGAATTGGAATTTTGGGTAAAATATCATTTCACCGGTATTGCATGTAATGTATGTGTGTACACATATCATATCTGCATACAACAAATTTCAAATTCTCGATAAACGTTGGCCACAAGATAATCCAAGGCGAGACAACCAAAGGCCTAGTAATTCAAGGGCTGATAGACCAAGAGCTGACGTTCAAAGGGCAGACACCACTCCAAGGGCAGTGACACACACACATGAGTGCTTAGTCCAACAATATCCTCGAACTTGACTCCTTTTTCTCTCTTACACTTGTTCTCACTTCTCACTTCTCATAGTCGCCCTCAATCTGCCCTCCACACTGGTCTTTTGGCTTTTGGATAAGTCTCATGTGCCAAACTTTGTCCCCGGCCACTCAAACTATTCAGCCAATCAGAGACTGCAGTCGCCAAATCACCACCAATGTGACAGACAACATCCATCAATGGCGAGTCAATATCAGCCAACCCGATGCAGTGCGCGAAGCGCAAGTCCACCTTACATTCACTCAAACTTTGAAAGAACAAGGGGAAAAGAGGTCTTTGTCTGAAAGCCTCCTTCAGTCAGAAAAGGCCCTTCCTCGACATTACTGAAATACGGATGACCCGTCGTTGCCAGCCACGAGGTTCGGCGGCCTCTCTGTCGCTCTTTCTCCCTCTTCTCTCTATAAACCAGGATACGTCAGTCGCCATCGGGAGGAACACACACACGTGCATCTAAGTGGGGCACGGTCGTCGACGAGCCCCCCATCAAGCCCGGCTCATCAGTACTTATGCGGCGACGAACCCGGGCAAGCCGGCACCCGCCAGTCCTTGAACAGTTCCAATATCTGTCACAATGCCCTAACCCTTGCGTCGAACTCCTCACGTGCTCTCAAGATGGTCCAAGAACTTACTAACTACAAGGCCCTTTGTCTAGGATGACGAAGATGAGAAAAGAAAAGCGACAGCGCGACCGAGCTCTTATTGGAGCAGAAAAACGAGCAGGAAAAAAAAAGAAAGTCGCGAGCCTAACAATTTCTTCATCGCATACATTACTCAATCCCGGCGCAATTACTCATCTTATTCTTAACTGCCAGAAAACACAAGGAAAGAAAAACAAACGAACACCTGCAGTCTCAGTCTCGATCGTTTATTTTGCGCCTATAGAGAATATAATACTGTGTTGCCTCATTACCGTTGTTCCTCCTCATCCGCGTATACATCCCGTGATAGATCCGACCGGTCAACCCGCTCCTACCGTTTCTCAGCGAGACATCCGCCGAACCCGTTTCAGCCTCGCCACTTGGTCTCCGGGACCCACCGACAACATAAGACGCGGACCCCGTTTGTCCCTCCGGAACGTGACTGATTCGACGTCAATCAATCTTACAGTTCAAAACGGCATCACCGCCCGACCTTTTGACATCACCACGCTCGCTTCATTTCACACGCTCACTCACAGGCTTGAGTCCAAAATCCGACCAACCCCTTGTCCGCCTATTTTTTTCTTCCACCTTCCCTGTCCGCCCCAAGTTGTTTTGCTCGTTCGTTGGAACTTTTTAGTGTGAGGAAGGAGGAAGACCTAAAGTCGTTTCAAGATCTTGTCGTTGAAGAGCACCACGACAGTTGGAGGAGAATTTTTGTCGGAGTATCAACTCAGTTCAGCGCGTTGGAAATCACACGTTCTCTCGGCCGACTACCCGTACCCTGAGAATGAACCAGGACTCTTGACCAGGCCACGCCCAGGACAAACAGCAGCAAGACGGAAGCACAAGTCACCATGGACGACACGACCCCACACATGGGCGCGATGATGGATAATCAGGAAGACACGTCAATGGAAACCATGGCTACAACTCTACCAACACCTTCACCACATTCAACAACAATGTCACGGAAACATATGTCGCGCCCACAATCCACCGCGTCATCCGAATCAGGCCTCACGTCCGTACGTCGGGAGGAAGGAACCCCAATTAGCTCCGGCGCGCCTCATCCTCACGATCAGTCAGAAATGGACGACTCTAAGCCAGCCGAGCCATTACCAGTGCCAGCACCAGTACCGACTCCCACGCCACCTCCCGCCAATGTTTCTTCGACGCGGCCATCGCGAAAAAACGGCCAGAAACAACAGACGATGAAACCACCTATTCTCTACAATCACCTGCCAAGCGCACTCGAAGAGGCAACCAGCCAATTCACTGTTATCACAGACTGTATCTACGCTTCAAAAAACATGGGAAATTCGGATAACGAAGTGCTGGACTGTGACTGTCGTCCAGAGCGAGGTAAGCTATTTTCATTTCTTTCATTTCTACCCTTTACTCTGTGTTACACGTCTGGGTTTTCCGATTTGTCTCCGGTAGTAACTTCCTTTTGTTCTCTTTGCTAACCCCACTTTCCATACACAGTTGACGGCGTGAATCTCTCCTGCGCTGAAGAGGACTGCATCAATCGAGCGACAAAGTGCGAATGTGTTATTGGCTCAGCAATTTGTGGTGATGACTGTCAAAATCAGCGGTTCCAACGGAAACAATACGCAAAAGTGGACGTCATCAAGACGGAAAAGAAGGGCTTTGGCTTGCGTGCCAATGAGTCACTCTACGCGCATCAGTTCATATTTGAATATATTGGCGATGTCATCAACGAACCCACATTCCGTCGCCGCATGCACAAGTACGATGAAGAAGGCATCAAGCATTTCTACTTTATGTCTCTGACTCGCTCCGAGTTTGTCGATGCCACACGCAAGGGAAACCTCGGTCGTTTCTGCAATCACTCGTGCAATCCCAACTGCTATGTTGATAAATGGGCTGTAGGGAATAAATTGCGCATGGGTATCTTTGCTTTGCGAGACATTCAAGCTGGCGAAGAATTGGTCTTCAACTACAATGTCGATCGTTACGGTGCCCAGCCGCAAGTGTGTTACTGCGGTGAGGATAATTGTGTCGGTTTCATTGGTGGAAAGACGCAGACGCAGACCCAAACTCGTCTGAACCACGACGTTGTCGAGGCCCTTGGTCTCGACGATGCTGTGGATACATGGGAGCCGGCTGTGGCTAAGAAGCAAAGGAAAAAGATATCAGACGACGATGAACCATATTTACCAGGTATTGGTGCCAAGGATCTTGACGATAACAGTATCAAGCGCATCATGACGGTTCTTATACAAACATCAGAAAAGTGGCTTGTTATCAAACTACTTGAGCGGATCAAGGCTTGTCAAGAAGAACGTCTATTGAACATGGCAGTCCGCATGCACGCCTATCAGACTATGAAAAAGCTTCTAAACGCTTATAAGGACGAGGATGCAGTGGTTTTACTTATTCTACATGTGTTAGACAAGTTCCCACGCATCACAAACAACAAGATCGAGGGCTCTAAGATAAAGGAGCCTGTCAAAGCTTTTGTTACATCGGCGAACGTCGAAGTATCCGCTGCCGCCCAACATATTCTTGAGGAATGGTCCAAACTCAAAGCTGGCTATCGCATTACTAAACGAGCCAACGGCGAGACATACGACCAAGACTCCATTTACGGTCGGAGTCGCACCAACGACTCACCTGCTAGTAACAGTACCGAAAATGAACGGAGACCACCATCGCCTGTTATTAACGCCCCCACCGGCCCCAAGAATTCTGTGCCCCAACGGAATCCGAACTTTGTCCGGGGGATGAATTCTCGCAGAATGCCTTTCCATAACCAAGCTGCTGCCTCAACAGTTACCAGTCAGCCAGTCAACCATGTGCCAAATCATCCGTTACCCGAAGGCTGGCGTGCTGCCAAATCAGAAAGTGGTATATACTACTGGAATGAGGCTGGTGAGACAACTTGGACGTTGCCTACCTCTGATTTTTCGGCTTCTACGCCAACGCCGGCACCAGCACCGGTCAAGGCACCAACGAAACAGGAAATTTTGGCAAAGATCATCAGTGATGTCAATGCCGAACCTCGGAAACGGACAGAATCGCCAGCTACTTCAACTCCACAACGTAATGATGCATCCGATCGCGAATCACGAAAGGCTGTGTCAGATGAAGCTTGGAGAGCATTGCCATTACGAACTCAAAAAATAGAATATGAAATACAGGTACGTACAATAGTTATGTTGTGTTGGAGACGCCAGCTAACAAAGATGTATTTTTATAGCTCTCTAAGCACATAGTCAAGTTCTCAAAAAAGTTTCAAAATGATTTTGATAGATCAGATCTTAAGGAGTTGTCTAAACAAGTTTGCAAATCCATTGTGGAATCAGACTTCAAGCACAATCGGGTACAAAATCCCAAGACTCCACTATCAGAGAGCAATCTAATCAAAATGAAGAAATACGTGTACGATTTCTTCAAGAAGGCCCTGGCGAAGAAAAGGATTCGCGAACAAGAACGACAGGCTCGTAGCCGGCAAGCTAATACTTCGGATTCAGCTCCTGTCGTTCACCACCACGACCAATCATTGCTCTCGGCTCCAAACTCGGTTCCTCATTCTACACCTACCGGGGCCGCTCTTAATGACACACCAATAACAGAACATTCTAGTCCTGGCTCTGATGGACGGAATAAGAGGAAAAGAGGTGGTGGTGATTTAGAGTCAGCAACCGAAGGTTTAGCTGATGTCGCGTCAGTGTCGTCTAAGAGACCAAGGGATGAGCCGGTGATAGACATCACATCCATGTTGCAAGCTATTGCCACAAAATATGGAGCACAAGGCGAATCTAGTAACTCTTAAAACGGAAGACACTGATGGGTGATGGTTTGTTTTGGAGTTCGGTGTGGTGTGTTTTTGGTATATATATTAATTACGACTCATGGTCATCTAGATGGTGGGTGGATGGTTTTACGTACCTGTCCTGTTAGAGTAATAATGCATTTATAGGGACTTCGCAAGTCCCTTCGTTTCAACATGTCTGTCTACGCGTGTCTATGTCTATTCCGAATCAGAATCGGAGTTTCCGCCCTTCTTCTTCTTTCCCTGGCCCTGACCCTTCTTTCCTAATTCACCGTCTACAGTTTCTCCCTTTCTAGAGAACACATAACTCCTGGAAAGTCTCTCTTCGCCCTTCCACCCACCACCAGTTTCTCCCTTCTTGTTCTTCACGACACCCAATGTTCTCGCATGGTGATAACCAGGATAAGCCGCAGCCTGGAAGCGATATGAGCAGACAACCTGAAGACCCGAATGGCGGGCAAGATCTCGGATATTCCAAAGAGTATACGGCTCACCTTCGAAAAGAGTGACGATGATGGCGCCACGGGGGGCAAGAGATTTCTGGGCACAGGTGAAGAAGGCGGCGAGGAGAGACTGGTTGGATCGGACTTGGCGGTTGATGTCGGTGGATTTGCCGCCTATGTGGGGGAAGTTGAAGATTATACGGTTGTATTTGCCGGCTTCGATGGGCCGGGATAGAGGGTATTCGGAGCCGTAGTCTTCGGGGTCCATGTCCATGTCATACTCCAACTCACTATCGTCATCCTCTTCTTCTTCTTCTTCTTCTTCTTTTCCCTCCTCACCTTCCTTCTTAACCTCCGGTTTCCAGCTCATAGCACCCATCTTCATCGCATCAACCCCAAACAACACCCTCGCGCCCCGTCTCTTTCTGATAACTTCCAAATTGGAGGTCACATGCGGATACTTCTCTGTGAGAAGTGCCTCGCTAGCTTCTAGGACGGTGGCTGTCACTGCGCGCACCTTGTGGGTGCGGATCAACGACGCGGTGAACGAGAGGTCTCCTTCGCCGATGAGGAGGATGCGGTCGCGCTTGGAAAATGGGATGGTGGGCTTGGGTGCGGGGGGAGGACGGGAAGAGGGGTTGTTTTTCTTTTTGATGGGCGTTGGGGCATGGGGTGCGTGGATGTGTTTGGGGGTGGTCTTTTTGGTGTCGACGAAGCGGCCCTTGGGGGCGTTCTTTTTTCTACCGCCCATGGTGGAGATTGTCTTGATACAAGTAAATACTACTGTATATGAATAGAAAAGAACGAGGGTAACCTGGAGATCCCGGTTGTGTAAAAATGGAGTTCACAGAAAATAAGATATTCAACTCGGCGCAAGCTGGTTTTCGCAGATATCACGAAATTCAAGCGCATCCAAGTCGCCAAGGGTCTCCATATAAGACGTAATGGTCGTTGAATTTTTGATGCGCCGTTGGGTCACGTGACGCGCTTAAATGTCGGGTGTAGCCGGGGGTTGGCAGGGATTGGGGCTATTCATTTAACCATATTTGTGATGAGACTTTGGTGGAAAACTATGGTTTGGAGATAGGACTTTATGGGTGGAGTTGTTGTTGTTGATTGATATGAGGGTAGCTGACGACTTTATTCTGAAGTGTTGAGATGAATTTGGTTATGTGTCTTTTTTTGGTTTATTTTGTGTTCGGTAATGTTACATTTACCGGTGTAAGTGGGCTGCTGTCACGTGATTGAGACAAGATATTGATGGGTTCATTTAACCCTACCGTTTGTCTCGGCTTTTATCGTAGATATCATTGTGTGTTCGGTCTTGTTGTAAGCTGACAAGAGTTAACAGAGATCACTCCTATCAATACCCCGCAGTCTACCATAATCAGTCCATACTTTATCCAATATATGTGCCCTCACACATGATATCAACCCCGACTTATACTTACTTCCAGCCAGTACCACCCAAGCCTCAGTCCCACAGCAGTTCCTGATTGGGTGACACTCGACTCATCCACTTAACCTGCCCAATCTAGAAAAAACATAGTGAATCAACGATTTCCGGGTCTGCTGGATGTCTGTTCAGTATATGGCCATGGGCTCTCAGTTCTTGGATATCATTTTTTGGAGATTGTGAATTTGTGTGTTTTCTTAACTAGACTCATTGGGATTAAACAATGACATGGAAACTAACCAATCAGGATGGCTTCTAGATGGGGCTGTTTATAGGCGGTTGACTGCGCTAGTTATGGTGACAGGGCAATTAGAGACAATGGGTTATAGGGACAAAACTATTGATAGTGTAGGTCATCTTACTACGAAGATCGCGTCATCGTCTGTGTCCTTCACCAGAAGAAGTCCAGTTCATCGTGGAATACATCATTCATTCAGAAATCATACAGACATTGATACATACATCTGTGTCCATACATACATATGCACGTAGACACCAAGTGCCATGGCCCAAAGGGGTAAATGTAAAAACAGACCAGGATACGCTTTACTATTCTTAGACAACCACTTTCATATGTGTAGCCCTGAATGACCAGGCTGGTATAGGGCGTTCTGGGCTATGGCGTTAGGCTATAACCGTACGGGTCGGGCATCCGGGTGAAGACTCCGTACGCTCGGCAGATATACGGACAATCTAGATGGTCCCGCACGGAACGGGACGCGATCTATATATACATGTAGAAGCGGGATAGTCATTCACTGCTTTTCCCCGCCAGATGGGTGGACACCGAGGAGTTCTTGTTTCCCTGTCTGTTAAAGCATCGCGAGACTCGAAGTGATTGGCTTTTAGAAGGTAATCCTACCCATGATTGCTCTCCTCCCCTAGTAGTATCGCGACGTCCTTCATATATTATGTACGTACATTCCTCACCTTGTAAAACTCGTTTTCTTCGTCCTCAAGTGTATAAACTTCCCGATCGGCCCCTTTCCTCGCACTTTTTTTTTTCTCTTGGTCTTTTTCAACAGTCAAAATAATTAACCGTGCACACATCTAACACGCACCGTGGCATTCCCCGTTTGGTGTCTTGATTTTGTCTTGTCGGTCCACTTGCGACGACATTCTGCTGATGATATTGAGAGTCGAAAATACGCTATTTGGATTTGTTGATTATCGTGGTTTCGTTTACCTTGTTGACGTTCAACTTTTGAGGATTCGTGGACTTGTGAATTCGGTACTTGGTACATTCGTGTTTTATTGTCTTTTGTTTGGTTTTGTACCTTAGGCTTGGTGATTACATCAACCATCATCGCGAGGCATTCATCACCATATTTGATACTGGGATTTGATATCGTTCGCTCTATCAAACCAATCATATCACACCTACGGAGTCGTCTCCAACATCTATCGGACTATTCTACATGTACGTACGTATCCCCCATATTGTCTGCCAAAGAAGTCGCCAAAGTTTTCACGTTGTGCCTTTCTTATTCCCATCGCATCTTCTTTTTCTATGTACCCCTCATTCTTCAAGGTCATCTGCCTAACCGGACCAGATGACACTGTTTTCCTATTTTAAGATACTATCCTATGCCCTTACACTATCTCCTGAACCTCATTAATCCGCCATTGAAGCCTGTTTGAAGTTATCATCCAGAGGTTACAATATACCGTTCGTCCATTTTCTGCTGGCGGCCCCCGGTCCGCGCACTTGTGCACGCTAGTGTCGTTCGGGAAGACCCACTTTTTATTCTTCTTTCCTTTTGGTTATTGCAAGCCAATTATTCACGTTGTGAATTTATTTGGACTTGTTGCCAAAAATCGTGGTTTATGGCTTTTCCTTGCTATTTCTCCCAGCGCAATTTTCATTTTCACTCACACAAAACCACAAGACTGCATAAGTAACCATCGAATGCGCTTTGTTAGAGTTCCGTCTTTTCTTTTTCAATTGGCTTTTGTGCTTTATTGTCCTGCTTGATACTCGCTTCATCCAAGGACTACAGCGGTCAGTTCGCCTCTTCTGGCTGCGTTTCCCCAGTTATTCTGGTATTCTTTGTTCCGGTCCTTTATCATTGAACAAGTTGTCTACCAGTAAGAATCCCCTGGAGATACAATTGCTTCCCCCATTGTTTATTCTACCTCTTCTACAGTCTTTCCCGCCTGTCACAGTTTGAGCTTCTCATTGCTAACCTCCAGCGCTGATTTGCTCAGACCCTATAACCCAGAGCCTTCCTTTCTGTCGGTATCGGGTTGACCTTACACCATCATCCTGTTATTACCATTTCCAGTGAGTCCGTCCAATCTTCTGTTCTTCAACCCTTCGTCCTTACACAGAGTTATTGTACTTGATAGAGAAGGAAGCCCATGTTGTATGCCATCACTTCATCGTGGGCTCTCAACTACATGACCAAGATCTCTTCAAGTACATAAATCGCCGAACTACACGCCTTCGCATACAAGACACATACCCTGGCACCCTGGTCGAGCCAGGCTCTGTTCTGTGTTCCACCTCGCTTTTTCTTCGCGCTGCCGCCAACTGCCAGTGTGAATGACAAAGTGAATGGTGTGTAAGCATTGCATTTTGCATTTCATACATATCACTTACTTCCAATTCCTACGTCGTTTGCTAACCATAGTCTGTTGAACAGGCTTTTCACCAATTTCCCTTCTACTTTTCCTTTTGTTCCTTTCTGTCTCCCTTTGCAAACGTGTCAATTGTCTTTATCGACACCATTGACACTTTGCGCATCTCCTTCACGTTTACCCTTTTACCGTCATCATTTCCTTCTTTTTCCCACCTACTTTGAAACTCGGACTAGCTGCCATCATGAAGACGGCACTGTCACGGGTTGCAGCCGGTAATGCATCTGGCATACAACCCACCAATGAGGCTTCATCATGGGCCCTCTCACCTTCACAGTCTGCTCCACCCACAGTGCCACCATCCCGGCAATCTGTTGAACCAGATGAGGTAACCCCAGAGGCCCCACAACCACCAACGCGGGGCGGCTCTGCTACTCGGGGTCGGGGACGTGGCGGTCGTGCCAGTCGTACTACCCGTGGCAAGGTTAGCCATAAGAAGGTAACCAAGCCTGCCCCAAAGTCAACCAAAAAGTCCCGGGGCCGCGTAAAGCAGTTCGGTAGCGACATTGTTCAAGCTGCCTATGAGCGTTCCAGAAACCTCAAAGACAGTTATCAAGCTTTAGTCAACGCTCTCCGGCCTGCACTTGCCGACCTCGCACAACGGAACGTGGATATGTTGATAGCAGATCCACACGCTCACGAGGTTGGCGAGGAATACAGCGCAGTCATGAATGGTCTTAATGAGCGGTTTGCCAGAACAGTAGACTCAGCTACTCGGGAACGTGATGCCCAGATCCAGGGTTACAGAGATGCGATGGACCATGCGACATACGTACTGAACGAACAGTACACAGTAAGTACTATTTTTACATTACCGAAAAAAAATCGATACTAACATTTAAAATAGACGCATGTCAAAGATGCTACGGAGCGCTTCCTGGATGCTCAGCTCCGGAGATTAGACATACTTGAGATGTTGCATGATCTGGGCCTCCCACCAGACGTAAGTAAAACCTCTTTTATCTCATTCTCTTTAGTACTAACAACCCCTGTAGACGGCCGATATCGATCATGTTTTCAAGACTATCTCAGAGCAAGAACACAATGATCAGGGCATTTGGGAAGATTATGACGAAGACGGTATCCTTGTCCCTTACCCCTCTCGTGTACCTGGCACTAGAATGTTTGATCTGGCCCAAGAGTTCGCTGCCCGCAGCAAGGCAGAGAAGGCCGCTGCCGTTGAGTTGGCCAAGGCAACCGAACAGTCAGCTGCTGAGACTGCCCCTACTCGCAACGGGCGCGGTGGAGGCCGTGGTTCTCGGGGTCGCACGAACGGCCGTGGCTCTAGAGGAGGTCGCAATGCAGGAACACGCGCTGCTACACCTGTTGTCACCCTCTCACAGGAGGAAGAGGACGAGAATGCGGACGATGCTGGTGCGGCTCATCCCATGGGTATTCTTGGAGCTTCTGGTGCACCCGAGCTTGGTGGAGATGCCGACGACGACGCGGCCGAAGTCGAGAGCGTGGCTTCCAGCTTACCGATCAGAGAGCAGAGCCCCGATCTCCCTCGCGGCGTGGGAGAGTTTGACGAATATGGTGCTGCTCTTGTCACTGCCCGCGGAAAAGGCCATGGACGTGTCGTTATTAAGCCTATGCCCATTGAATTCGACGACATTGACATCGGTTTCAAGGACTCAGCCAACAACAGCGAGCGCCTGCCAAATGTCCTGACTAACCGCAGAAAGTACGCCAACACGCCTCATTCGGGAACAATGCACGTGGATCCTCTCACTTGGAACTACGATTTGCGCCAGAACAAAGATGGCGATCTCGACGAAGAGCTTGTTGAGCGTCACGGGCTTCACCCCAAGTTTGGACTGTTCCTGTCTACTAGCCGCAATGACGCCATTGTGCCCGACCGTGAGCCCGGTGTTCCATTTGGCAAGCCCATCGTGTTGTTACCCGAGGACACAGATATTGCCATTTCTTCTGTCCGCTCGACTGTTGCTCGTACTGCTGAGTTAGTAGATAACGCTCGTCAGGCCCGTCGGATGAAGGAAATTTTAGACGCAATGTGTGATGCGGGCGACATTGCTCCCGAGGACTTGAAGTTGACTAAGAAGGAACGTATTCCAGAGTCCTTCAAGGGTGGTTCTCTTGGATACCCAACCCTCAGACCGGAGCGGGCCACTGTGCGCAAGTTCTTAGCTAACGAAGCTGCTCGGCAAGCTCGTCTCGTTGACGAGGAGATGGAGCGGGCTCGTCAAAGCCAGGCAGAAGAACAAGCTCGCGCGGATGAGGAGATGGCTGATAACAACGACCAAAATTCTCCTGGCATGGCAATAGAGATGTTGTTGCAGGCTGTTGCCCTCGGCGTTCGGGAGTTGGGCGAGCCTACCACAGTCGAGGTTTCTAAGGGTCGCACTTACGATGCTATCCGGGACGTTACGACTGTAGCCCCACAAGAACCTGCCGCGCCACCTGTTTTCCCCGAGGCATTGGTAATGTTGGCCGATGTGTCTTCTCAGCAGCCATATACGGAGTGGCCTCAGATGGATTCCAATCCTACTGCTGGAGCTCAACACAGTCTCCCCCCTCTTCACCAGGTTGTCAACAATCCCTCGGCCCCGCAACCTGCGCAGATGCACAATGGGTATGACCATACTCATGCCCCGCCTCACAGTGGTTATCCTGCGCCTCAAGGCATGCCGAATCACGGGGAGTACTACGAGCGCCCACCTTCGGCCCAGTATTACTACCAACCCCCTCCGCATGGCTACTACCCGCAAACCGACTATCAGCAACAACAAGCACAGTTGGTTCAGTCGTCGCCTCTCCCGGCTCTGCGTCCTAGTCTTAGCAGTAATGGCGCTGAAGCTTCCAACGGGAACCCAGGTTCGCCACGCAGAGACACAGACTCTGCCCAGCAGGTGCCTTATTACCAGCAGCAGCCCCTGCCCGGCCCACCTAACACTGAGCACTATTACCAGCCTGATCTGTCCATGGAGAGAGGTCAACAGCCAATGCAGCATATGGGTAGCTACCCCCCTGCATCTGGCTCCGGCGGCTACTATCCGGGTCCGCAGTACAGCATGGGGTCTTACGCACCTCCTGCTCCCTATGACCCAGTAGCCAGTGCCTCGAATTCTCAACCAGCCCGTCCCTACGAGCGCATCGATGTGACTGCGCCTCAGCCCGGCGCCTCCCGGTTGAGAAAGTTGGAGCCAGCCCCCATACCTCCCCATCGCCAGGGCATGCCCATTGCACACTCCCTCCGAACGGTGGATTACGATCCTCATTCGGACATCAAGGAGTACCAGGCAAACGAGCCCCTGCCTGATGGCGCTCCCAAACAGATTCGGGCGTGGGCCAACAGCTCTTCCTCGGCCCGGCGTCGGTCTTCGAGACGCGAGGGCGACCGTCGTGACGCTGAGTAGAATGCCAGCGCACCACAACAGCCTGGTGCCCAGGGTAAGACGCTGCAAGTCTACGATGGGATCCCGTGGGATGTTACGACTAAGGATAGGGCGAAGGGTACGGTTGAAAAGATGCGCGCCCGTGGAATCCCTTGTGTTGTTGTTCGCCAAGCTACACTTAATGCGGCTGACGGAACAAGTGTTAGATTGACGTTCCGTCAACCCGTACAACAGGCGGACAACAGAGCACCCCGCGCAGCGCAACGAAGCTCACAAACTCCCGGTACCAAGAGCCGCCCGCTGCCAGTACCTGCTGCCAATGGGGGAAGTAGTGCAACGATGCATCCTCGGACTATACATCGTGCCGGACTTCCCACTCCAGCATTGGATAACGGCATCCAGAACCAGGCGCCCCAACGAGGTCGATTTGATGGCTCCTCGACTTATACTGCGATCACTATCAGTAACGATAGTAGTGATGGCAAGAGAAAGTCGGGAAGCATCGACTCGGAAGATGAGTCTCACCCTAGGAGATCGAAACGCGTGAGAACCAGAACCCGCTCGACCCAGGACTAAGTGATTTCTTTCTCCCGCCTCCGGCGCCTAGAAGTTTGTTCTTTCTGCGTGTAGTCTTGGGACATTTCATCTTTTCCTTTATGGTGGCTCCAACCTACCTAGTCCACCTGGCTCGACTGTTCCACAAACAACATCATTGTTCCACCCAAGAGATATAAAATCACATCTTGCCCTTTGGATATCTTGTTTGAAGATGACGACCTACAAGCCATCTTCCATTATTTCACCTATATATCTTACGTCCTTGTTATCCGCCAAAATCGGGGCTCCACCGACGACCACTGAGCACGTTGTCGACTGGAGGTTTCGACGTGGACTCGGACTTTCTTCATGATTACCAGCTCCTCTGTTCTTTTCTGTTCTATCTGCTTTTGTTACAGCCTTTGTTTTTGATTTTGTTCCGTTTTTTGGCTCTTTTTCTTTTGGGTTTCCTATCTTACTCATGATAAACTTTAATGTTTGGTTGGTGTTCTGGGTTTACTTTTACAAAATTGGTTGTGTCTTTTACGAATAAATATGTTTTGTTTTCTTGTCAATATCGTATGAATCGTGTGTATGCCGTGATATCATTAAGTCTAATCTACATGGTCTATCTCCAGCGTTCTATTACTACGAAACTGGTCCAGAGACAACTCCATGGTTAAGATTGGCACTTTGTTGCTGCAGTCCCTCGGCCAACAAAACAGCCGACACTGGATCTGCCGTGCGAATCTGGCCCGCACCTAACTCACCCTCTGGATGTAATGAATAAACGTTTGCCGAGTTTTCCCACCCATTAAACACAACCAAATTTTGAATAACCACCTGATTCGCCGCCCGCATGTTAATCACATCCTGCGCTAGCTGCCCACCAAGTGTAGCCGCAACCACAGGAACTGTGTTCGGTGAAGCGAAAAGGAATTCAGAAATCTGGGTGGCCTCTTTCTTTGTGAGTAGTGCGGGATCTAATCCAAGTGTCTTCCGTGACTTGCCGATCTCAAGGATATAGGCGGCTAGTTCCTCATCTGTGTTGGGCGTGAGTAGGCCGGTATCATCGCGGAATTTCCAGAGGGCGTGGATATATGGGAGGACGAAGGAGACCTTCTTCTTTCGTCGTGGCACGGAGAGGATGTGGGAGGGGAGCTTGCTGAGAGAGCTGGCGTAGAGCCAGGTGGAGAATAACTCTTTTTTGGTCAGGTATTCCACGGGGTTTCCGTCTTCTCGGGCAGTTCGGTAGTTTATGAGGGAGCGGGTTCGTGATTCGGGACCGAGGGTGGGGGTGACGAGGGTGGCGGGCCGGTGTAGGGTGTACGTGTGTTCGATCAAATCGGAGAAGATGAAGCCGTACATCCCGTAGCAATCGCTAGCGTAGAAGGGGATGTTGTTAAGACGGGCCATGGTGTTGAGGAGTCCGTAATCCTTAGGTGGGAGTCCAGAGGCCAGAACTACGTCAAAGTTCGACATGAAGGTTGATTGCCACTCGGTGTACAGAGTCCGCTCGCAACTAATGGAAACTCGGGGGTTAAGTGCGCTGAGACTATTCGCCGCTTCTAACATGTCGGGAGAGTGCGTGGAGCCGAGAACTGTAGGGGACTTGGTGGCCTTGACGTGCGGAGGCACATGCGAGAGCGTCACCGACGCAACACCCGCGAGAACAAGGTTCTTGAGAACCTCATGGAGAAGAGGCGTATTGTTAACCGCGAGAACTCGCGTCCCGGCAATTCGTTTCTGCGCAGTCATACCCCACAGGCGGATCTGTCGGTCATACAACTCGACATCGGCAGCCGAGATATCCATCGGGATGGACGCCATGGACGGAGCCACGGGCACCGAAGGCCCAGTGCTGGTATCGATATTCATTGCGCTGCGGCTGGGTAGACTAGGCTGGAAGTGTGGGTCGTTGGGGGTGGTGGCGGGGAGAGATGCCGTTTCGGAGGAGGTGGCGTCCGGGGCGGGTGCTTCGGGAGAGGAAGGTGCCATTGTGTGGCGATTCAAGGATTGGGGGGGTATCTCTCGTGGCTGGTGGAGGCTTCCGAGGCTGTTATGCGCGTGCACTGCTGTGGGGTTGTGGAATAGATGGATTGCGCGTGTGGGGTAGTTTCGTTGCTTTTCGCGGTTTGGGATGTATAAAGAAGCTGGTGGGATTTATGTCGTAGCTACTGGCTGGGATTATTATGCGTGTTGGGGGTTATTGGGCTTAGGGTATGGGATCACGTGTCTTGACGTGTTCTGAGGATGCAGGAGCATGTGGGGCGGATGGACGTCATGTCGTCTCGGGGACTTACATGCAATTTGACTAGCCACTGTGAGCCTGTGGGATTTTGGTTCCTATGATATGACGATGGTTGTGCCCATGAAAAGTGATGCAAATGGGAATCTACGTATGCTTTTTAGCCACTGAGAAGAAAAAGGCTCTTTAGTTGGTATGAATTGGGCGACACGAATTGGTGGTTCTCAGCGCAAGATTGATAGTACATGACGTGAGGCGGGCTTGCTGATTGGCTTGTCACATGTGAGTGGATTTTAATATCTAGTGGTTCGACAATGTCAGATTGGGATTTCAGGTTGTACATACGTAGGTGTAATATGAACAGGATAATACAGGCAATTGTGGCAGCCTAACATGCACAAGTACAGCCGAGGGGATGCCTGACTAAAGCTTTCTTGTTGATTTATTTTGGTGGGATCACCACTTTCTTCTTGCCAAAACATTGAGTTTTATATAGTGACACTTTCTTTTCACTTCTCCGCACTTTTGTACTTGACTTTCCAAAAGCTCAACTTCATCACCACCAAGCCCATACGCTATGTCCCAACGACCAGACCAAATCCCACCCAGAAGATACGCCTGGCGACGCCAACGGGATATCTCAGCGCGCGTGCCAACACCACCGGCGTTTCAATATGGAGCTGAAGAATTTGGTGCCTCTGAGGTGCTAGAAACCTTCGACTTTGACGCTTTCATACAGGTGGACGACTCATCGGCGTCACCAGAACCGGATCCCAGGCAACACGCAAATGCAGCTGTGGTCGGCCCACCAGGAGATGAGCCCGATGGACCAGAATCCCCGATATCTGGCCTGGAGGAGGCTACAGCATTGGCCGCTAGGAATAATCTCGAATATCATAGACTGCCGCCGCCACATCCTTTACTGTGGCCACCTGATACTATCGCCGACGGATCGTGGTATGGCCGTTCGATCAATGTAGTGTCTCCTCACCCCATAATGTACTATCAACCCCCACTGAACGCTCCCCGCCCGAGGAGCCCTCCGCCAAGTTGGGTAAATGAGAGTCAGCAGAACCGTGCTGCGAGGGTATTGAGTAGAAGGGGGTCTCTCGCGATACTCAGAGGAGATGACAGGGCCGAGCGGGACTTGGATAGACGACTTGTTCAGTGGATGGATCCGGTACATGACTGGTTTGCGTATAGCTTTGGGTTTCGGTACTGCTCGGATGATTATCAAGCTGAGTGCGAGACCCAAGGCGAGTCTTCTGAAGATGAGAAAGAGCCAAGTTTGCGAAGCAAATTCCTTACTGCCGAGAAGAATAAAAGAAAACCTCTACCGTTGTTATTTATGCCGTCTCGCGGACATCTCTCTCGTCGCCTTGATAAGATACGCGAGCCTTCTTATGGGAGAAACCCGTTTCCAGTACCAGCTACGGAGACTATTGTACTGGAGTCTTCTACTCTGCCGTTCTTCAGAACTGATGAAATCAAGTTGGCCCTCTGGCCGGATGTGTGAGTTCCTCCTTTCAATACGATATTCTATGGCTAACAAGCCTACCACCATTTTAGAGAACCGGAGTCCCGGGCTCATTGCGCCATATTTCTCGTCGCCGAGGATGCACCGATTGTTGAGTCAACCAAGAGTTACCAGATATCCTATGATACACCTGTCTGTAATGATGACGACAGTGATTCAGCATCCGAAGACGGAGAAGAATACTGTTATCGTTTCCACCACAAAGCCATTCGACCAGAAGAATTCAACAATACTATTCCGGAATGCGAACCAATAATCATGCGAGCTCCCAAGATGAAGTTGAAGTATCCATCTAGTGAACGTGGTATTGTCGGTACATTTGCTCGAACCAGCCCGTTCTGCTATAATGTGAGGGTACCCCGGGAAAACCCCCATCTGGAGCCAAAGTTGTCCCAGGAACAACTTGACGCACAAAGGATACGAGGCAATCGAGACGAGCGAGATTCAAGCGACAGTGGCGAATCTTCCAGTGAATCCGAGGAGGAGGATACGAGACGTCAGGGTCGAGTTGTCGGTCCCGAATCCACGATACCGTTGCTAACTCCGCACGCTGTTGTTGAACTTGATGGGATCGTTACAACTGTCAAGTTCCCGTATCCGGTTTTGACGAAGTCTATTATTTTGAAGTTCTGGCTGCCTACACGGAGGTTTGACGATGTGGTTTTGCGGAAACTGGAAGTTCATGGGTCGGGTGAGAAAAGGATGTTTAAGACGGCTACTCGATTTAGTTAGACTGGATCTAGTTGTATCACAAGAGTCGCATGGGTAATAAAGATTGATATACTCGTCGGGGTTTAATAGCAATGGAGCTGATGTGGACATGCCAGTAGCGAGGTTCTGGTTGTGCTGTTGGTAGAAGTCATCGAGAGATAATGCTATCAACTTACTTTAGTTTTAACGGTGAACGTCACCAGTGATATGAAATTTCTAGCTTGCATGACATGTCTGTAGCTGAATATGGTGTCAACAAGCGACAAAGACGTTAGTATTGGACTTGACATGAAGCATGCTGATGATGATAAGTAGTACTATGGGATCTTGCAAGCAGTTTTGTTACAACGCAAAGCCAAACTCTATATCGAATTGGCAAGATTGAACACTTTTGTTCAGGAGCCGAATTCGTTCGATTGCGAAGTAAATATTGTCGGGACGTAACGGTTCATGAACTGGCGGTCGTGTTGGAATTGGAAACTCCTGATTACAATGACTACAGTTCTGGGGGTCCTTATGTCGTCGATGACCGACGGTTCCAAAGACGGTTTTAATATACTGTGCCACAGCTTCCGACTTGACCGTTCACAGCTTTCATGAGAGGGAAGCCGAAATCAAGTGCCGGTTTAGTAATTAAGTAGTTGCTCTCTATGGCTCAAATGTACGTTTTTAGAACAGTAGAAGACGCGAGAATTTATGTTATAGTTCACTCTTTGTTGTGACAGTATTACAAGACACATAGCGCAATTATACATTATGTGTTTACTTTTGATCCTAATCTATAGCGTTGTTCTTTATTTCATATTCTTCAGTATCGTTCACATTGCCCACCCAAGATATATCTATGTAGTTTATTACATACTTTAGGTATACTTTCGCAAATGTAACACCGAATAGGAGGCTGCTAACCATATCTTGTGAAGCCAATCCAACTACCAACTTTAATCAACTGTATCTACACTAAAATCCCATTACATTAGTAAGCTTATGACCCGCAACGACGACCTTCATCGATCTGACATGAACTATGTGTATAGGACACACAAATCCACCGATCGGGGGCCTAGTAGAGTACTCACCCTTCTCGGTCAATATCTTTAACTGGAAAGTTGCAACATACACCCAACTCAGCTTAGAACTTGGGTACACAGACATACCTCGCCTATTGCTGTCGTTTTCTTCGATCATGGCCCAACATGTTCCTAACGCATTCCAATATGGGCAAAACTATATGTTGAGCGAGTTTCGGCACTTTGAAAACGTAAAATTCGAGCCGGAGGAAAGAAGGAATCTTGAGGATGCCTCGTGGATTTGGTAATTCGATTGTAGGGGTTAACACAACAATCAGACTCAAGGATACTCCAGATCTCGCGTATGACCCAGGAAAGATCGGATTCATGTGGAAATTAGGACATGGCAGCCCATTGAACTTGCAGATCAGAGTACCAATGAAGAATGCACATTTAGGCCCAGGCCAATATTCTGCAAACCAGCCAAACTCTGAACACCGGGCCCACGACAGAATTGCGGAAATGCCACCTGATGTGGAAAGTTTTTGGGACGTTACCGACGCCAACAAATCGGATTTGCTAGTTTCTCATGCTATTGCTGAGTTAGATGACCACGTAACATCTATCTCTATCAATGGTGCTGTCATGGCGAATGCTATTCTGATCAAGTTTGGGGGCGCAGACCAATACTGTACGCAGCAGATGTTGCATGTTCCAGAGGTTCACGGAATTATAAACAGCGAGGTTAACGGACATTAACCGAGCCTTTCATGTAATCCTGTGGAAATGTTCTAGAGTGAAGGCGTGGTCCGGCTTGCATATAAGCACCCGCTTTGACCCATCTAGTATTCTTGGTGGGTTGTGTGAAAGCAGACGCAGTATGCTTGGATATAGTGTGGTAGTATCTATGGCTGCTGTGTGGCTTGTTGGCTTTAGCGGATCGTTAATTGTTCGAGCATTGTTGTTGTTTTAGCATAATTCATCTTTCTATCCTTTAGGATTCTTTTGAGGAAACCAACCTCTGCTGTGCAGCTGACCGTGTGTGCTACGGTGAGTAGTTGATCCAACTATAACAGTATTTATGTACATATGTATGTAGTTGCCAAGGATAACATACTGGCTGGTGTCACAGGACTTGATAGTTACTTCACCCATACCGACGTAAGCTATTTCACACGTCGTCATGCCTCCCTATTGTCCCAAGGAAACTTGTGTCAACTATGGAAGGGACCGTTTACTTCCAATCCTATCAATAAACAGAGAGCTCGCAGTGTTTCTCTCTATTCAAACTATGTCTGGATCACTCGTATCAGTTTTATAAATATCATTTGTTTTTCAACCCATGACTGATACCTCAAGACCTATTGCTTTCATACTTTCCACTCATCTAAGTTATACACATCATCATTACCTACTGACTCCAAGTCACCTCAATCATGCCTCACCGTCAAGAAGGCTTGCCCGGTTCTTCAACGCCGCCAACCCAAGACGCCGATACCTCTCATATCCCGAAGACAGAGAACTCTATCCATGGCCCGTTGGTCCTACTAGGTGGGCCCAAGCGACTTCCAGATGGCTGTCTAAATTCCGATTCCAGGGATGATAACAAACAGCTCCTCACTGAAACTGCGGAAATACAATCACCCGCGACTGATGGGCAGGCTAAACAGCTGGGTGATTCAGACAGCCCCAGTGTCTGTAGTCCCTCGGATGCAAGCGGTTCAGACAATGAGCACCATGAGCTCAAGGTCTCGTCGGGCTCTTCTCTTAGTCAATCTCAACCTAGCCTTAAGGACTTAGAGCGAGCCGGTGCTGCTTTGGGTCCTGGGCTCGACTCTTGTGCTGGTTACAATACTCCATTCCGGCCCCCTCTCGTTGTTAACGGTCTCATCAATATGGTTCCACAGGGAATTCCCTTTGTTGTACCCGCTATTAGCGATCCTCCTTACTTTCACGTTGACGGCGTTTCTAACCCAGCTGTCAAGGCAAGTGGAACATCTGATACAAGCTTTGCTGAGTTGTTGAGTGGTGACGATACTCCAATGCCACCACCCATGTGGATCCATGAAGTAAGACGTGAGGTATTCATCCCGCCAGGCTCAGTGGTGCCCGAGATGTGGTATCCAGCATGGACCCCCGCGGAGAGAAAGGCCAAACACGTTATGCGACGGAGCCGGCTTGTACGACAGCCAGATGCCGCGTGGCGGAGAGACGCCGATGGTAACCTCGATGCGGAGTGTGATCGTCGGCTCATGAAGGGGTTGGATCATACGAAGGATCCATGGCTTTACAGCTTTGGTCTCCGGTATTGTACGGCCGATTACCAGGCTATCACTACGGAGTCGGAGGAAGACGCAATCCCCAAAACCTCCAAAGATGCAGAGGCTTCATGCAATCCGGACACCGAAAATCAAAAGAAGCTGTTGACCATGGAGTTCATCCCGTGGCGTGGATCTCTCACCTCCCGGGTAGAGGAAATCACGGAGTATGCCGGCTACACAGAAGACTTCCCAATCCCCCCTACCGAGAACCTATTCCTGAGACCTGTGGATCACGATATGTTCCGGACAAAGGAGATCAAGCTGGCAATTTGGCCTGAAGCGTAAGTTTATCCTTTCAACTTTCAATCTACTCAACTAACATTCCTGTAATCCAACCAGTTTCCCAACATGTCCCATCCGCTGTTCTGTGTTTCTCATCAACGAAATGACACCCTCGGTTCGGAAGACCTTGTATCAGGACGTAGGCTATGAGATCCCTTGGGAGGATGAACTCCTCGCGGATGATGTTCCACTTGAGCGTCAACAGATAGAACTACACTTCGCCAGTGTACCTGAGCCGCTGGAGTACGTACTTGATGACTCTCTACCCTATGTTACAGTTGCCGACACAATGGATCTCAAGTTCCCAGCCAATGAACGGGGGATCGTGGGAAAGTTTGCACCCGACAGTCCATTCAAATTCAACGTCAGAGTCTCTCGGGAGAACCCACATTTGGTACCAGCCGTGTTGAACGATGCTCAGCCAGATTTCAAAGCTGCGGCTACCAAACTGATGGATGAGCTAGAAAGCGAGAACAAGGAGTCAAAAGAAGATGACAAGAACAAAGTCAGTATTCCAGACGTTAGTACTGTTCCGCTTTTGGAGCCCCACGCATGTATCAAGTTGAGTGGCAACGTCACCACGATTGAATTTGATGAGGCCATTCCCGCCAGAGCTATTTTAATCAAGTTCTGGGGGGAAAAGAGATTCTTCAACGAAAAGATTTTACGGACAGTGGAGGTTCATGGAGCCCAAGGGCGGCGGGTCTTCCATTCGGAGGTCGAGTCTCGATAAAAAACTGTTTTGGGAGAAAAAGCGAACGTTTTGCGGGGTTGCAGGATTGGTGTCTCAGAGATGTCTTCCTCGAGCGTCGTTGCCACTGGTCAACTGTAAACCAAAATGTTGCGAGGTCATGGATGATACTCTGAAGCTTGGAGCTCCGTATATAGCTATGATGTTGTCAGAATAAGCGAAGATAAAAAGCGTGTTGAATTCGGTGCTTCATATGATACGTTCTTGTCCCCGTGATGTATTTGTGAAGCATAAAGGTAAATTTGGCCTTCAGTTGGAGTATACATAGCATCGTTGACTATGACGTAAAGGTCTTAGTTTAGATCAATCCACCAGCCGTTAAGTTACAGAATGGGATGTTATTCGTTTTGTGTGCCAGCTGGTCGATCGGTCCGCAAGAAAATCAAGTGTGTACATACTGGTCTCTCTCTTCCGTGAAATCCTGTTTCTATTCTAACTTTCTTTCCACACACATTTGTGTCAGCTTTCCTACAAAGCCACTTGGTTTTCATTTATTCATTATACAAATCTCACTTACACTCCGGAAACTTCACCAACATGTCAGATCGGCCGCCGACTAGAAGAACGGGGACTAGACGGGAGAACTACGTGTTGGCTCGTCGGGAACCCGGAAGAACTCAGGCTGGACTGGCAGCCGGAACAAATGGGCAGACGAACGGACGTACCCGGCGTGGAGTGACTTTCAACATGCCCCTGCCTGGGCCATCCAGAATTCCGCGTTCTGGGCAGAGCAGTTCAACCTATTCTGCTCTTCAAAGTCTGTTCGAGCGCCGCGATCAAATGCACCCGTTCCCCGATTCCGCCAAATGGGAGCGCTATTTGTCGTACGAAGAGATGGGGTTGAAGAGAGAGATTGAGAATATGTACCGTGGCGGATTCCATGATTACGTTACGAGACAGATTCATCAGCAGAATTCGGAGTTTGACCGCTTTGGCGGGCAGGTCATCTATACCCCGCATTCGCCGCTGATGCCGTTGGGGAACCCGCCGAGACCGAGAGCGCTGGAGATGAGTGAGGAGTTTCCTTGGACGACGAAGGAGAGACAGGGCATGATGGAGATTCTTGAGCAGGTTCGCACTCTGAGAAACCCCGATACTCAAGAGGGCGGTATCACGGGTGCCGATTTCGATAAGGTGCTGTTGTCGACTATGGGGGATGTCAAGTGTCCTTATTTCTTTAGCTTTGCGTACAGATATTGCCTTGCGGATCGTCTGCCGTTGGCTAGCTTGCCTCAGTCCTCTGGTGGGAGTGCCGGTGGACAGGCGACAGGAGACGGATTGATTGACTATGGTGATCAGGCGCCTAGACTGCTGACGATGGAATTTCTTCCGGCGCTGGGGGCTCTTACTGAGCGTGTCCCCGAGGTCCCTTATTTGAGCCCGTTCAGTACTTTGAATATGGTTCCCATGACCGAGCATATCATTCTCCGCTCACCCGATCGCTCTACCTTTGATGTGTCAGATATCAAACTGTCTCTGTGGCCCGATATGTAAGTTCCCTTACTCACAATGACGTCGTTCATTCAACTAACCATTTTCCACCATTTAGTCGGGGCAGAGGTAAAGTTCGTTGCGCGGTGTTCCTCGTCAATGAGATGACACCGTCCTTGGCTAAAACTTGGGACCACCAAATGAAATATCAGATGCCGCATGAACCCATGATTTATCTTGGATCTACGAAGCAGCCTATCGATCACTTGGTTTCCACTCCGCCCATTGAACCTGGTGAATTCCATGAGTTCGTCCCCGGATGCACCCCGATGATCATCCGCAGCCGGGACCGGGAGTTGAATTTCCCGCCGACCGATCGGGGACTCATCGGTAAATTCGGACCAAACTCCCAGATCAATTACAACTTGAGAGTTGATAGGGATGATCCCCACTTGGTTACGCCGACATTGAAAGATCCGGAGACTTCTTTCAGTTCAATTACCTTTGATGTGCTGCGAAACATGCCCCCGATCAAGCCTGAGGGGTCCACGACAGAGAACGTTGACGATGCCGATGATGTGCCGTTTTTGGTTCCCAACGCCCTGGTTGAGTTAGATGACCTAAGCACTACTCTCAAGTTCTTGGATACGGTCAAAACTAGTCTGATCATCATTAAGCTTTGGAAATCGGAACGCTCATTTGATGAGTCTATGTTGCGGGTTCTTGAGGTTCGCGGATTCGAGGGGCCGAGAGTTTTCAGACGTGAGGTTGGCCCTCGTTAAGCTATGTATACGTATGTACCGACCTAGAGCTAGAGATAGTTAAAAATTGAGATCGTTGTTTTGTATTGCTCTCGTGGTGACTTATGATAAACGTCGTTTCTACAAAAAGTCATTGAATTGGCATACATACTAAGTAATCGCTTATACGTCTGAAGGTAAGTCACGTGATCGAGATCGGAGCGGGGCCAGTGGGGCCGATGCCGACGTACATACACAGGCAACCGGCATCACAATGTGAATTCAATCTCGATGGACGGTTTTAATGGTTCAATTTGCCCTGAAGATTGCATGTCCGGGCATAACGCACCGCAGATACAGCATGATAGATGCAGCTCGCATTCGATAACAACCCCGCAGATAGAGCACAAAACGATGACAAATAGGGAAAAGGCAAAATAGCAGTTGTGGTGCATGTGGACAGATGACCAGCTTATTTTGCAGCATTGAGTAGCCTATCAGAACCGGAATACACCTGCTGATGCCTGCTTTTCTAGGGCTCGGCAGAATTGCTTTGACGTGGTGTGCGAAAAAACCCGCAATCTGTTTAAATATTCAAAGTTTGTTGTTTAATTCATTTCACATACACACCTTTTTACTTTGTTGACTTTCTTCATCCTTATATTGATCGGGCATAATTGACTCGTTGAATCCTCCTTGCAGTACTACATGACGATATTCATCTTCGGATAACCCGTTTATCACACTATTGTCTATGTTTCACCAAATCTAACTACCAATTCACATGAAGTCATCCCACAATGTCGCAACATCCAAATCAAAATAACCGTGACGAGGGACACCCGCCCGAAGAGCCTGCCTACCTAAGATTCCTTGTACAAAACAACCTGCGCCCCGGCGAAGAACCGCGCAGACGTGAATCCGTTCCGGCGCCGCCACAAAGAGACAGCCGCATGAGTCCCGGTGACGAACCCGACCCTGCGCGAACTAACCTCGGATACAGTTTTCTCATGGGACCTGTCCGGCCTCCATTACGCTTGGAACCCTCGGCGGTGCGACAAGCTCTGCGCGATCGGGAGCTAGATCAACAACGACAACAGGCATCGGCGAGACCCACGCGAGCGCAACAGTCGCGGGCGAGACGTATACATGAGGCTTTCTCCGGATCAAGAACTGTCCGTGCTGAGGAGTTCGTCATGGGTCCTAGTCCGGATATGTTCCTTCCGCCTGGCTTCTTGGGGCCTCCGTTGCCGAGGTCTAGAAATTCGGAGAGTGAGAGGTACCCTGAGGGACAGCAAAATATGACGTTTCGTCAATTGATTCGACGGTATATCCCACTGACGAATCCGTGGTTACCTCCAAGACGGCCTACAGCTGAAAACTCCGATGATACTTCTCCCGCTGTTCCCTTGTGGCCGCCTGGTGCGATAGCTCTTACTGGGCCTCTGGATGTAAGATTTGGTGGGTTTGACCTCGGTGGGTTGGATTCCAGAGACGATCCGATGGGTATGTCTCATTCGCCTTGGACTTCAGAAACTACCCAACAGGAAGAACAAGCAAGCCAGCTCATCTCGCGACAGCAGATTCTCGGACACAGAGGATCTAGGTGGAGACGGAGAGCAGGTGACAGAGCTGAGGATGAGTTTGATATTCGCATGGTTGCGGGATACGACCCCGATACGGATCCGTGGGTATACAGCTTTGCGCTACGATATTGCTCTGGGGGTTTCCAACCTCGGCGAAATACTTCGAGTGGAAGTGGAACGGGTAACGGGGCATCACAATCTGTGGAGATAGAAAACGTGAAAAGACCATTGTCCATGGAGTTTCTCCCATGCCGTGGTAATCTAGTTAGGCGCTTCGAACAGTGGCGTCCCTCAACCCCATTAGGGCTTTATCCACAACCTCCAACTGAGGCTATCTTACTACAACCAATTAATCGACGAGCATTCCGGACCACAAAAATCCGGTTAGCTTTGTGGCCTCAAATGTGAGCTAACCTCTCCTCATGTTTACCTCATAAACTAACAATATCACTGCAACATTAGTAAAAACGACTTTAGGACACACTGTGCTGTCTTTCTGATTAGTGGAACGACGCCGGGTATTCAGGCAACCCTTGACCATACAATTGTGTATGATTCACCCACTGGACAAGACAATGAACCAAACAACCCGAGAGGCGGTGCTTGGCCAAGACCAAACGCAACACACATTGCACTCTTGCCCGAAGCGTTTCAAAGCACTATCTCTGATTGTAAGCCAACCGTCACGCGTGATGAAGAGTTAGATCTGAAGTTCCCCGCCAATGAGCGCGGAATCGTCGGTGTGTTCACAGACAGCAGTCCATTTAGATATAACGTGAGAGTGGATAGAGAGAACCCACATCTAGTTCCCCCTGCGTTAGATGCGGAGTACCCTACCTTTGAGACTATTGTAGGCGATGTGGTGACGTCACTAGAGAATGGACAAGAAGGCAGGGATTCTGACGAAGATGTTACCATGGCTGAGAGTTATACTCCAGGAACCCTTTTGATTCCTCATGCTAAGGCCGAGTTGAGTGATCATGTTACAACTATCGAGTTTCCTGAGGCCATCTCTACTGATGCGATCCTTATCAAGTTCTGGAAATCTTGGAGATCTAACAAGGAAGTTACGTTGCGCATGTTGGAAGTTCATGGGACTGATGGTATGAGGATCTTGAAATCGAAGCCACCCATGCGTTAAGTTATATGTCTATAAATTTATATATTGATCCCATTATTTCCGTTCGTCGTCACTCTTTATCATGCACCAACCATGCCATCTTACCGCCTAAACCAATTTCCTCTGTCGACTCATAATGGCAAATCGTTTGTACGACATGCATCGTTCGCCCCGTTTCCTCTTTTAATCCCATTCCCCTCCTTAACCCTAGTCTACTAACCCAGTAACCCAGGCCAAACGTCATGGCTCATCATTTGCAATCGACTGATTCACCGCCTACTAAATGCGCTCACCGGAGGCAGAGGCCCCTAGGAAAACCCCATTTCCAGCGGTCCAACCCCGCTGAAAAGCGCGGCAGAAAAAAAAAGATGGTGGATTGGGATTTTGAGTTTTCTGATAATTTTTGTTTTTTGCGTTGGATGGGATCAAGATATAAGAGGTTTGCATATTCTTGGTTTTGTATTGTGATTGTGGGATTTTGTTCTTCATTGTGATATTCATCTTCTTTACGAGCTTTACTTTTTACTGTTCTAGACTTTTTTCCTTGTTGTCTGGAACTTTGTACCCAACGTCTTTTTTATCTTCTTTTACACTTATACACTTCAATTACCTTTTGATCAACTCGACAAAATGGCCGTCAGAGCGCAGTTCGAGAACTCCAACGAGTGAGTCGATAAATCCACCATAATACGTCTCAATGGGAACGGTCAAGTCGACATAGCAGGTCCGGTTTGGTGGGGCTCGTCCGGTTTCACCAGATGGATCTGGCGGTGGCGATGGCGGGGCGGGGCGGGGCTTGCTAGCAGCAATGACAGTATATGACCCCGCGGTTCCATCCGCCTACTCGGCTTACCTCTCCTGTTTTGCGCCTATTCTCCAGCTTCTCTACGAATTACGTGCTGACTAACTTCCTCTAGGGTCGGTGTTTTCGCGACTCTCACCAACTCTTATGCGCTGGTTGCCGTCGGTGGCAGTGAGAACTTCTACAGTGTTTTCGAGGCTGAACTTCAGGGCGTGATTCCCATTTGCCGGACGACTATTGGCGGTACGCGCATCATTGGTCGGTTAACAGCGGGGTAAGTGTTCAAGATTCCCGATATCTCACGTCATAAACTAACAAGCCCACCATAGTAACCGCAAGGGTCTCCTCGTGCCTACCACCACCTCCGACCAGGAACTCGCCCACCTGCGCAACGCCCTGCCCGACGAAGTGCGGATACAACGCATTGAGGAGCGTCTTTCCGCTCTCGGCAACGTCATTGTTTGCAACGACCACATTGCCCTTGTGCACCCCGATCTGGAGCGTGAAACCGAGGAAATCATCAGCGACGTGTTGGGTGTGGAGGTTTTCCGCCAGACTGTTGCCGACAACGTGCTTGTCGGTTCTTACATGTCTTTGTCTAACCAGGGTGGTCTCGTGCATCCCAAGACTCCCACGCAGGACCAGGATGAGCTTTCGGCGCTCCTTCAGGTCCCCCTGGTTGCTGGCTCTATTAACAGAGGTTCGAACGTCATTGGTGGCGGTATGGTGGTGAATGATTGGATGGCTGTGACGGGTCTGGATACCACGGCGACAGAGTTGAGTGTGGTAGAGTCTGTTTTCCATCTGGGTGAGGGTGCCGCGCCGGGACAGATCAACACCCAGATGAAGGACTCTATTGTCGAGTCTTTCTACTAAGTGTTGGGCTGTAAAACGGGGGTTGTGATTTACTTGTGCAAGCACGATATCAGATATGTGTATAAAAAAAACTTCAAAAGTGTAGCCATCTTTGTGAGTCCAATGTAAGGGTTGTGCATCGTAGGGTTCAGAAGGTTGTAGCTCCCTTACACAGCCAGCCTGGGCTATGATGTAGGAATGAGGCTTGTAGAGCTGGTCGAAGGCAGTGGTATTGATTCAGTTCATAGCAACGATATAACCTATATCAAGGGATCTGTTCCGACCATTCGACTTAAAGGCCGGTGCTTATATATTGTTTGAAGTTGTATAATATCAATGCATCCAAACATGTCATCATATGCGGCTACACAGTCTATGGCTACTTCTGCATAAGCTAAATTGAATGCATATGGGTGTTTGTCACGAACCACAAGTTTTAGCCTATACCCACAACATGTACATACATGTGTATCAATTATTTCGGAAGTTCGGCCACACATTGGAATGTGTACAACGCCGCCTTGAGTAGATTCGTGGAACAATTCACTAGGTCATCCCTATCCGCTAGAATGCTTCCACTTGCATCATCTTATAAGACCTTGGGAAACCGTCCCGGCGTGGCTTCCTGATTGGGAAGAGGGAGGGGGTTTGCCGGAATGGACTTTGATGGGAAGTCCGGTGGAAGGGACGGACGTGGACAATATACGGGGAATTGAATTCAGTAGCGAATCGGATTTAGTAGGTAAGAAGAAGAGTTTTCACGGAGATTTTGCGGCGGTATTATTTTGTGTAGATATCGACGTACGCATACCTGCCGAGCCTCGTGGACATGAATCCTACCGTGTGTAATAGTAGACACCCCTGAACCCTTGGCTATCCTGCGCTCGTGGTCTTTGACGGCCGGTGGGATTCTTGTGGTCGGCGTGTTTGTGGATGGCAGGCTGAGGCTTTATGCGTCATCGAGGGCGGAGATTTAACTGGCCGTACAAGAAATTCGCACGACAAGGGCGGTGACAAAGCACGTTGCGTTGGATTCTTTGTTAATGTCAGGGACTACTTAAGGTTGTGGTAATCCGTACGCAGGCACTAGTGATTCTTGTTCCAACCCTTTTTAGCACGTACAAGTGACATCTCCCGTTAGTGCAGTTCGAGCTCGGCATATATATTGAGGTGCCGCCCGGCTTTTGATTTGCAAGTATTGGTCTATTCTTGTCGCACATCTGTTTTTAAAACTCCTCTTTTCTTTTTTACCTTTTTTTGGCCCGTCATACACTACGGACTTGTCAGTTTCTGAAACATCTATTAAAGCCTTTTATCGACCATTGCACCTGCAGCTTCGGCCAACAGCTGAAACGACCAAGCCCGCATCTTCACCGAACGCACATACATTTCTGCACCTGCGTCTGTGTCTATCTCTATCTCTACGTCTGATCTATCGACTTTACCGAAGAAATATCCGCTGTCTATCGATTTCCCCGGCCTCCTCTATACACACAAACTACATAGCATACGATACTACTTACTGTCTTTTGCGCCACTGGCCTGGAACCATTGCTCCTCGCTTTCTATCCCGACCACTCTCAATCTAGCGAATCGGGCGTGTGCGCTTCCCTCCTTGTCTCTGCAAGCCTGCCTTCGCCTCAATCACCCCTACGTAACTGTATTGTACGCGACGACCGGGTCGTGTTGCCTTGGTCTCTGGTGACGAGCATTGAGAAACAAGAAAGACAGAGAAAGCCCGACCTTTTTTTTTGCGACGGATTTTCGATAATTGTCTTCTTTTCGCATCTTCTTTTTTCTTGCCATTTCTCGATTCTTGCCTTTTGGACCTGCATATTCTTGTTAGTCCCTTTGTCTGTGCTGCTTTTGCACTATTTGAATCCTTCACTTTTTGTCAACTATCACAATCACTTTTACATCCATATCTACAGCTACAATGGCTATGACAGGCGATGACCGTCCTTTGGACATCTCCCCCACTCGCCGTGCTTTCGGCTGGTGGAAGAAAGTCGACGGGGTAACTCCTCCCCCGACCACCCCGCTTCCCACCAAAACGACCTACGAGGAAGACGACGAACTCCTTAAGAAACCCGAACTCTTAGATCTCTCCGCCATTGTTCGTCCCAAGAAGAAGCGCTACATCGTTCTTGGGGAACTCCCTACCGAAACTGACCAGGAGCTTTTCGATCTTAACATTGCCGACAAGATTGGCCCTGAACCGAAGACGTTAGCGTCTACTAGACAGTTACATCGCACTACATGGGCTTTACTCAAGCGTTTCCAAAATGCGTACATTGAACAGACGGTTATGGTGGCACAAATGAAGGGTGAATTGGCTGCTGCCCAGAGTGCAGCGGAACAGGAAGCCTTGAAGTCCAAGAAGCTTGCCAAGGCACTTAAGGAGGCTAAGGCGCGTATGCGGGACCAGGACATGTCAATTGAGGAGCTTTCCAAGGCCATGGTTTATGAGAAGCATGCGCACAACGATGGAGACGTCATTGTTCAGCCACCAACTGATGACAACGCTTGTACACCAACTTCACAAAAGCCAATGGATAATGGCCGGTTAAGTGTACGGTCATCCGTCGGCTCAAGTCTCTCAGAGGACCTTGCAGTGGAGAACGACCAGACGGACTGTGAGAGTATGGCGGAAGATGCTAGTGTCTTTTCCCGCTCGCGTAGTCCTACGGGAGCTACCCGGAACACTGACGATGATATCGTTAAGCCAATGCTTCAACGTGCCCCAACTTCAGGTAGTATCATGTCTACCCGGTCTCTCGCCGCCCCACGCTCGCCACAACCCCGTCCTACTAGTAGCACTGGTAACGGCCTTGGCAAGCTGTTCAAGGGACTCACCGGCCAACAACAACCACAAGAGGTTATCGTCACAAGCTGCAGTAACTGTCGGGATGAGCCGGTGAGTATGGCCTGGGAGACAGTCTCAGTTCTTCGTGATGAAAACAGGGAATTGCGGGATAGAGTGGGAGAGATTGAGGGTGCAGTAGAGGGTGCTCTGGATGTAGTGAGAGCCTCGGGCACTGTTTTGGACGATTTGAGAAGAGAGGCGGAGTTTGGGAAGAAGGTTGTTGATGATAACAAGGCGGTGGCTGCTGTGGCTGCGACGAGAGAGTGATTTGGGACTTCTTTTTGGGCATTTCATTGGCGTTATCACGTTAAACAGTGCGGATGACGTGGGTTTCTTTTGGCGTTCTGGGCATTCTTTGGGTTTATTTTTGTGCTTCCCTTGTTACGATACTCTGCTAGTAAAGCATTCAATGTACACCGCTTCTTTCAATCATGTGTTGATTCTGTATTCCATATATTGTGTTCTGTGATTGTATTGCTGTAGTTGAGACTTTACTGGATCCAAGTCTATGTCTGTTGTCGTAGTTGAGCCCTCGCTCTATCTCTCCATCTCCTACTCATGGTCATCATCGTGATCCTCCGGGTTGGTGTGGTGATGTTCCTCAGGGAAAAAGTAGTCATAAACGCAGTAAATAGCGAAAGCGCCGGAACCCCATCCAAGACCGGGCAGAGTACGCTTGAAACGGTTCCAACGGCTGAAAGTGCCGGTATAGCGCCAGGCTTCATTGCGTTCCCACGGGTCGTAACGGGGAGTGCCGCCGGCGGCGCGGAAGGCGGCTATGTCGAAGCGGGCGGGGCCATGGTGGGGACCCACGGCGTTAAGGAGGACGCTGGCCGGGGATGTCAGTTAGATACCGGGGTTGTCGGCCGGGATTTCACGGGGAACATACCGAGTTGCGCGGAACGTAGACATGGTGATGGTGGTGAATTATCGTAAATGTTCACGGTGTTGTATGTACAAGCTAGCTACCATGGCATTCCTTGGATAAGTGCTATAGTCTACCCGGCTAAACAGTGGGTGATTTTTCACGGTTACGGCCATATATCGCGCAGCATATTTGGCTGTCACCGTGTCAATATACTTGTAACCCTACGACAACTGTCTCCCACCAGCCAGTCCGAGCTCCAATTCTTCCGCTGGCGTCTTCCCCTCCACTACATCACCGAATCATTGAGTCTATTCCCATCACGTCCTGTTACAAGTTGTTTGAATCTGTTGTCGTTTTCTTCAGCCTTGTGCTATTACTACTCCCTTTTAGCGAGTCTTTTTTTTCGTTCCAATATAGATTTCTGCCACGCCAGCTTGCCCTTTGTATCGGCTGCCGAGGGTTATCCTGTTTTTTTTTCTCAACACTAGGAGGAAAGGGTATTTACCTACGCACGCCGTAATCTTCGCGATTACCTAGACTCATTGGCTCAGAGTTGCACTTTCCGTCTTCATTTTGCCGGGTGTTATCGTGGTTTTCGGTCACCGGTTTTCACCTCCGTTAGGTGCTCCTCTTTGTTTCGGCTACCTGCCGGTGATAAACAATCCCGCGAGTCCGACAGCCGACAATTGATCGATCGAGCTTCTATATCCCGCCAATCAACACCTACAATTGGCTTTGCCTCGGACCCTTCCATCCCCGGTCTATATCTTCGTTGCTTCATTATTCTCCCGACACCCTGATAGTACCCCAGTCCGGTGTTTATCGTAATAACATCACGATTCAAACTACCGCCTGGCCTGCGGCCCGACGTGCCAAATTTTAATATGCCACCCAATATGCGCTTCAATCCGGGCCCGATGGCGGGTCCTCAGTATCACCAACAGCAGTTCTCGCATGCTCAGCAACACCATGCTGCGGCTAACGCGCAGTATCTGGCCAGCAATGCTCAGATGAACCCGTTTGCTGCGGGTGTAGCCAACAACAACCTTGCCATGGCATTTAATGCCAGTATGGTTGACCCCTCACGGATGCACTCTGCCGCCAACACGTACCAACAACAGCAGGCACAGCAGGCACAGCAACAACAAGCTCAGCAAGCTCAGCAACAAGTTCAGCAGCAGCAAGCACAGCAGCAACAACAACAGTATGCCGGTCAGCAAGCTTCTCAGCAAGCGCAAGTAGCCCACCAACATGTCCAAACTACCCCTCAACAGCACATGAGTGCGCAACAACATCATGTCCAACATCACCCGACGCAGACACACATCTCAGTCAACGACTTTGTCAATACCCCGCAAGCCCCACGTAACCAAAACAAGGGTCGGATACGTGAGGTTTGGGCCCATAACCTGCACGAGGAAATGGCGCTGTTGCGGTCACTAGTGACAAAGTACCCATATATTGCTATGGTGGGTTAACTTGACAAGCTTTCCAAGCTTCCAATGACTAACTTTGTTTCAGGATACCGAGTTTCCCGGTGTTGTCTCCCGTCCAATGGGTAGCTTCCGCGGCAAGAGTGATTACCATTATCAATGTCTACGGACGAACGTAGACATGTTAAAGGTGATTCAAATTGGCATTACTCTTTTCAACGAGGCGAGCGAGATGCCGCCTCCAAGACTTAGTCCCGAAGACTTGGATCCGCTGGTGCCAGTTAAGATGCCTGGGAATGGCCAATGCCCATACTCATGGCAGTTTAACTTTCAATTCTCACTTCGCAATGACATGTACAACGAGAAGTCGATTGAGTCTCTTCAGACGGCAGGTATTGATTTTGCTGCGCTTGAAAGAGATGGAATCGATCCTCACGAGTTTGCTGCTTTGCTGATTCCATCGGGTCTTGTATGCTTTGATGACGTAAAGTGGATCAGTTTCCATGGTGGCTACGATTTCGGATATCTAACCAAACTGCTCATTTGCGAACCATTGCCAAATGACGAGGTTGATTTCGATCGTGTCATGAAGCTGTACTTTCCCGCTACTTACGATGTCAAGCATTTGATGAAGCACGCTATTAAGCTCAACAACTCTGGGATGCTCAGTAGTATTGATGCTCAAACCATTGACATTCTTACCAAGTTTGAGCACAAGTCGGGCCTGGAGAACATTGCTGAGACTCTTAAAATCAAGCGTGTTGGTTCAGCTCACCAGGCTGGTTCGGACTCGCTTCTCACTGGTAGAGTCTTTTTCCAGATGAGACAGCGGATTTTCCGTGGAGTCATTCCACCGGAGCATGTGGGTCGGGTGTGGGGCTTGAATATTCCGGACAACACGTTTGGTATGCCAACCATCACAGCAATGGATTCCAGTATGAATGGCACTGTTATGAATGGCAATGCCAACGGTAATGGATATCCACCCAATGGAAACGGGCCCAGCACGCCTAATACGACACATGCTACGCTGTCGATGACAAACACGCCAAACCGACAGACGCCTGGTGGTGGTAATGGCAACTTTGGTCACTTTTCACACCATCGCGGCTAGAGGTAGAAATGGAGTTAGTGGCAGGCTCAGCGAGGGTGGGGAGCTTTGATGATTTCTTTTGTCTCTTTTTTTCTTCTTCCTATGGTATCTGTTATTCCGTCTTCCATGACGGGCGGAGTTTTGGGTCTTGGATAGATTGTTGTGCTTCATGAGTTTATTACGTTGGTTTCTGTATGTTGCAATTTTTGGCATAATATATTGTTAAAGTGCCCTAAAGTATGGTTTATAAAAGTACTTATGGAATATATACACGCTGGTGGTCGGCACGTCGGTAGACACGACCCGTCTTGAAATCCATCCATAAATCCTTTTCGATCCCCGCTGTCTCGGCATATTCTGTCAATGCTTGTTTACTGTACGCATTACCTGAAGGTAAGCGAACCATATCTGATCCCATGCAACTTCTCGTGTGACACGCATAGGGTAAGTTTCCCGCCAGGGCATTCAACTCGGGTGAACAAACAGGACAAGCTGGCGCCGGGACAACAGGGAGTTTCTCCCTATCTAACTGACCTATTAAATACAGTGCGCTCTCGGATGCCTCCTCGGACGGCTCGGGGGTGGTTTCTGCAGAGTTGCTACTCTCCGGTGTTGGCGTGTCTGCAGGGGCTAAGAAATCATTAACATTCATGCTATGGATCTGGACCGGGGCAATGCCATCTACCACGTCCATGCCGATAGGACTGTCGAGTTCTGCAGCGGGAGCGGTGAGTCGAATCAGTGGATCGAAAGACATGGGTGTGGCGGAGGAGGACCCGGGGACTTGGCAGGAGGGGGTTTTTAGTGCGGATATGCCGGTGCGGAGAGTAGCGATTAACGGGGCGGTGGTGGGGAGGTTGTGGAGGGCGCGGAAGGAACTGGTGAATAGCTCGTTGAGGGTGTTCCAGCGTGTGGGGGAGAATAGAGGCGATAGACTGGTGTGTGATAGAGCGGGGAGGGCACAGGCTTGGCTGGTTAGGAGGGGATGGGTTTGTCGGTGGGGGTGGAGATGTTTTCGGTAGTGGGTTATGGCGGCTGTTAGGGAGGTGGGGGTAGGGTTGCGGAGGAGCTCGATGTATTGTTGGAGACGGAGTTGGAATTCTAATGGGGACTGGGACGGAGAGGTTAGTTTTGGCTATGGAATGGTGTGATGGGTACTTACATCTGACTTGCGAAGTTCCTTGCGGTTCTCGACACACCATGATATCGCGGGGGCTACATCTCTCTTATTCAACCCCGCACAAATGACATTCCAAGCTTGATAATGCTCAATATCAACCAACTCCCTAACGCCCGCCCGTTCCGCCAAAGCCTCCGCACTACCCGGCCGTCCACTCTGCGCCAGATAATCCACCACTAACATATCCACCCTCTGATGACCCCATACCTTAAACGCGTCATCTTGGATGTCATTCACCGCATATAACTGGTCCACATGTTGCAAGCCCTTTTCAAAGCGGGCTTTGGCGGTCGCTGCGGCGGAAACTGTGGGGGCGAGCTTGGCGCGGAGGGAAACGGCTTGGGAGAGGAGGTTCTCGAGGGTTTCGAGGGCGGGACCGGATGGTGGGGTGAGGAGGGCGGTGGTGTCGCGGTCGATGTGGCGGTGGGCGAGGCGGTAGGCTTTGTGCGATTGTTCGAGGGAGGAGCGGAGAATGGGTTGGGTGAGGAGGAGTTGGTCTTTGTGTTTGAGGTGGTTGTCGACCATCTTGGTGGTTGGTGGGGGTATTCTTTGTGTGTGTGTCTGTATATGGATGTTTTGACTGGGCACGATGGGTAGCCTGAGTGGAGTTCTTTCACGTGTACTTCGCGATGGTGGTACAGGGCTGGAGGATGGATAGGCTGGGGTTGTAATTTGGTAGGATGGTGATGGTGGAATTTACTGGGTTTGAGAGGTCGTGGTTAACTACGTCACTTGACCCCCATTATGGTTCCTTCTTCTCAGCCCCGCCCCCGCGCCTAATTGGGTTAGCTTGCGCCCCGCTTTGGACGGGACGTTGCATGGGTGGGCTGGAGATGGTCGATAGGATGGGTGAATATCAAGATGTCACGCGGGGATATCCATATTGAAACTTGTAGCGGCGGTCAGGCGTGATAGACATAATCATTCATGTTGACTGTGCCTTTATCGGTTCTTTATATCCACCGAATACACAGCCATATCCTCTTCGTTTCACCCTCCCTCCCTCCTTATCGAACCGTCTTAAACCCTTACATCCCCTGTCCCCCATCACCATCACGTGTTCACACAACGCCCCACCTTTGGCTGAAAAACCGCGCGACAATTAACCCCGTCTCAACCAGCCAACCCTTCCAACCGACCAGGCACGCGCCGTCAAGAAAACAAGGTCACGAGATAACCGCCATTCCGACCGGTCACTCGGCCATCGTCCAATATCCCTCCCAAAATCTTTTAATTTCCCTCCTCGGTATCAACCGCCCAAAAGAAAAGAAAACCAGAAAAATCTCCCCATCCCCGAACACAATACCCTCTTTCTTCAATCCTCGCCCTCCGTCTGCATCTTGCCGTGTCTAGGGTTAAGGGTTTCCCAGCCCCATAGTTTCTTTGTTTTGTGTTTCTTGTTGGCTAAGGACTCGTTTTTTGTTCTATTCTCCATACTCCCCTGGTGCCCCCCGCTTCCTTATTTTCCCTTGGACGCATTTCTTTTCCCTTCCTTCTACCCTTATTTCCAGACCCAAACGCCAGATCACGAGATTTCGCAGCGACCAGACCACGTGAACACAGCTCCCGTGATCGTGGACCCTCTTCTGCTGCTTGTTGGCAGGATATCTTGATATTAGTGAGTTTGTTTGGAGGAATTTGGTGCGTTATGGAGATGTTTGGCGTTGAGGGTGCGTTGGTGTGAGGGTCTTTAGACTTGATTTTCGGTGGTTTTTTGGAGACTTCGTCGTTATTGTTGGCGAGATTTCTCGACGATTGTTCTTCATCGAATAGACCCTAAATCATGTCGTCATGATCGCATCTCACTTACCATCTTTCCTCGTCCTTACTACTTCCATCCCAAGTTGTTATAACCGATTTCCATGTAGCTAACCCATTCCAAGACCATGTCCGACCCACTAGTCAATTCCGTCTCTCTTCTCAAAGCAACCGCCCCAAGCTCCCCTACGATCAAGCGTAAGCGCGAAGTCGACGAAGAAGAAGGGCGCAAGCGCTCAGCTACCAACCCCACCGGCCAGCCTCTACTTCCCGGCGAAGCTCCCAACCTGCGATTTATCGAAAGCGCCGTTGAAGCCGCCGCGGCCGCTGCAAACACCACCATGTCTCCCAACATCACCATGGCCAACGCGGCTACTGTCGCCGCGTTGAGCGCCCTTCAACATGCTACTCACACGACAGAGGGCGGTGATCAGTCGGGTTTGACGGCTACTGCCGGGGCGAATGGCCAGGGAAATTCCGTGGATTCGGGGAATAACGCGGGTGGTCATGCCCAGGGACATCTCGCTTCTATCCCGCAACATACCGCTGTGTCACAGAATGGAGGTGCTCATAACACCCACCGTGACCAGCAAGGCGACCCGAGTGACCCGGTTAATGCGTCTACTACGGCGGCGGCGGCGTTGGGATCAATGTATCCCACGTTACATGTGCCGACGCCTACCGAACAGCAGTTTGCGCCGGTGCCCGCGGGTGTTCATGTTGACCATGGTGCTGCCCATCCTGGACCATACCCCGAAATCGATACGATGGAATTGGCCCGAAACCATGAGTTATCACTAGGACAGAGAAAACCGGCTGTGGGCACACCTGAATGGCATAAACAACGGAAGGACAACCACAAAGAAGGTACGTTGATTTGAAGAGTCTCGCTTAGGACTTTGTCGCTTGTTACATCCGCGTGTCCGTGCCTACTGGCATAGCGGCAGAAGTGTACAACGACGGATCCCGCAGGACACAGAATCCCCCGTATGCTCGGCTACTAACACCGTACAATAGTTGAAAGACGACGCCGTGAAACAATCAACGAAGGCATTAACGAGCTCGCCAAGATTGTACCTGCGTGCGAAAAGAACAAGGGCTCTATCCTCCAAAAAGCAGTGCAGTTCATCCAACAACTCAAGGCAAACGAGGCTTCGAATATCGAGAAGTGGACGTTGGAAAAGCTTCTTACTGAACAGGCGATTGGAGAACTTAGCCAGTCCAATGAGAAGTTGAAGGCGGAGTGTGAGAGGCTGTACCGCGAGTTGGAGACTTATAAGCGGGTTTGTCAGTCAGCGGGTTTGGACCTTCCTGCCAAGGGTGCGGAAGGGGGACCTTCTGGTGGACAGGCTTGAAGGCTTGAGGAATGAGGATCTCGTCTGATGACTTGATTCATGGGTGTTTGTTTTTTTTTCATGTTTTTTTAGGTGTTTGTTTGTTGGGTTTCTCGGATTGGTTATTGGGTACTTTTTTCTGTTTGTTTTTTCCTGTGGGTGTTTGGTTTTAAGTTGTTTTCATTGTTATTTTTCGTCCTAGACTGGAATGTTGGTCTGGGTCTGTTTATGTGGGATTGATGATGGGAGTGTTATACCCTTTACAGTCGGTCGAGTTCTTGACTCAGCTATTAGTATGTAGTAGCAGTAATTGAATCATTGAAATAATTAGGGTCTGTAGATGGTGACTAGTGGTGTTCGGAAGAGGAATGACTTGTGTTACACCGGTGTATAAGTGCATGAAGAAGAGTAGATGTTCACGGACGCAGACTCACGCACGGGATAGGATGGCCATTGTACAGATACACGGCCGGTTGTGTATATTCCAAAAGGCGAGGAGAGAGGCAAGACCGAAGATATGGATTCTTGTTTGCTCTTTTTAGCAAGCCGGTGGCGTTGTAACACTGCGTTCGGGAAGATATGGTTGGACGATGGCGTAGGTGCATGTGTCTTTTGTTTTGGGTGGCATGTTCTTGTGGGCGTTTTGTAGAAGACGGGAAGATGGACCATCTAGAAGGGCTGGGAGATATGGTAATGTGAGTAAGTACCTGCATGTGGGTGGCCGAAGACGGGCAAGGCGGTTAGGGCGGGATGAAGATGGAGTGGCGTTTTCGGGCGTGTTTGTCTCGGGGTATATAAGGGGCGTTTAGATTCCAAAGAGGGGTTTTGGGAGAATTTATGTGGTTACGCCTTTTTTGTTTTTTCTGGCTTTTTTGTTAAGAAGTTTGTTATCATGAAAGTGGGTTATTTGGCTGGCTTTCTGTTTTTGGGAGGGGTACGGGGGTTCTTTCCTACACGGTTTAGAGATGGGTTGGAGGGGAGACCGGGGATGGGGCATGATGATATTACTATTTCTGCTTTGGAGGGGGTTGTTACTGAGATTGATGTGTTTAATGGGACATTGGGGAATTCTTCCGAGGGATATCTCCCACGCGGGGTTGTCTTTGCTATAAGGGAAGTTGCGAGGGCGTCTAGTGAGGTGGATGTCTTACAGGAGACGAATGGATCTTGGCATTTTGACGGGGAGGAAATTGGGGAAGGACAGGATTTGGTGAGGAGTTTGAAGGGGGGGATTCTTACGGCTTTGGGGGGTGGAGATGTTCGTGGGGCAAGAGATTTCTTGGGGAAGGCTCTTCATGCAGTACAGGACTTCTATGCGCATACGTAAGTTGGTTGATGATTTGAATGGGGATGGGGACTAACGGATTCTAGAAACTGGATTGAGATTGGAAATACGGGGTTGGCTCCGTTGGGAAGGGATGAGGATATTGTGTATGCTGATGAGAAAACGGTTACTTGTGATAGCTGTTCAACCGGCGTCACAGAGACTGTCCCGTTTTCCGGCCAAGGAAGTGTCTGTGGTAATTGTCTTGGAAACGCCAACGTTAGTGATCTCCTCACAAGTGGCTACTTTACCCAGACATCTCCTGGTAAGATCTTGAGTGGAAAATGTCGTCATGGAGGACCGTACGATGACGTCACGGGCGGGGTAGGAAATAAGACGAGTTCGAGATCTTTGAAAGACGTCAGAGGGGAAATGACGACGGCTACGGCTCCGAGCTTTGTGGGGGGGATTAATAAGGATTCAATGGATTGTCTTTGGTCACCGCATAGTGAGTTGCACGGGGACGCGGTGGTTCTTGCAGTGGAGGGGACAAAACAGTTTGTTAAAGACCTTTTGGAAGATGTTACGCCGGTGGAGATGAGGGTTTTGTTTGGTTTGGGAGAGGAACATAGGTGGGTTGATTCCGGGGCTATTCTGAATGGCACGGATTCGGAAGGGTTGAATAGTTCTGTTCCGGGTGTCATCCACATTGGAACGAATAGGGCGGCGGGGGATGTACAGAGTGTCAAGTATGACCCGGTGAATATGGTTAGTATGTCCCCGATTATCATGGCGGCAGCAGAGTTACCATTCGGAGAACAACTGGTGTCGTTTTCCGTCCCAGTGGACTCTTTCATGTCGTTTGTTTCCGTCGGGATATCCTGCACGGCATGTTCCGTGACATTCACACCACCAGATGCAAGTCTTGCTCTAGGCTCAGACTGGAAACAGGCGGTAGATTCCTCTGGGACACACGCGCGGATGAACATTACGACTCCGCAAATTGGCGTTTGGACTCTCACTTTGTCTGGGCCGACGGTGGAAATCCCGGATGCATCGTATGCGATTGTTGTCGAGGGAGAGTCGTCTCTGTTCATGCCGGAGTTCTCATTTGTTGAGGCGGCGGGGAGAAGTGCACATGAGGGGTACTTTGATGTGGGAGATAGATTGCCGGCCGATACGTACATTGGAGCTACGGCGGAGATGTATGGCCCTGTGGGAGATGAAATTACTCCGATTTGGATCATAAGAGGGGCAGACTATGGGAGTGTCCAGAATACGTCTGTCCATGCGTCGTTTTTATCCAAGACTCCAATTCTTTCATTAAAGCCTGGGAGTGGAAAGGAAGGATATCCAAACAAGAAGACATTCTACGGACTTCTCACACTTCCTGAATCTCTCAACGGGAATGCCACGGAGGATAGTCCAAGCTATGGCTTCTACGTCTACGTCACGGGGACGGACTCGCAAAAACGTCAATTCCAACGTGTCCGTGCCATCCGATATACTGTCGCCACGGCTACAAGGACATATCGAATTGGAAGTTTGTCGGCCTTATTTGGGATGGTAGACGGGGCGATATTAGTAGGACGGGATGAGCAGGAAGATAAGAAGGCCGTGGTGGCGGAGAGACAAATTGGGAATTTGTCGAGTAGTGTAGGTTTCTTTGGTGGATCTTTGACGATTGGGAGTTTTGTTACGGCTGTTCCTACGACCACTTTTGCTTCTAGGACCTCGGGGATACCTTTGAGAAATCATACGACTGGGGGATTTTACACGGCTTCGTTTTCTAGGAGTGTCCCTTTATCAACGGGCTCTTTTGAATCGGTCACGAGATTGAATACATCTACCAGCACAATGCCAGTCGTCACAGGGACGTCACCAGGGACTACCATTTCGAATGCCCTTCCGACGGGTTTCAACAGGACTATAGACTTCCCTAGTACGACGTTCTCGGAAAGGTCAGGTGGTGCCGTGTGGCCTACCGAAACGAGCATCCAATGGCGTACAATGTAAGCAGCCCTATGACATACATACACACGTGCATATAAGAATATAATGCTGACAGTTAGTTGTAGCACTGTAACGGTTACACCAACGGCAGAATGTGGTGCGGAAACTTCCTCGCTGAGCTTATCGACTATTTATAGCTCTACGAGTGACGTGGGTGTTCCTCCGGGGGGATATGCGCCGCCGCCGGTGGAGACTTGGAGGAGTATTGAGCCGGGACCGGGGTATACATCTGTGACTACGACGGAGGCTACGTCGGTGACTACGACGGAGTTGCCGAGGTATACTACGAGTACGGGAAGACCTATTCCTTCGGTTGTTACAGGGGAGGGAAAGAAGAAGACTGTGGGGGTTTTATTGGGACTTTGTCTATTGGGTATGATTTAACTATTTAAGGAGATAGAAACAATGCTATGCAAGATGTAATACACTAACCTAAGAGACCACTGTCTCGTCACTTTCCGTCCTCGCCAAAGTAACCTTCTTCTCCTTCTTCTTCCAAAAGCCCATGAACCATTCCGTAATACCCCATCCCTTCTTATCATTCCAGAGCTCTCTATACGTGCTCTTCTTCCTCAAAGGCGGCTGTCTAATCTCGTCCATGGGCAAATTCTGCGCAAACTCATATGTAGTCTTTCTCTCAGCCCCGCCAAAACAATACAACAAACGTCGCTCAATAGGGCCAATTGGTTCCTCGGGCATCACTGTAACATCTAGTTTCTCCGTCCCTTTATACCGCCAGATCCACCCGTTATTCTCCGCGATATGGCCCCGTGCGGAATCTTCGATCTTCCAATCTGTGGGGAGCCATGATGGGTGACGGGGGACGAGAGATGACACGGGGGTATCGGTGCTTTCTAGATGCCAGCCAGACAGGGCGGGACATGTCCAGATTCCTTTGTCGTTTAGACCGAGTCCTTCACATTGGAGACGGACGCGGACAGATGAGTGGATACGCTCGTTGGTTCGTTGGAGGTATGTGGATTTCCAGCTTCCATTTGCGGGGTTCACTCTATGATACATACCCGGGGATCTGGTAATGGTTCCTGCTAGTGCATATAACGGGGAATTTGCCGTAGAAATCTTGCCACACGCCCATGGTCTCAGGGGGGTTTCTCGTGGTGTAACGGTAGATGTAACCGGCGTACTAACCCAACTATTATACAAGGTCTTCCGCACCGTTAAAGGCGGAATATCCCCCTCATCCAAGCCCTCAAAATACCTCCTCGTATCATCAAAAACCCTCTGAACCGCCTCAAAATCAAACACTACCCCCACACTCCCAAGCTGATCCATCATCCAAGCCAACGCCAAATCCGCAATTTCCTGATCCGCCCAACCACCCCCCACATTCGCATGACTCCCCGGGAACCAAACCTGTCGTAAATCACAAGCTAATTCGTCCTCTTCACTGCGTTCCCAGACGGCGGGGGAGAAGGGGGGCCGGGTTTCGTCGAGGGCGAGGGCTTGGAAGGCATGTTTGATTTGCGGGGTTAGAGAGGTGTCGTAGAATTGGTAGGCGCGGTGAGAGGGTTGGAGACCTAGGTGGTGCATTAAGGAGGATTGGGGGATTCCGAGGGAGCCGACGGTGTCGAAGACGGCGATGGCGTGGATGGTGATTTCGTGGGTTTCGGAGGAGGAGGGGAGAGTGTAGTGTGTTCTTGTTAACCCCAACTCTAGTAACCTTGCCTTGTAAGCCGCCGCTACATGTTGATATGTAGGCTCCGGCATCTCGGGACTCCGTAACGACGCAATACAAGGCTTATTCGTAAAAGGGACTCCCGGAAACGAATCCTTAATAGCCCCCTCCTCCCCCCAAGAACACATATCCTCAAAAACCGCCGAAAAAACCGCCATCCCCTCCCCCGTAAGCAAGCCCAACCCGGAAATCATGCCCGCCACACATCTCGCCGTAAACGCCCCTCTAGAGAACCCCGCCAAGACGATTTCATCACCAGGAGCATAGTTTGCACAAAGAAAGGAATAGACCTCTCGTATACGCTCTGAGATACCGGAGCCGAAGAAGCCGCCTAGCAGGGCATCGAGGATGTTGGAGCCGGAGCCGACGCCGCTTTGGTAGCTTGTGATTTGGATGGGGCCGGTGGTGGGGACGGGGGGGATGCAGCGGTGCAGACGGGTGATGTTGCTGGGGATTGCGTTGGTGGTGTCGCTGTTTAGCCAGGTTCCGTCGCAGAGGACGATGAGACGTTTTGTTTGTGGTGAGGACATTTTGGTTTGGTTTGGTTTGGTTTGGGGTCAAGATTTTAGATTTTGACTTGGGCTCTCTTGAGATTTATATATGTAGGTACATGTACATCAATGAGAATAGGGGAAACAATGGATCTACATGTAGTACACATGTACATACATACATATGTATGTCTATCCGCATATCCGCATATCCACATGTATACCCGGCCATAAGCACCATAAGGAGCATAAGCAACATAACCAGCATAAGCACTAAAACGCCCCATCCCCTATATCACCAAAATCATGTAAGACGCTCCACTAAACCCACTAAACCCTCTCCACCCTCCCAACCCTAAGCAACCCCGTCCCGCCCACCGCATCGTCGTCTTTCTCCAAAAAGACCTTAACAGCCTGATGTTCAGAGGCCGGCAAAGTCGGCAACAAGGTAACCAACAACGGCACATGAGTAACCGCTCTCTCAGGGATATCCGCCAGCTTGACCACCAAATGATAGACCGTCTCGCTCCCCTTCGTGGTGACCCTGAACACCGCAGAATCTCCATCAACCCCCTTCTCCAACACCTTGATTCGCGAGTCCATGAACATGGCTTCTGTCGGTCGTGTAAAGAGTTTCCTGCCGTTGGATTGTCGGACTGTCGGGCGTAAGCTGATGTGTCGTTTTTTTTAGAAGTTCCAATAAAGAAGGGATTTTTTTCTGCTTTTTTCAAAGAAGAGGGGCGGTGGATCGGTGAGCATGTAAGCGGACATGGGAACGTCCACATGCTTCCTTTTTATACATCTGCTGTACGCCCAACCTTATATGTATGCATACACACTCTCTTCTTATCTAACGCATGATTCAACGCCAAGTTGTCCTGCCATGACGCCCCGAACGCTAAGCCCGCTCCGTGCCCGTTGCCCTCATAATCGCCCCCAAGCATAGCCTCTTTCATCCGGCAACGTGCCTGAGTGGTTAAAGGGTATGACTAGAAATCATATGGCTTCGGCCTCACAGGTTCGAATCCTGTCGTTGTCGATACATTTTTGTTGCCGTTTTGTATCCAAATAACCCTAAGCCCAATCTCACGATACCCTCAGCTGTACTTACTGATCTGTCTTGTAATCGTATAAATTATATCATGATAATCATTATATACCCCTCCATCATTCCTAAGCCCCCAATTACTCAACCCAATTCTCCGCCAACGCAATACGACTCCGTCTCTTTGCTACGATGACCTTTGCCGGTCCTGCAACTGTGTCTTCCGGGATGACGCTTACATCGGCATCTGACACACCCCCCATACTACCTCCCCGTTCCCTCGTCCGCTCCCTCTCTCTTCTCTCAGCTCTATCAACTCTGGCTCTAATCCTCCCCGCGACACCCCGTTCTCCCAATGGAACCTCCTTAGTAGGCGAGATATCTCCTCCCGCCGAACGTAATGCACTTTCTGACCTCCGATGTCCCCCCGTAGCGAACCTATCGCGTTCAGATTTCCTCGGAAGTCCCGTGAAACTAGGCGAGTGTGCTAGTTTCGGTGATTGCGTGAGAATTGGCCCGCGTGGTGCAAAGTAGTCTGCGTTTCCGTGACCAAGACCATATGCACCTGGCGTACTAGCCTGGTTTGGTGATCCAGTGACTACGCTGCCTACACGTGTGTATACACCACTGCTCCGGGGTAATCTCTTAGCCATACCCGAGAGTCCAGAAAGACCAGGTGCCATCTCCCCGCTCATTCTCCGCTGAGATGGCGTTGTCTCACCTTGCGCACGGTATAAAGATCCACTACCAGGCGAGTCATTCCGCTCTTGAAGTGTAGAACGACGGGGACTAGCCGCCACCTCCACAATAGACTCCCTTGTCAAACCCGCATTCGAAGCGCGATGTCTCCGAGACGAAGGCGTAGTAGGAATTCCACTGGCCGTAGCAGTTCCCCCAAAACGCCCTTTAGAATCAGAACGACGCAACGGGACACGGCCAGGCGCGCCTTCACCCAGGTTAATCCCGATAATCCCACTAGCAATCGAGGATGCTGAAGACAAAGGCGTGGCGTGATTGATAGATGACTGAGAAGAGGTACTCGCCGTTTCATACGCCGTCATGGCTTCAGTATGCGACTTGACCAAGTCACTAGCCAAGTTGCGAACAAGCACCGCACCATCCTTCTCAGCAAGTGTCTTGACAGACTCAACTAGACTCTCCACCTGGGCTTCATTCAAAGCATTGATTCCATCACCAGTTCCTAAAACACCCGGGTCGCAAGCATCCAAGATACTCCGCACCAGACGTAATAGGTTAAGTCTAACAACCGCCTTTTTATGCTGCAATCTCTGAACCACGCCAGAAAACATCTCCGGGTGAGCCAACGAGGCAGCCAACGTTGGACTCAACCGAACAATCTTCAACAATGGCTCAAGAATGTTGGCATCAAATGAATTCAGCTTGTTGGTTCCAAAACACGAAATCATAGCCCGAGTGAATCCCCCCATCGTAAGATGATTCTCCACATTCGCCGTCTCTTCCTGTAACCAGACATGCACGGCATCCAGAGCAGAAACCTGCCAATACTGATCTGCCAGTAAAGAAACATAAAAGTCCAACCCCTTGTTCTGCCAAAGGTATCTCCGTGCCTTCTGTCCCGAGTGAGCCATGTCACAAAGAATCGGCAAGACAAACTCCTTGGGAGGCCGTTCCGTCTTCATGATACGTAGAAGAAGTGGGATAATACCACCAACGGCCGCAACTTCTTGACGTTCCTTGCTCAAACGACAAAGGTTAAACATGGTGTTGAGGACCTGGTTGGACACCTCACGAACATGCTTATGGCCACGCTTCATACTGTGCGAGAGCAAATCAATCAAGAACTCAATCGCATCCGCCGAGTGTAACGACTCCAGCGTTGTCGAGAGCATCGACAAGTTCTTGATAAACTTGAGCATAGTAATCTGGTGCTGTGGCGACATTCGTTGGAGATCTTTCAAGACACTCTTGAGAACCTGTCGATCCGCAACAACCTCCTTGACGTAATTCTCCGCTTGGGAAAACAGGTAGAAAATACTGACAATCCGTCCTTCAATGCTACTTGACACTGAATCCAATCTCTCATCATCATCCAAAACACGATGTAACACCAAAGCCAATGGATACAAAATCTTGCTTCTCGAGAAAATCCGGCAAAAGTCATTCTTTGGTGTAGGACCTTGCATGTCAAAGACGTTCCAAATACCATTGACCCCAATCATAACCAGGTCCCGAGTATTATCGTAGTCTTCGTCCAAAAAGTCCACCAACACATTCAAACCACCAGCGCTGATGAACATCTGCAATGTCAACGTAGAAGCCGTGTACATCTGTCTGACGAACCGCGCCGCTTCCAGGCGGATCTCATCAGAGTATTGTCTCGCTACAAATTGTGAAATAATTGGGATTCCACCAACAAAGCAGAGATTCTCCTGGATCTCCACATCATCCGAGATAATCGCATTGACAACACGCAGTAACAAGAGAATCATCTCTTGCTGACTCTTGACGCTGCATGGCTCGAGAATCTCAAGAATCGGAAGTAAACCGTGGGCACTGATGATCATGGTCTTGACCTCCGCGTTCTCATACATCATGTACAAGAGATCCTCTGCAACATCACAAAGCACATCATCCTTGGCTGTAACCTGCAGCGAGCGAACCAACTCCTCAACCTTTTCACACAGTCGGGCATGGCGATCTCGAGCAATATTGGCTTCAAGGTCCATCTCATCCCACCCGGGATCCATGGAAGCAAACGGATCGTCCTCCTCTTCCTCATCACCCAGCCACGACCCAGCAGATAACTTTGACAAAATCATCCGACTCTCTGTAATCTCCGAGCCCCGATCACTAGAGTCATCCTTATGGAAACTCTCTTCCAACCCCACAATATCAGAAAAGTCTTCTTCCCCATCATTCTCCGCAAACTGCTGAATTTCCACCAAACTCTTTTTGTCCGCACTCCCTTTACTCGGAGTCTTCTCAGTAGGACTACCTTCTCCCGGAATAGGCGGTAACGCCCGAGGAGTCCCATTCGGCAAAGCCTTGGCCAAGTCAGGGAACCCGGGAGACATGAGCACCGCTTTCTTCTTCCCACGCTTTGCCGCCAGGTTCAACCCGCGGTTAAAAGCGGCGTCGTCGTCATCGGCAAATAAATCAGAGTAGTCATCCACCGATTGTTCCTTAAAACCTAACTCGGGCTTCTGTGGCAACTCTAGCTTAGAGCCATGTTTGATAGGCGATCGTGGTCTCGGCACTCTAGAGCGATTCCGAATCGCACCTCGCGCTGGCGCTCCTTCCGGCTCGGGAGAGTCTTCCTGGTACTTTTCCAGTATATGTCCCACCGGACGGATCGTGTTAACTTGGAATACATCCTCCTGTGGTGGTATCGGGGTTCTCGGCTGTTCTTGGCGTCTGGGACTTCCATGTGGCGTCTGCGGCTTAGGCAGTTGTGTTGGTTTTACCGGTGTACTGGGGTTAATCCCACCCACGGGCAATTTACACTTGATCGTCAACAAATCTCCATCTCCATCCTCCTCGTCTGCTGCCCCGTCCATCGAGGCAAACGCCTTGAGTCGGTCACTTGATAAAAGGCCGCCAAAATTATCCTGTGGCTTAAGTCGCGGTAACTGCAGGGCTGAAGGGGAAATCGCAGAGGCAAAGTCATCATCCCAGTTATCGTCATCCTGCAACTCTGGAGACCGGAAGGCCTCTGCAATTTGTTGTCGTGGCTTGGCTAAAACTAGCGGGCCACCTTTTGCCGGCATAATGTTGTTGTGGTAAGCAGTATCTTTAGATCGGAAAGACGCTTGTGGTGCGCCGCCAAAGCCTGCTCCTCCATCTGATCCGATAGAGGCTCGTAATGGCGCATCGGACGATTTAAGTGCCTTGTTCCATTGCTTGACTTCTTCAACGGCCTTGCTGAATGTGGATGGCGCCTTAGCCACTTCTGGTTCACTTTTCCGACATCCGTGAATCCAAGCATGTCTCAATAATTTCTTCGCTGTGACTCTCAGGTTTGGGTCTTTCTGGAAGCATTGCATAAGGAAGTCTCGTGCCGCCTATGTCGCCAGTTAGCCTCTACTTTTCATCTCTTCTATTCTCAAACTCACTGGGGAGATCCCTTCTGGTAATGGCGGGTGGTCGTCGTTGACAATGGCAAATAATGCAGGCATGGCTGCTAAGTTGTGGTATGGCGGTCTGCCTTGTAACAACTCAATTACAGTACACCCCACACTCCAGATATCCGAAGCCGGACAAGCACCACTTAGTTGAATAATCTCTGGTGCCATCCAATACGGCGTCCCAACAACCTGTGCTTCCTTGTCTTGTCCACTTGCCAATGTACTCGTCGACACACCAAAATCAGCCAGTTTAACCGTCCCATCCTTGGTCGTCAAGATGTTCGCACCCTTGATATCTCGGTGGATAACACCTTGGTCATGTAGATACTGTAGTCCCTGCAAAACCTGTGTCATGTACACTCCCACCAGATTTTCAGGAAACTTGCCATACGCCTTGCAAATCGAATGAAGCGAGCCATTCTCACAATACTCCAAGATAATATTCAAACAATCCGTCGACTTGACGAATCCAATGTACTTGACGATATTGTCATGATGCAGGTTCTTCAGCAAATCAATCTCCGACTCGATCATGCGAAGCTCACTCTTAGGGAGATTCCCCAACTTGATCTGCTTCACAGCCACAGCCTCACCAGTCCCCCAATTAAACGCCTTGTATACCGAGCCAAAGGCACCTTTGCCTAGACATTCACCTAAGCGGTAATCTTTGAGTCCGGGATCTTGAACGGCCGAGGTCTCTCGTGGTTTTTCGCGCCGCGGGGTGCCGAGACGTTCGGGGCGGTTCGCGGGGGGCGGTATGTTCCATGGCGGAGGGAACTGGATGGCTGTTGCTGGGGCCGGCGGACTGCTGGCCATTTTGGTGGAGGGAAGATGTGTATAGCGGGGTGGTACTTGTAGGTTGATGAAGCTGCTTGCGCACGGGGCTGTCGGGGACTATACTGTTTGGTCGGAGGTGCTGTCTATATATGTATGTCGTGATGTCTATATTCGTGTAGTGGTATGTCGTCTTGAGAATTCGGTAATGCGTATGGAAATCCTCCAGTTCTCAAGCAATGGCGGGGTTCTCTAACGAGGGACTTCGCAATCGTCAACCCGCTCGGTCGTTTGGCTACCGCTGTGTATATGGCAGTGTCGAGATGAGGCGAACAAACATCGGCTGCTGACAACAAGCTATCAGTTACTGGCGATTCGTCGTGTGTCAAAGCTCCACGGCTTCGATGTGTCGCTTCCAGAAGCTTGTGAAAGTAGGTCCACTTTCTACAGACGAGGAGAATTACTTGGCGCACAGAGTTGGCAAGCGACGTTGAGAATGATGCGCCCCTGTCTATCTGGGTTAGCGCCAGGGGTCAACAAAGATGCCAGGGCGAATGTTAGGGTTATTCGAAGGGAGCGCAAGTAAGTTCAAGTGACGAATAATTGGAATGAATAGTAGATTAGGAGGATTGTTTTGGGGATTAGTATTTGGAGTTGTTGTGTTGAGTGTTCTGGATAAACAATGTTGGCAATCTATCTTGAACAGATAATCTCCACAAGGAACAGGAACCGCCACAGATGTCGTGCACCATGTATATGCCCATGTGCATCTCGTGTAAAGCACAGGACCGCCCACTCTATAATACAACCGCTTATCTAATCGTGATATGCAGGTGCTGTCTACTGGGAACATCAAAAAATGAGGATGTTCACGTTCACCATCGAAACAGGATATCCACGCTAGTTGGAGTTGGAACACTAAAGCTAATCCTCCCAGGAACACCAGGAACAAAAAGCTATTGACGTTTGAGTGGCAAAAGATGATCTGAGGCGGACTTGAACCGCCGACCTTTTGTGTCCAAGCAACTTGAGTTACTGTTAGACAAACGTGATAACCAACTACACCATCAGACCGTTGATAATGCTGATTGAGTTAAAAGAGCTTATGTATTCGAAAATTCTCAGAATTTCGAGAACGATAGATGGTCGAAGTCGACGAGTTTCGTGGCTTCGGTTCTACGTCGCAACATGGAGGAATTACGACCGAGGATGACAACAGCGTCTGCTTTGAGAAGGAGAAGCGGGGAAGAGGAAGTGTAGGAGACGGAGATGGATGAGGAACTCGGTGACGCGATGGAAGTGGATGAAGTGGAAGCTGCGGAGCCGGGTGTCGAGGGCGACGGACAAGCCGGAGAACGACAGGAGGAGGTGCAGGCGGAAGGGGAAGGCCCGAGGGCCTGGAGTGGGAGGTTGCAGAGGCGGCGGCGAGGAAGAAGAAGAGAACACCATCTGGAGGAAATGAATATGCCACAGGTCCCCCGTGTCGGATGGATACAAAGCTACTGTGGCGACTGATTTATGATTTTATTGCTGGATCGGCCGCAGGCTAAAAATACCCGGACGAGCCTGGGCCCCGTGAGGCACCTTCGGGCCATGCCGAGTATAGACCCTCTCCATGTTTTTTCCTTCACTTTTGTTCTTTTTTTCTTTTTTTTAAATTTTTCACCTGGCTCTTTGCTTGGCCTGGGGACGGCTTCTAAACTTATGCATTCTCGCAATTCCCGCCAACCCAAGGGAGGATTGTAGGAGGACATTATCATCTGGGGGTTTAACTTGTCTGGAGAGCCGTGGCATTAACAGGTAAAGCTAGCTAGGTAGACGTTAAATCAAACAGCAACAACAACAACAACAACCAAGTACTTGACTAGAACCCCCAATTTACCCTCCCATTTAAATAAAACCTCAATGTAAAATAATAGTTTGGTGTGATTCGTAGTCTTTCATAGGACTATGGCCAAAAAAGGGCCGAAGAACTGGTCTTCGCTGGTTGGTTACACGGCGGTTAGTGCTTCGACTAGCCACCTGACGCTCGGGTTGACGTTCCGGTGTCCCTCCGCCTGTAGATACCACCTGCTCTGGGGAGCGTGAACGTGAAATGAAACGACGAAACATCGGCTTGAAAAAGCAATGTTTCTTTGGCAATTCCACTGGTAGTACTTGTGCTACTGTTGAATCCATATCTACCGTGTTCTCTGGAGAAATAGATTGTTGACGCTGTAAACAAGTTGGGGAACGTTCGGATGTCAAGCGCCATGTCAATTTAGTCTCGGATTTCTTTTGAACTGGAAACCTGTCGATGCGTTGTCGTTTCAATCTTGTCAACGTCTGGATAGCCATTGGACGGATCTTGGCAAGTGGATCTAAGTAGCAGGTGCCCTTGAGGCCCGTCTCAATATAGCCTATACGTTTAGCATGTATGACTTTACTACCGATGTCATCATCTAATGGAGTGAAAGGCTCAACCACGATAGAAAAAAGGTCGTAAAAGCTATCTTGGAACATGTGAACTACCAAATGTGTTGAAAAGTCTTTGCTAAATTTGGAATGATCGTACTTTACATGGTCGCTAGATCGGACTGGCCGAGTTCTTGCTCGAATGAGAAGTTGGCTAATCGAAAGTTTAGCTAAGTCGGCGATGGGAAATCCCATTTGTCTCGCTAGATGGATTCGCTTTTGTGGTAAAGTCGTGTGATGCAATATTTGGCACTTCAACCAGTCATTCATGTTTTTACGCCATCGATAGGCTATGTTTAGAAACAGATGAGCCCAAGACCAACTAGGGAACTGATTGTCAGGCAATGGGAGCTTGCGGTTGTCGGATTTATGCCAGCACAGGACACGCTGCATATGGCGAGTGGGAATTCCGAAAACATGTTCAACACCTCGAGTTCTGAAAAGACCGGCAATTGCGTTGATTCTGTCACTGGAAAAGGAAAGTTCACGACTCGAGTATTCTGTTATCAGCTCGTGGGTTGACTTGGATTTTACTCTTGCGCACTCGGGACGACACTCTGGCTCCACAGCAAAATCTGCATGATGGTATGACACCATCGGACAGTTTATATGCCAGAGAATAGACGAATCAGTGAAGTAGAGACGACGGGGGGAAAGGTATTCTTCTTGCATAGTCCATCCTCGGGTTTTCCATGCTGAATTTGAGTGCCATATATATGGAGTCTTGTCAGAGGTGCCCCAACATTTGCGATTTGGCTGTTCTAAGCCTCCATCAAAGTTTCGCGTGTAACCCGGGAGTCCGGAATGGATATCCTTGGATAGAGCGCATATCATAGTCAAGTACGAGTTGGCGTAGATATCTCCCATGGCGTGAATCTGCTCAGCCTTTTCCGTATCATCACCCTGCGTGATGCAGTATCGGTCAATCCAAATGTACGGGATCCCCAGCAACTGAGCCATTGTCATGCAGTCGTACAGCGTTTTAGACATTGTCTTTAGGGATAAAGAGCTGGGCCGTGCAAATTTAGACACCGTTCTTTTGGTCAGCATGTTCTTGTCCTTGGGATCCCACTTATAACTAATCGCAGAGTATCGGACGTGTCTGTTTCCGATCGTGACAACGCATCTCTTATTGACATCGATGAGACGAAAGGATGTCGGGTACTCTACATACTTCTGTCAGACTTGATTGGTACGGGTTGGTAAAAGTTACTCACCTGTCGTTTGCTCGAGATTGACTTTGGGGTACTTGTCAAATTGAGCCTGTATCTGTTGTCTCAGGAGCATTTGGTTGCAACGATTGAGACTATGAGGTACCAAGTCTGGTCCATTAACGTCGGCCATTGATAATAGTCTCAATTCAACTGGGGTGTTGACAGACAAAGCCTTCCTCCATCTCCTCCATCCCCCGTGTCCCTCCCATTCAACCTCAACTCTTACAAGCAACGAATTTTTACATCCTTCGACATCGCTCCGCCATTCTCTGTTCCTGATCGTGTTTACACGTAGTAATCTTGATTTTTTGGCGCCTCCTTCATGAATTCTTGACAATATTTCTTTTGCCAATCCAAAACATATCGGGCAATTCGGGGAAAATCCGAGTCTTTTAAACACATCACCGCCGTCGTTCTGGACGATAGTTGGCCAAGGAGAAAGACCATCCCGACCAAAGGTAATTGGACTGTTGAGTACTTGATGGATTTCCTTGTCTTTGAATGACCACCAGCGTGGCTTGACAAGAGCATGCTCAAGAGCATGACTGCCATCGGTATTGTTCTCCTGGTCCTTGACACATCTAGCACAATCTTTGACAACCATCCGACAAATGATCATTTCAGCACAAGATGTGCACCAACTTCGATTGATGGACAACCCCCCAACCACTCGGCGATTGTATTCTGCGCATGATTCTCTTGAATCACCTTCAATCTTACTGGGAACAATCCTGTTGGGACGCTAAGCCAGTCAGCATATGATTTGGTGTAGAATTCATTGCACACCCAGCATGCAGACATTCTCACCTGTTCAATGTCGTTGAAGGATAGGACCGAAAAATAGTATCCGTATAGAGTCTCTAAGTGAGTGATCTCAAACATTGCGGTCTTGTTTCAATCATTGAAAAGATTCCTCGAGCTTAGGAATTGATGAGTTGGGTATCTTGAACTCCCCTCAACTATGTGCATACGGTCTGAAATGAGCCTGATTTAGGCCACTCACGTGATCAAATGTCCTCGGGCGTCAAATGCCCCGGTGTGTGCATACATATTTGTCAGGCAACACACCCATCCGTAGCAAGTAATTGATCTACACATGTGCATATGTTGATGATATCACAAAATCAAGTTATATTCAAGCGATAATCGTTATCATTACACATGCACAACGAATTCACTAGAAACTGGCCACGGTAAACACAGGGTGTCAGCCGATGCATTGTAGGTCGTACACTCACTAGTCACCAGCCCACTGCTCGGTCCTAAAGTCAGGGACCGCATGTATAAAACGGCAACAAACCCCTTCATGCACAAGAAAAAACAGAAGCAACAAGCGAAAGAACCCATCTTTTTAGTGAAGTGGTATGCTGACGTTTCCCATTGCCCGCTACTATCACCAGAGCATATCACGACTCGTTACGGGACGAGCCAAGAACATGTAGAACCCGTGCGCGCCAACAACTCGAAACGTTAGACTCTACACACACTTCGAAATGTCGCCAGTGTTCTAGTATTCTATCGCAGGGCAGCACTTAATCTCTTGATAGATACATTTATACATATAATACGGCTATGTACATACGTGTTTTATATTCCCATTTAGGTGTTCCTTTTGCGATCAATGATTGCATTCATCCTATCGATTCAGGTATAAATGTATGTACATATGTAGCTGCCATCTCATGCCGTCGTATTGATAGCTCGCGCTGTTCAGGTAGACGTTAAAGAGCACAACAACAAAAGCTGCCATCTCTGTCCGAACAAGACTAACAAAAGGCAAAAAGGATGACATACAACACCGGGTATTCGCACGTGGTCACCCACCGTACTACTAATCCAGCGCTCTGCGGCTTGACTATGGGGGAGCAGACGGGACCCCGTATTTTCCGCAGGCTATGGTCGTATGTGCCGGAAACTACTGCTAACAGATACTATATATGACCCATCATTCTGAATCTCCCCGGAGCCGTCAAACTACGGCGACAGATTTTTGATTTGGGACCCTTTGATTTTATTGCTGGATCGGCTGCAGGCCAAAAACACCAGGACGAGCCTGGACGCCGCGGGGTGCCTTTGGGCCATGCTGTGTATAGACCGTCTCGGTGTTTTTTATTTTTGTTTTTTGTTTTTTTCATTTTTCACCTGGCTCTTTGTGTCAGGCTTTGGTGATGTCCGTGCGGTGTTGACAACTAATAAGTGGGTCTTGATGGTTGCCGATGTTTATATAGATGATTGATACATATGTATGTACATATGTACGTGATACCCTTCTTGATGATTAATGAATACAACCAAGTTACCTGTTCCATACAGTTCCACACTTTGTCTGGACGCAACGGAGGATACTGGGATGCCAACTTTAGTTTGGCCCGACGTTGCCTGGAGAGCCGTCGTATTAGCAGTTAGAACTAGTTAGGTAGACGTTAAAAAATACAATAACAACCACCAGATGGCGATGCTGCAAACACTGGGGGTTCAGGTGGGTGAGTTTGGCTAGTTTGTCATGTCTTGTGAAGTGTATTGTGTTCATCTTGTGGGAACCCTTGGGCACGATTCATCTGATAATGTCCTAAGGTTTCAACCGAGATATAAGACCAGGAGCGTCTTCCTGGAAGATGATATATTGAAGTAAATGGGGGCTGTGTTGCCTACAGAGATATCAACGGGAGCTCTACGTGAACGACTTCAAAATGTGCCATCATTTCTGGCACCATTTCACAACTTGCAATCATACACTATACAGCCATTCTCATCGCTGTCCTAGCGGTCACGCTATAAGTCTTATCCCGAACATCCAACAAAATCTCCAGAATAGCATCCTCTACCGGGCTCCGGGTGAATACCCCCCTGCCTACACCGACAAAACACCGGGGCAACCAGGATATCCCGAGAACCATGTTGACCCAGCTCCTCCAATTCAAAGACCGAGACACACTGAAGTGCCAGGATGTTCTCGAGGTACAGAAGTGAGGGTTTTCCAGGCAGGGTTATGTCCAGATTGTGCCTCGAGATTGGGGGTTCCGATGGGGTCGGGACCGCCGGAGTATACGATGGGCGGGTGGAATCGGTGGGAGGGGATGGGATATGTTTTCCAGGGGGGGCCGGTACTTCCTACGGAGTGGGAGGCGGGTGTGCCCACACAAGACCGACGGCAGAGGGCTCAAACGAGCTTCGGTTGGGGTGACCATCGCGGACCGGTGTATTCATATCCTCAGCGTAACCCCCACAGACAACCGCCAGGGCAAACTACCATGCCAGAGCCAACTAGTCCAACTCCCCAAATGCCCGGTGGACCAAGACCAGCATTTGCAAACCCTGTCCCACTATTCGCCCATTCAAGCTACCCATCAAGAGACCCGTGGACACCGCACCGGCCGGGCAGACTTGCAAGGAACCGTGGGTACCTGAATATGCGTCGTCTGCATTGGGAGAACACGTATCTTGCGGCGATGGAAGCGCCCAGGTTCACCACAACGACGGAACGACAGGAACGGAGAGCTTCGACGTTTTCGTTTTTCTCAGATGAGCAGACGTATGTTGCGAGCGAGACTTCCATGTCTATGTCTCCACCACCTGCGGTAGATCCCGCGTCTCCGCCGGCTGAAGAAGCCGAACCGTTGACGCCTAGACCTCCACGGATAACTCCCCGGTCACCATCACCGTATCAAATACCCCTTCCAGCTTCTCGAGTGGCTACCCCGTCTACACCGACGCCACAAACGACATCTCCGATATCGTACCGCCGTTGGTTATCTTTACAACCCGGTCAACCGAATACAACCCACAGAACGGCAAGTTTGCTATCGCAAGAATCATATGATATCCAGCGTAATGTAAGTGGGAGTTCGGATGCCAGTCGGTGGACAAGATATAGAGGAGTTAGAGACGGAGTCCGTTTGATGAATGGGACGACGGCAGCGGAGGTCAGAACTTTGATGGCTTTGGGGGTTTCACAGGTAGATTTAGGGGATGATAGAAGAGAACCTGAGGGGGATGAACAGGAGAGCTTGGTTATGGATAGGGCTAGAGCTAGACCCTTAGTTCTAGTGGAGGATGAATACGGTGAAGTCGAGAGGGGAATCCTAGAGACTGAAGATACCAACGACTCACAAGAAGAAGTTGGAAGTCTCCAGACTGGAGAAACAGAGGAGGTCCTGATCGGCCCTGTAAATGATGGGACTGAAAACCCCGTGCGCATGTCTGGTCTCCGCCGTCTCCGTATGCAGTGGAGACTAATCTCCAGTTCCTCCCGGTCCTCCCTCTGCGAACCTAACCACGCCCCATCAGACTCCGACGCCGACGGATCAAAACCAAAAAAGACACACTGGTGGCGTCCACGACGGGGTGACTAATACATGATATATTGAAAAGAAGCACAAAACGGAGTTTTAAATTAATGTAACTAATCCTGTCTGGCGGGGTCTAATTCGACCTTGCCAAAAATCTCGTCGATCTCCGAGAGAATCTCCGGGGTGAGTAGAGGGACGACCTCGAGGGCCTTGACGTTTTCTATTACCTGTTCAGGTTTGGAAGCTCCGGTGATGACGGAGGAGACATTGGGATTCTTAAGAACCCATGCTAGGGCGAGACGGGATTGTGGGATGCCGAGTTTATCAGCGATGGGCTTATATAGTTAGTATCATAGTGAAACAAAATTGATGCAGAACATACCTTCAACTTTCGACACTTCTCAATGTCATCTTTCCACGCTTGATTCCCATATTCCCCACGCATGTAATTCACAAACTTATCATCTCCCTTGGCAAACCTACTTCCCTCCGGCGGCGCATCCACCGCATCATTATACTTGCCACTCAGCAACCCGAACTTCAACGGGCTAAACGTAGTCAAGCCCAGACCAAACCGAGAATACAATCTCTGGAACTCCTTCTCAACTTTCGTCCGATGAAGAAGATTATAAAACGGCTGTTCCACAACCGGAGCAATCAAGCCCAACTGCTTCGCAATACCGCACGCCTCGGCAATTTCATCGGCTGACCACTCCGAGGTTCCCCAGTAGAGAGCCCAGCCTTTGACTTCGATGACGTGGTTGAACGCACGGACGGTTTCTTCCATGGGGGTGAGACGGTCGGGACGGTGGGCGTAGATGATGTCGACGTACTCGAGATCTAGTCTTTTTAAACTGGCGCGGAGTCCCTCGATGATGTGTTTACGGGAGAGACCGTGGTTGTTTACTAGGACTTCTCCGTTGTGGGCACCCCAGTTTAACTTGGTGGATATGACAAGGTCAGATCTATTCCAGCCGAATTTCTTGATTGCGGCGCCCATAACACGCTCGGAATTTCCCGCGGCGTAGGACTCGGCGGTGTCGAAGAAGGTTATGCCGCGGTCATAAGCTTCCTTCATACAAGCAAAGGTAGTTTCTAGACATGTTAGATACGAAAAGAGATATGGGTGGGAGACGTACCATTTTCGTTTTGTCCACCAAAGGTTAACCAGCCGCCGAGGCCAAGTGCTGAAACATGCAATCCGGAGTTTCCGAGACGGCGATATTGCATGCCGGTGTTACGGGGTTCTTGCCAGGCCATTTTCCGTTGGAGATGATATGTGACGGACAAGAAAACTGTGTCTGCTGAAGGCGTCACGGGATATACTGTTTAATGTACCCCGCAGAGGGGCACCCCCATGCGGAGAAATTCTCGGAATCACACCATATGGTGGAATCGGAGAAACAAATGACGGAGTATCCCTCGGCACGCAATCATGTCGTAATTGTCCGGGGGCATGGCGATTCTCCAATGTGGGGACAATAAAGAGAAGCACGTTTCTTCCCAAATGGGAAAGTAAATGACGGAATTGGCGGGTGAAATGACATGATTTAACGTTATCGTGACAGTTGTTACAGAGGCTTCTTTGGGATTTATAGTGTGCATCATCTATCTATTAGACCCATCTTTATCACTAGACCCCTGTCCTTGGCCCTGAGAGACCCCATAATCCCACGGAATCGTCCCTGAATTCAAGCTCTCTAAAAACGGGCCTAAATCAAGATTCTCTAATGCGATAGCAGCAGCTTCAGCTGGCCAAGAAACCGGTATTTCCCCCGGTTGTGTATCCGGCAAGACCGATTCATTCTCCGTGTATGTCGCCGGCGAAGAAAGTAGTCTTTGAAGGCCAACGAGGACCTCCCGTGGGCTATAGAATCCTCTCTGCTCTGTCCCGCTCGAATTTTGCCACGCTTCCCGGACAGCCCCGATGATTTGACTTATCTTGGCTTCGAGTCCGGGGCCATGGGCGACGAGTGCAGTGCGGGGGATCTCTGCTATTAGTTCGAGGAATTCTCGTGCTATATCCACCGGGCCGGGTCCGTCTCGTCGGTTCTCGGGGAATAAGGCGCGCCATAGTAGGACTTGCATCCATTGTCTGGTGACTAGTAAATCTGCTCGTTGCACGTCATTTACCACGGCGGTCCTCTGGAGGGAAGCTTCCCGGAGACGGGTCTGGAGGGTGCGCAGGACATTGGCGGTTGCTTGGGGTGTCGCTGAGGGAGTGGAAATGTCTAGATTTTGGAGGACAGAGAGAGCGCCGGATTGGTCGAAGATCCAGAAGAGATTAACGAGTTGTTGGAAAGCTGGAAGAAGATTCTCTGAGTCTGGAGAGTCGGCGGGGTCCGGATCGGTAGGGCCGTGCAGAGGTGGGAAGTTCTGAGGGTTTGTTAGGATCACTGGTAACTTGTGTAGTAATGCGACGCCACGCTCGGTGATGAATAGTAGCCAGATTATCCGGCGACGAATCCGTTGGTCGGGTGGTGATAAGGCAGGGTAACTTGACGGGCGATCAAGACGCATTATCTGCGCCAGGGTAAGTGTCTCCCGGAGATATAAAAGGGAGTCGACGCCCCCCGGATGGCGGTTCTCATGGCATATATGCAGGAAGAAGGACGTCCGGAGCCGGTCTAGTAGGTCGACTTCCTCTGATGATGTGGCCATGGAGGTCTCATTTCGGAGACGCTGGCATTCGGTCAAGAGGGCCGTAGCGGAAATGGAATCGGTGATTTCGAGGGAGGATGGTGATAGCTTCAGTTGGAGCATGGTGGCGGCCGATATGGCGAGAGCGAGAATGTGTGTTTGTGGGGTGGGGTTTATGTGCAATGTTGAAATGACTTCCGAGACTGAAACTATAGGCCAGACAGGAAAAAGACGAAGTCTGTAGATACAAAGTCGTAAAACTAGTGCTTCCGTTGTAATCCTCAGCGTGGTATCTCCCAAACCCGATGTCGATCTCGATGCCGACTCCGCAGGCTCCCCGGACACGTCCTGTCCAAGACTCTCCATCTCCTCATCTCCCAACGTAGTAACATCCTCCTGTACTCTTCGAATTTCCTCCCTTGTCTTGGCTCTGATATTCTTCGGACCCCGGACAGCCTGCTGCTTGTGAAATGTGCAGTCAATAGCAATGGCCACGCACCGCCCACATGGCGGGTCTCCGTCACATCGCACCTTGCGGATTTTACAGGCGTCGCAAGCCTTAGAGGAGAGTTTTCGTTTTTTGGGGGTGGTCGTCATTTTTTTGTGTAAGAAGGAGATTTACGACGTTTCACGGATGAATACGTTGGATATATGGCGGTTTTATTTAACCTGGTTGGTGCAATTCAGGACCGTAATCACATCATATACAATTGCCTGTCGTGATACGTGAACAGTGATTGTGGATTTACTAAATAGGTAACTTCCTGAAATGATGGTGGACCCCACTTAATAACGCTGACGTCATGGATTAATTTTAACTACATATGTAACTATTTACAAAGCGAACCTGAAATCAAGTCTTTTGTTTCCATCTTTTTCTCTTGCGAGGGTATCCCGTTGGTAAGCTTCCTTCTCTTCCTTGGTGAAGCCCGCCCATTTTTGTTCTTTTTGACCATTCAAGTAAGCAAGCCACTGTCTCTGCACCACAAAAGCCACCAAACTCAATCCACAGATACTTATCAACACAGTATTTCCCTGCTTGTAGTAAGGCGCATCGTAAGCCCTGTAGATTTGCGAGCCGATTAAACTGCCAATCTGAACAATCACATTATAAGTGGCTGCCGCGATCGCCCGCTTCTTCACATCAAAGCAGTTTTCCGAGATCCACGCAGACACAATGGGGTGGAAATACGGGTATCCGGAAATCAGAGTAACCAGGGAGAAACGACCCCATTCATGGCCACCGTTGGGGATTGTGATCATGGCAAGAAGCAAAGGGAATACCCAAAGCTCTCCAAAAAGACAATGGAAGGCCCGCTCATTATTCCGGTTGGATGACCATGAAAGGAGGAGCATGGTGATGATTTGGAGGACGGCGGATGGGATCGTCAACATGTTGGAGTCGAAAGTGGAGAAGCCGAGACGTTTTAGTGTGAGAGTGAGGTAGCTCTGGACAGGCGTAGCGGGGATATAAGCGACCAGGCCGATGAAGAAGAGGCCCCAAAGGGAGTTATCAGAGAGTGTATTCTTGATATCCGCCCAGGTAATTGGGTCACGAATGTGAGTGAGTCCCTTGGCGGGGTCATCGCGGAGAATGCGGTTGATCATGATGGTTTCTTCACGTTCAGAGTACCACGAGTTTCTCCAGAGGAGATTCTTGGTGTTAACTGGGGAAGCGGGGAGATAGATGAAGGAGATAAATCCGAGAACAACAGTGAGAAGACCCTCAAGAAGGAAAAGCCAGAACCACCCGGTATGTCCACCGATCCCTCGCATCTCAAGGATCCCTGCGGCCAGAAGAGCGGAAATGACACGTGCAATGTTCAAGGTAGACCAGAAAGCAGCAAGACGGGTAGAAAGTTCCTTGCTGGTGTAAAAGTATGTAGCGAACAAGATAGCCCCGGGGATGAACCCGCCTTCACAGAAACCAATCAAGGCACGAGTAATATAGAAGCCCGTCCGATTATGCATCCACGCCTGCGCCCACGAAACCATGCCCCATGCAACCATCATCGCCGGAAGAACCCGACGGAAACCAACCCGCTTGGTAAGTAACTGCACGGGGAACTCAGCGGCGAGGAAACAGACGAGTTGGATGGTCGTTCCGTTGTTGTAGTCGTCACTGGTTAACCCGAGGTCTTTGAGAAGATCGTCGGCTAGGGCGTTGGATAAGTTACCCCGGTCAAGTTGTAAACCGAAGAACATGACGCAGATCCAGGTGAGGAGGCGGAGATCGGTCTTCCGGACCAGAGATGCTTCTTCGTCGGCCGTCCAGGTGGCGGATGGGTCCCATCTGTGGTGGCCTTCATAGGTTGGTGAGGGAACGAGGGTTTTTGATATGGCGGAGGTTGTGGTGGCCGCGATTGTGGAGGAAGCCGGAGAGGAAGAAGGGGGGATAGGGGCCGAGATGGCTTCAATGTCTTTGGCGGTCATCGTGAAGGCTTGGTGATCTACACACCAATACCCACTGAACGGAAACAGTCCGTCTTCGACTCTTTATACATCATGAGTCTCGTTATCACCCCCAACCCCGTCAAATCATAACCCAAAATGACACCATCAATAACATCTCTCTTTCCTCTCTCCATTTCCGACAATTTCCCCGATTGCGTCACTTACACGGGCATTGGAGATGCCATCATCGCCGGCCCCACTTTTCTGTTATACCCTAACCACCTGTCATCATAATCCTTCTGTCTGACACCATCGCAGGGGAGATAACCGGGCGATTTAGCCTATGGGCTCCGGGAATTTCTCCGTCATTTGGTGGGGGGCATGAGGGGATATGGTGTGATGGCCGTGGAAGACGTCCGGGTGTCGCATAGTCGTATTGAGGGTGGCCAGTATGTATATAAAGAGACGATGGTCGTTGTTATCAATCATCATTTATCTTGGAAATCACCACATCATTGAGGTTGTTACTTATTCTTTGATACTATTCGCATACGAACTCTTAATATGCCTACCGCTGTTAACCCCAAAAACATCTTCGGTGGAAATCCCGTGGCTCGCCCGGTGAATGATGCCCCACTTGTCTATTCCGGCTCTCTTGATTCCTACCCGCATGTCGATCTCACCCCGGTAATCGGCACCGAGTACCCCACCATCCAGCTTGCCGATCTAATCGACGCTCCGGATGCCGTTCTCCGTGACCTCGCCATTACTAGTAAGTTTCTCAACCTTGCATCTTCAACAAAACACTAACCCATCTAGTCTCTCGTCGTGGCGTCGTCTTCTTCAAAAACCAAGACATCACGCCCCCGCAAATGCAGGCTATCACCACCCGTTTGACTACTCTCTCCGGCACTCCAGCCTCCTCTACTCTCCACATCCACCCGCTCACCGAGCCATCTTCAGAACTCGGCGATCAAATCTCCCTCATCTCCTCCGAAAAGCAAAAGAAGGGCGGCGGTCTCACCCACCAACTCTCCGATGTATCCCGCTTCGCCGCTAACGGCTGGCATTCGGATATCACCTTTGAAGGAGCCCCGAGTGACTATGCCATGTTGCGGATCCGCGAGTTACCGGAGACGGGTGGTGATACGCTTTGGGCGTCCGCTTATGAGGTGCTGGATAGAGTAAGTGGGCCGATTAGAGAGACGTTGGAGAAACTTACGGCGACGCATGATGCTATGTTTTTCCATGATGAGGCGAGACGTTTGGGGAATCCGTTGAGAGAGGGGGAGAGAGGAAGTCCGTTGAATAAGGGGCCCAATCTGATTTCGGAACATCCCGTTGTTCGGACGAACCGTGAGTTTTCAGCATTCGATACTTGTTTAACCGATGAACTAACATTACATAGCCGTTACGGGTTGGAAATCTCTCTTCGTCAACCGTGGCTTTACAAAGCGTATCAACGGGGTGACAAAGGACGAATCAGATATCCTCCTACAATACATCTTCAACCTAGTGAATCTCAACCACGACCTGCAAGTCCGCTATAAATGGGGGAAAAACGACCTTGCAATTTGGGATAACCGGTCGACTTTCCACACTGCTACCTACGATTACGATGCTGTCAGAACAGGCGACAGAGTTTGCAGTGTTGGTGAAGCCCCTTATTTGGATCTGAATAGCTTGACTAGACGGGAGGCTTTAGCTAAGGAGAGAGGAGAGTAACTGTTTTGTTTAGTTATACCTCTGTATATTGTTTAATGAATGACGTATTGAACCCTTAACCCTACCAATTAACGACGAACCTCGTATTCCGCACAAACCTCCATTATCATCGCCACCGTGCATGGAAAACCCCTTTACCATACGGTTTCTGTGCATACCAAGTCCGACCCAGGGCAATTCCGTCTCCAGACACCCACATGTTTCCCTACTTGTACTTGGGAGGTTCGTGATGCCACCGGCATCTTTGGGCGACACGGAGAGTCACCGGACGGCCGACTGGAACAACTCTGTGGAGAGCCCCTGTATATCAGCATGCATGTAGGAGAGCGAGAATAGACCATGTAAAACACCCTTCTGGGAAAGGATGTTTTGAGTTGGGACGATCAGCGAGGGGTGATCGCCGAGGTTTGCGATCTAGCCCATCTTAGTGAAACCTGGATAATAGAGATATATGTTAACTTGTCAGCTTAATGACAATGTAGTATCTGGCTCGTGATAGGAAGATTCTTAGTCATGCTCGTCGCATCACCTCGTATCAACCACCAGTTATCTGATGAGCCAGTCTTCACCACCAATCCCCTGGCAAGTTCCGACCCAAATAGAAACACCGCTCGGGCCAGCCAGTCCCGAACTTTGACGACGAGACCGCTAGCAGTTCATATGTATCCCACAGGAGCCTTACCGCATGGGCCTTACCAAGGCGATATAAAAACCTCTAGATGACCCGCCAGAAGAAGCCTTCCTTTTTGTCTTCACCACCCATCTGCATTTGCTCCTTCGGGCTTCATTCACTTTTTGCATCCACATACACATTGTAGACTCGTTCTTTAGTCTCCATTCATTCTTTCACTTCATTACATTTTCTCATTCATTATCATGCCTTCTCTCGCTCAAGTCCTCGCTGCTACTGCAGCTTTCAAGGTTGCCTCCGCCGCAGTCATTGACCTCCCCATGACCCGTTCCGACGGCTACGTACGTACACCAATACCCACGATCCCCAAAACTTCCCACTAACCACCACAGTCTACCGTCGACCTTCAACTCGGCACCCCCGCCAAAACCTACTCTCTCATGTTCGACACCGGCTCCTCCACCGCCTGGGTTTACGATGGCACCTGTGCCGCAGAATGCCCCAACTACACTTCCTCCAAGCGTCCCTTTGTCGGCTACAACGGTAGCGAGTCGACCACTGGTGTCGCCACTGGTGCCTTCGGTTCCATCGCCTACCTTGGTGGTGGCACCGGTGGCGCTATCTGGAACGACACCATGTCTGTTGACGGGACCAGCTGGGACCAGTCTTTCATGGCTGCGAACAGGAGTTCCTGGGCTCAGATGCCCGCTGATGGTTTCTTCGGATTGGCATTCAACACGATTGCCGAGCCAGGAACCTCTACCATCGTGGAATCCATGATGCAACAGGGCAAGCTCGACCTTCCCCGTTTCGGCATTGTCTACTTCAACAACACCAACGACGACCTTGAGAACTCTGGTCTTCTCACCCTCGGTGCCTCCCGCGAAGAGGAATTCGCCACTCGTGTCCTTGCCGAGATCCCCACCCAGAAGTCCGGCGAGTCTGGCTCTTTCGAGCTTTGGCGTGTCGACACTTACGCTGTTACCGGCCGCTACAAGAACAACAGCACTACCATTAATGTTCCCGAGACGTCGTCCCGGATACCCCTTCCCGGCGGCTCATACACCGTCTTTGACACCGGTGCCGGTACCCCCTCGGTGCCTACTAATGTTCTGGAGCCTCTGTATGCCTCGATTGGCATGAACTGGACGGCTATCATCAATGGTGAACATATCCCTAAGTGCACCGAGTTCACTGACGACTGGTCTGTTACATTCGAGTACACGAATGGCCAGAACATCACTGTGTACGGTAGCCAGCTGGCGTCACCTGGTTTCGCGCACCAGGAGGATGCCTGCTGGCCTCCATTCGACGACTCGGGTGCTTCGGATTACTTTTTCCTCTTTGGGACTAGATTCTTGCAGAACTTTTATACGACTTTCGACTTTGGCTCGACCCAGAGCGAATTTTACTCGCCTACTATTACCTTCTCTGAGTTGAAGCCCGAGTATAAGTCTTAAATTTGCACATACATAGATACACATCACTAGAATCAAGCATGGTTGTAGTAACGAAAATCAAATTATTTGTACACATACCCATAATTAATTACATAAAAGCCATGAAAATAGCAACACTAGCACCAACAATGGTGGCCCATCCAGCACCAGAAACCCTGCCTACTCCACTGGAGCTACCCTTAGCACCATCCCACAAGTCCAACATACACGTGGTGAACAGCTCATTGTCTGTCCACTTTCCATTTTCATATGTAGGTGTCAAGGTGAGAATGTAGCTGCTATCAAACGAGCCAGCAGCCCAACCAGTCAAGCCAATGTAGACGTCAGAGTTATTCATGATAGCCTGGTTCTGCTCGCAAAAGTACTGCGTGCACAGATCATCATGGTACGCTCCCGTCTCCGAAATCATACCAGTACGGTTCTTCCCTCTGAGGTACTCAGCCAGGCTGTTAAAAGCGTCGACGTTGTTGGTAGTGCAGTTCTCGTAGGTTCCGGAGTTGTTCTCGTCGAGGTACTTGTGGATATCCAGGATAAGGTTATCAGTGGTGCCGTCGGGGTTGGTCACGTTGAGCATGAGGTCAGCGGAACCGTTTTCGACGAGTTGTTCGGCGTTGGTGAAGTTGGTTCCGGGGAGGAGAATCATTTGGGAAGTAGCGCCAGAGTCACGGATTGCGGTGACGGCCGCCTGGACGGTTTCCGCCCACAGGGTAAGGTTCAGATCATGTGGCTCGTTCATAAGGCCAACGACGATCTTCTCCTCATTAACGTACGGCGCCATGATGTTAGTCCAAAGGGTGGAAAAATCATCGTTCGAGGGACCACCCTGGCCGATGATCTCATCGTCGTACCGCGCAAAGTTGTGCAGATCTATTTGGCAGTATACGTCCAGGTCGAGACAGGTCTTGACAAGTTCTTTGTAGTTGTTGAAGTTGGTTGAGTCGAGATCAGAACCGCCGTTGGAGTCTGTCAGGTATTGCCATGATACGGGGAGACGGAACATGTTCAAGCCATTCTTCTTCTTGAAGTGCTTCATCTGAGCGGCACCGTCGACGACTCCGCCGACGGACATGAGAGGGAATACGATATCCGACATGTCACATGTACCCTGGAGATTTGTTAGTTCTATGGTTATTTGTGTATTTTCCCGATTGGGGTTGTACTTACATTGATGGCACAGCCAAAGTCAATTCCGGCAATAGCAACGCCCTATTCATATTTGGTTAGCTTTATCCGGTCCTTCAAAAAAAAACTTGGAGAAGACCTCTAAGGCCAAACTCAAGAAAGACCGCCATATTTTCGCGCCGTGACACGTGAAAAATCCTGTACGACACCATGCCACTCAAAAGTCACCAAGGGGCCCGGAACAACTGTGGCAAAAACATCTCGGTACGACCATGACCCCGACGAAAACGACCTCGGTGACGGCGCGCAGGATGCGTGTACAACGGAGAGGGAAAATCTCCACATTAGACGCCGACTGCGGAGACACGCACACAGGGAGACACGTACATACGGAGACGACAAAACGGCAAGGGTAAGTACGGCCTAGACCCCGCGAGTAGCCCCCACGTTGGCGGGGTCTGGGGTCTGGCTTGACGGGATGGCACACGTTGGCGGCGGCGAGCGGCGTTGATCATGGAGATACACGTGACAATGGGGACTGGGATGGAAGACGTGGAGGCATATGGGGATTCAGAATACTTACTAGGTAGTCAACACTGGCAGATGCCAGGCCAGCCAGGCCGGCTAATAAAGTGAAAGTTTTCATTGTAGTGTTTTAGGGAGAGTGTTGTCTTGGTTGCGAGTCGAGACAGTAATTTGCGATGAGGTGATTAGAGAGTGTGTATTATTGTCTCAGATGGGAAACGAGCGTGTACACGACGTGGTCGGTCGTTGAAAGAAGCGAGCGTGGGGGATCAAGTGAGAAGAAAAAGGGAAGTAAAGTAGAAACAGACAAGCCGGCCACGATGTATTTAGCTTGATGAGTAGGACCTCGGGAAGGCGGAGAATAGTGTTTAGTGCGAAAGAAGCTTGTAGGGGGGGTATCCCGGTTGATGTGCAGTAGACCCAGTTTAGTAATGAACGATAGTCAGTGCGGAACAAGAAGGTTGAATGACGAGTGAAGTGGAGGTAGACACGACGAATCAGAAGAGTAGAAAACGAGTGAATGGATGCTGTGCAATGAGCATATGTAACGAAAGAAGTCCCCGGTGAAGAAAAAGCGATTCTAAGAAAAGACGAAAGGCGGAATTGTAAGATTGACGGGTGGGGGTTATAGACAAGCAGAAAGATAGGTCTAACGAGTGACGGACCCACACAGGTCTCCGGAAAATGTAAGGAAGCAAAACTATACGAAGAAAAAGAAAGGAAGAAGGAAGTAAAAAAAACAGAGTATGGAGAAAAGAAGCGAAACAAGACGGGAAATACTCCCGTAATAAAGCAAAAGAGATATCGTTGAAAACCCGACTTACCCGCCTTCAAATCCATCCATATCCTAGTTTGGCATTCCTTATTTTAAGCGGGTTCCTGGATTTACTGGGGTTGTAAACTTGGCACCGGAGTTAGACACAGCTAGACATTTCTGGGGCAAGCCCGCGATGCTGCCTTGTGTGTGTGTGTGTATTAGTAGGATGGTGACAACAACGCTTGGGAAGAAGGGAGGACGAGATTTCAACTAGACCACTGCGAGAGGATGGCGCCCGTTTGGGGCTGATGGTGTGTTCCTTAGTGTTGGATTGAATTATTGGGGTTAGAGGTGTCTTGGAGAAAAAGGAAATTTGAGTATCTTGGAGTTTTTTTTTGCGGTGATGGTTTAAATGGGGGTTCCGACTTGGTTGGTTGGCTGGAAACGCCACGATGGGTGTTGAGAATTAACGTGGCGCGATACGAACTTGTTGGCCCTATCGGTATCTACCCGGTCGGTGACTTGGTGACAGGACGGAAGTCAAGAGGGGCGGAAGAAATCTTCTCATGTGCGTAACCCTAGGTGGCGATTTTAACATACGGACTTGGGGATATTATTTGGGATAGCTCCGGCGAAGCAATTGAATGTGGGAATGAATACGAGAGAAAAGAGACGATCCGGGGGATATCCACAAGCGCATATGAGGGCCAAGACGGATGTCCTGTTGTAGTATATGGATTGCCGCATACGGGTGTCTTATCCCGCATTGACAATTCTTCCAAAGGAATCCGAGGACTTCAAGAATTCCAATTACGCGGCTCAGCAGGATATTTCCCGATCAACCACTAGCCCATGACGTTTCTGGAATGTCAATTACTCCGCCTGCAAAGAAAACTTCAGAAAGAATGCTCGGCACACTAGCTCTTCTTCACTGGCATACACACGGATCCCTTTGTATCACGTTATAATCAGGGGCCACTTTCCTTCTAGATACATTCAAAAGACAGAATCCCAGGACAAGATGGGATGACTGGATTTGTCATGTGGCACCGGTCGATCCATGGTTATCGGCACGCGATTATCCGGATGAAGCTGAATACGCCAGTAATGACGCATATAGGTATACTTGCGTCTGCTAAGTGGGCGGATCAAGCTAAGTAGCGAACGCTGGCTGTGCGTGTTCTGGACTTTCGATCAAATGGGGTTAGATGCGGGATCTAAAGCCTTTGGAATGGGGTAAGCAGTGATAAAGAAGGTATTTATTGTATCTATATAGGATTGAAGGAACTAGCCACCACGAATTCCGCTGCGCTATCATTCAGCCGAGACATTGCCACAGAAGAAAGTTTATTGCAGAGCCGCGTCAATTACGGCTGCACCGTGGACGGAGAGGCCTTGAGGTGGTTCATTGGGATTAGAGTGTGTACCTTCTTGTCGGAGTGCTCGGGGACAAAGCCGATGGTGGCGTGGGAGGAAAGGATTCTCTGGGGTTGACGGGCTTCAAAGTAGGCGTAGACGAATAGGGTGAAATGACCTATTACGGCAAGCCAGAGGAAGATTATCACAGAGATACCCATGTTGTGCATACGCAGTTCGCTCTTCCGGAGGATCCAGTATCTATCACTCTGGACGTCGGTCCCAGCAACTTCCTCAGCTACTGCTTTTCCCACATTTTGGTAGTCTCGGAGGTAGTATATCCAGGCGGCCGCAACAACAGTCATCAATGTAGCAAGCGATAACTGGCCTCCTCCTTGAATAGCCGGACGAATCGACTTCTCAACACCTCGTGTTCTTTGAACAAGTACATCGACGACGATCCAGAGAGCGGATAACACGCCGAGAGGTAATCCGACGGCGAAAAATATGGGGGTATTGTGCCAGTCGTTTAGGGAGTGGGCGAGGTTGATTCCGTAGGCGGAGAGGATTATTATGGGGGTGTCGAGGAGGAGGAGGAGGAAGCCAGTTATGTTTTTAGCTTTGGACGGTTTGGTGTAGATGGCGGATTTGGGAGGTTGTTCAGTAAGAGTGGAGTCGTTCGGGGCAGGTGGTATAATGGACACTTCTGAGGCTTGAGAGCCGAGAGTTCTGGGAGGTGCCATTTTAGATGATGGTTGTTGATGTAAGAAGGAGACATTTTTTCATTGAGAGCACCGGGGCATCACATCTTTATATCACCACATTCTCATGTTCACCCAATACAACGCTGACATCCCCACAGCCAATTCATTCGCCCGGTTAATATGCAATACGGTGATCCTCACGGCGCATGACATCAAAGAACCCACCTCCCCTGCTCCTGTCAGATTATTCCCTGTCGTGAGGTTAATCTTTTTAGTATCGACGCTGACAGCTTCGGGGTTCGGGTGTAAAGATGATTTATAGACCGGTCATTGAAGGGATAGACTAGTGTTGGTCTTGTAGATCATTGACAGACGTGATGGCATTATTTGAGTGGTTTCTCTGACGTTCAAATAGCGCCTCCTTTCTTGGACCTGTTGAAGTCGGCTGTAGCAGGTTGGAGTGAATAGGTTGCCTCCGTCTCTTTCATGTGATGGTCTGCTCCTTTCTTTTGTCCCTGGCAGGCTCACTCGGTAAGTTTATCGCCATTAAGGTATCCTAACAAGGGGTACCCCGACAATCATGTTATCAACGTTGCATGCATCCCTCTCTATCGGTCGTGCGTAGGGTTTGTTTGCCTGCACTGGGTTCAACACGTGGGTTCCATCAAGGGAGATGATGCTTAAATGTGTTTGTGAGCATCGATCTTTAGAAAAAGGTAGGAAAAACAGGAAACCACGCGGTTCAGACAGATTGACTTAGACATGGTGATGTTGTTTTAAGGTAATTTTGTAACCACGTTTGTGGCGAGGTCTTGTGAGAGTAAGATTCTTGGGGTGTTCTAGAATTTTGATAATCAGGATGTTAGGCATGTGATGAGTTAGAGTTAGTTTTCGGGCGGATGGGGCCGAATTAAGGGTTGTCAGCGCCCGGATTGTGTGGATTGTGATGAGGCTTGTTGGGCAGCTTTGGATTGAGAGATGGCGTTCTAGAATGGTTCGTAGTTGCGGTGGTATTCATGTGAATGGGGTTATATAATGAGACCAGCTTGATACACTGTTTGATGGTAATTGCCACCTTTTGACTTGAACGTTCGCATCCGCTTAAGAGTGACCACATGTCCTTGCCTGGTGCTAGACTTAAACACCCTAGGTAACGCAAAGCCATGATCAACATATCAGAATACGCATGGTTCTACAGATCGCAACCCAGATATAAACAGAAAGCAGAACGGTAGGACATACTACAGACGCCTTGACCAAGGGTTCGGTATGTATTCCGACGACCATGGTACAGGCGCGCTCATAGAAGTCTCTCATAACGACACCAGATAAGATAGAGTCATAGACATTCAACCACGTACAAGAATATATAATCATTCGTCGTTAAAAGAGACAAAAGAAAAGCTATGCAACCCGCAATAAATCACATCCTACCCCGACCCATTTTACCTAACACTTTCCGCGGGTAGTTCAACTGCGTCGATTGGTACTTGGTGCATCTCATAACTTGGCTTCGGTGGCACCGGTGGAGCAGAATACATATTTGGCACCGGAGCTTGTGTCTGTCCCATCTGTAACTGAGTCGCCTTGACCAACTCCACAAACTTCACTGCCTTCTTATACGTCAATTCATGTTGCGTATCGATACAAGCCCGAACAAACAAGATGAAATGGAACATCGCAGCCGTATATAATAAAGAGAGCCCGGCAATCCCAACCTTGTGCACTACTATCTGCGCCCTGTAAAAGTCGGAATAGTAACTCAGCTTCCCATAGTAATAGATTTCTATAGCCAGGTTTTGTTCAATTTCGTAGGTTTCCCAATGTACTGAATATGCCGTCCAAAGGCTCGCGACGATGCTCATTGAAAGAAAAGAGATCGAATGGTAGGCAATTTGCACACCAGGTGCAATAGGTTTATCAACGCCCCGTCTCATTTGCGTCGCAAGATCGGCGGCAACCCAGATAGCTGATACAAACGCGAACGGCATCGCAGCTGAAAACAACCCGATTCCGCCTTGAGTATCGTTCACATCTTTAATCAGCCAAACCCCATAAGGGCACACCGCGAGAACTGCCATGTCGATGAGAAAGATGAGAAAGCCGAGTATGTTTTTCACTTTTGACCATAACGGGCTGAATGGTGGCTCGACATTTCCGAGGACGCCGACGGCGGCGTTGGTGATGTATTGTGCGGCGGCGGTGGTCGAGTGGGATGATTTATTGAATTCCATAGCGAATGCCGCGGAGGCCTGGGCTCCGGGTGCTTGAGGAGGAACCATTTTAAACGAATGTGGTAATAAATGAATGGAAAGGTTAAACAAGGAAAGAAAAAGAAGCCTCGAAAATCTCACGATGGTCTCCCGAGATGTCTTGCCTCTTATATTTAGAGCCCAAGGGAAGCGCGAATAACCTACAAATAGAACGCTGATCTGGACAGCCCTGGAATCCTGATACGCTGACACGCCACGGTACTTTGCCCGGATTATATTACGGTGGGCGGTGGTCACGCGGGTGAAACGAAAGTACCGGTTTCCCCTGTGTCAGTCCGTTGGGGCCCTGGTGGGCGCTTAGAGTAGTTTCTGTACGGGAGCGGATGTGAAGAGGGATCGGTGTTTGCTGGATGGATGAATTGTTTATGAGATGGATATGAAGATTCATTGGTGATGGGGCGATTTTTGAGTTTTTCTTTGCCGAGATGTCAGTAGTGAGAGGTGTGATGTGAATGGTGGGGTTGTGGCGTTATCAATCTTGGGATTTTGACGGGTTGATTCGTCTAAAGATATTCTATTGTTCTTGTGTATAGGTGTGAACAATCAGGGATCTATACCATGCCGGGTCTATAAGACACTACAAACAGAGGGATTATCCAGTGTAGCCAGAAACGACCAACCGCAATATTTCACATCTCCCTGTTGTTTTGAAAGTTATATCGAACCCAAAGACATAAGTGTAAATAAACAAACGGTCACTCGCGTCCGTGGGGGACCATGGATACAGTGTTTGGCAGAGGCAAAAAAGCAATCACTGGTCGGCCCGGGGTCTCGATGGATGATCGCAAATGCGATATATGGCCTGATTGGCTTCCCAATGATCGGTTTCATGCGATCCTGGGTTTTATTGGGGGACTGGCGAGGTTAGTTAATCCTAGGATCGCGTCTTCGTCTTCTAAGTATAACAAGTGTAACCCAGCCGCTCTCGGATACTTTTAGCTTGGGAATCGGTCCATGCCGGGAACTACGCCGGCTAGTAGGGTTATATTCCAGAATAACCCTATCGAAAATGTACAAATTGGGTCTCATAGGATCACTGTCAACCTTCTTCCTTACAACCCTCGGGATGGCACCTTTGAGGCTACTCGGTGTCATTTCTATCAGACTTTGGGCGGAGAGCCATACCCGCTGTTGTTGAGGTGCGGCGGATCCATCAGTAATTACCTCTTTCTTTTTATCACACTTTCGTTGCAAGTCATTACACCAACTTGAGGTCATTGCCATATATTCGCTGGTGCAATCAATCGATAGAATCAGTATGATCGTATGGTGTCTTGTAGTGTTGTAGGTTATGGTCTTCACATAAGTCTTTCAGATGGTCACGGCGTGTTGAAAACACATGAAAAGTACTTTGCATTGAACCATCGAAATTTCAGTTGAGTTGACAAAACACCCCAATCGTTCACATACGTTAGTGTGTGTAGCATCGGATTCACACCAGGTCGGCATGACAATGGCGATTTAGACTCTCGAGGTAGAAATATCAGGGCCTCATGAAGGAGGAGGAAACCCCGGACCACTGGGTAGTTTTTTACTGAATAGGAATGATACACATGCATACCCGTCGGGCAATCGTTGAACCACAGAAGCGGATGTTGACATATTTTCCGTACACGCCAATGATGCCCTCACTCCGCAACTCATGGAATCGCATCCAGTCAGCCATTCTGCCGCGTGCCAACACATGAAGCATCCTAGTTTTCACACTTGCATTTGTGTATATAGCCTTTGAAGTATTACTATTATGATCTATCATTACAAAACACATAAACATTAAGCCATGTACGACCTAACAACCAATATTTTCCCGTAATCCCCTTTAAACCTGTGCCGTGACAGGCTGCTGAGCAGCTACCGGAGCAGCCTGATTGACTTGTGCAAGAGGAACAAGTGAATAGCCGCGGGGAAGCTGAGACATATTGATCTGCCCCATCTTCGCCATGAGTGCAAACCGAATCGCCTTTTTAGAAGTGCGGTGATGATGCGTATCAATGCACGCTCGAACGAAGAGGATGAAATGGCCAATGTTAACCAAGTACATGAATACGACGATGGCAAGAGCTGATCGACGCAGGCGATACTCCGATGTCACAACCGCGTAGTACCAATCGGCGTAACCATCATCGTAGAAGTTCGTGTAATCATCCAGAGTATAGTCCCACCAGTAGATGTAGAAAATCGTGAACAGAGCAACAACCCAAGAAAGCATTAGCCATATAACCAAGTGGCAACCGACGTGGGCACCGGGCGTAATCGGCCCCGTGATACCGCGCTTCATCTGGGTGAGGGCATCGGCAACGATCCAAAGCGCTGAAATTATGGCAAAGGGGAGAGAAACGGCGAACCAGATGTTGGCATCGTCGAAGTCGTACAGGGACCGGGAATACCAAATTCCATACGCCGAGAGAATGATGATCGGGGTATTGAAGAGGAGAATCAGGAAACCGATGATGTTCTTGGCGATCGCCCAGCGCTTGTTAAAGTATGGTTTGACAGGAGCACCGACGATAGCAGGCACAGTGGCGTCTGGTTGAGCTGTGGCCTGAGTAGGAACCGCTGGCGCAGACGTCGCAGGGACTGGTTCATGACTGGGTAGGGCCCCAGAAGAAACTGGGAGAACCATATTCAAAACGAGTGACTATGTAAAAGGAAGAATAAGGTGGCACGAAGAATGGAAGAATTTAAGAATCGTCGATGACACCGTTCGTTTCTTATATCACTCGGTCAGTCGCGCCTTCGCACCAATAATGGTTCTCCCCCTTCATAGTCTCTTGTTAATCCTGACAGGCAGCTCCCTCACATTTCTTCGCCCGATTTCTATGTGTAAACGGCGTGTCATCTCATCGCATGACAAAGAGGAACCCACTTGTCCAGGTAAAAAGACATCGGTTCCCCTGCAGGGACTTCACTTGGCCCCTTTCTTGTCGTTACTCAATAGCGATAGCCGCTGCAGACGCCACCGGTTCCCTCCTGTCACCGCAATATTTTCACGGGTGGAGGATTGTCCGGTGGTCGAGAACGAGCTTATTGGGTTTAGGGTGTGTTGATTGACATGGGGGGCCCTGGAAATAGTGATGTCAGTGTTACAGTTAAATTTCCATTGGCAGTTATAACGAGGATTAGCCGCATCTAGCTGGATTTGGACTTCGCTTAAGAATTGAGTTGTTTGCTGATTTGTGGGATGCGGATTACAGATTGAAGGTTATTTTTTGTGAGACTGGTATCTAGAAACTGCGAAAAGTAGCCCGGGTTGTGCGGATTGCAGAGTTTCAATTAACGTCTTTGGTGAACAAAACCACCACTTGGGTAAACATTAGGTCATGTCCTTCACGGACAAACAGTGTGCCCATCAAATCATATCTTACCAACCAAAATCTATGCATATTCAGTTGCCACCAGGGTTATCAATCTGCCTACATCACCCCAACAACTGAAAAGCTCATCAGTACTTTGAAAATACCCGGATGTTCGGTCCTGGCCTTGGCAATGACTGTGAATAGAATTGTGCTGCGCCCTCACCTTTAGTGCTTACCAATACGGACCCAACTAAATGAAGAGCGCAGCATATGACGACCAGAGTTATATACAGCATCGCGATACGAAGACAAAAGAACCCATAAGGGTGACTCTTCATTTTCGCATCATCGCCGTAGGGTCTCTATAAGTTGCAAAACATGTGATCGAGCTATTGTCATTGTGGTACCCAATCGGTTGGTCGAACATGTTCTAATGTTCTTCAGAAATGTAACAATGAGCGAGAAAAGGAACAATTGAAGGAATTACCAGTCACAGGATCAACCAGAAAATCTGCTAAGAACTTGGCAAAATAGGCATGTTGATGCTCCGCCTCTTGCCAATGAGTGCATATACGACAGGCGCAGATAGCCGAGGGAATGGATTTACCTGGGAATTTTTCTAGTCTTCGAGGCGACGGTTATTCTCCTTGGACGTGATCAGAATAACGATTGAGGCTCTTAGGCAGATGACTACGAAGCCGCTCATGTTTATACGTGTGGTCGAGAGCTGGTGGTATCGAGGTTCAGGAGTCGGTACTCGACATGTCGTGCCGATGTTATCAGCACGTACCGAAGGAATGGGTAGCGTGGATGTCTGTTAAACAGGAGCTGAGGAAACTTTAACCTTCAACGCAGTAGAATTCCATCTACTGAGCCCTGAAACGCAACTTTGTATCGTCTCCAGTTACGTTATACATTATCAAACAGTGTTATGTTGGGACTGGCTGTGCTGACTGCTCTTCGGCGCCACTTCACATACATTGTTGTACGCATACGTACTAGTCTATTTGATGATATGGGTCAAGCCTGCTAGCTCTCAAGTGTACTGGTGTGTACAACATCGGACGTTTTTAATCTTGGTGTTACATCAATTATTCATGTTCAATTCTGTAATTACCGAAAATTCCAATTCTTCTTGGGGAAACAACCACGGTGAAATGGTGCCGTTATTTTGTACCTGTGTGTGTACACCAGGAAGAATACTTGTAGGTGACTCCGCAAAAAAAAACTCCGTACGACTCACAAGTTGGTTTATTGTGGTGTTGAATGTCGTGGATATTAACCAGTTGCTTATCCCACCGAGTAGCCTCGACCCGCAGTCAAGATGTCCGTTCTTTGAGAGTCATCAGGCGGTATAATGCTTGGATAGCTGATTGGTCAGTAGCGCCCATTCAGTTGAGCCACCGGTAGGCAGTAACTCTGCCAAGCTTTTACTTTGTACAACTTGGATCTTCAAAGAGACAAGGAAGACGACTACTTGAAATACATGGAGATATAGCGACTGGATAGCCCAATGTAGCACGTTACAAAAAACGATTATTCCTAGGTTTGGTGGATCATGGGAATATGATGACGTCACTGTGCATGAAAATCTTGGCCGTCATCTACGCCGGGCAACACCACATGATGCGTAAGCCTTGGTGACGCTTATTAAGGAGCGACTCCTACGTCGTATAAAACCCCGTATTTATTTTCTTTTCGTGTCATTTGCGTATTTTGTTGGTAAGAGATTAAAACCAACGTAACCATCAAGATGCTTTTCAGGAACCCACTCACAGTGGATCCGAACAAACGATATACTGGCTTTATGGGCGATGGCCCCGCCTCTCAATACTGTAAGTAGAATACATCTGGCTATTGAGCATGGTCGCTTGTTTCCGCGTCGGAATCCGGACCATGGAAATCCATTGTGAATGTTACCTTGGCATCCAGATGGACGCCTAGGTCAAATGTGCCAATTCAGATGCTGACTAAAACCAGGGCAGCGTGAAGATTTTGCCCCGATTGTCGATATCAAGATCATAAGAGACGAATACGACGAGCCGACCGAGGTCAAATACCGATTTTCTCCCCGTCGACCTGTCCGCGAGGGTACAACGAGTAGTGCATTCACCGTACATGGACCAACGGGTCCTTTGACGTACACCCACCGACCGTTAGCCCCGGACCGAGCTCAGATTCGATTGATTACTCTACACCCCGGCACTGGAAGCGACCATTTACGATGTTCACTCACAAGTCATGACTTTCCAGACGGTGTGGGAAAATACACATGTCTCTCGTACGTCTGGGGGAGTCCGCGAGGGACTTACCCATTGCATCTCGATGATGGGGTCATAGGAATTACTGAGAACCTCATGGCGGCTTTATGGCATATCCGACGAAAGCGGAAGCCTATACGGCTGTGGATTGATGCTTTGTGTATCAACCAACGCGATAACGAGGAGAAATCGATTCAGATAGGAATGATGCGTGAAGTTTACATGCATGCCGACAGATTGATATCGTGGCTCGGCTCGGCTCAGTCCGATACCATGGCAATTTCTCGCGATTTAAATCGGTTATTCCAAGCCACGTTAAACTGGGATCAGAATGAGCGTACCCGAACCCAGTTGTTGTCTGCCCTCACCGGTGTCAACTGGGTCAATCTTCGTCCCATATTCGACAGTGCTTACTGGTCACGGGTCTGGATCGTTCAAGAGGTCGCTCTACGCGAGGAGTATCAACAGCTACCATCACTGTATTTCAATGTACTCGACGGAGCCCGAGACCCCAAAATTCGGCGTCACGCACAATGGCCCAAAGTGAACGGCCAACGGGTGGATTATATGCTTTACGGAGAGTGCAAGATATCCTTTTGGACGATCTTAGTCATCAGCTGGTCTCTTTATGATGTGCAGTTCGATGAAAACCTCAGGCGGCAAAGAGAACAATTACCTTGGACTGGTAACTTGAGCACTGATTTGTTCTCACTTGCACGGAAAGACTTCGATTCTACTATTCAAACTTTATCCTTCGGCTTCATACTACAACTGCAAGACTGCATAGCTGAAGTTGTAGACTTAGCTAGAGTTTTCAAATGTTCATGTGTCACGTTGCAGGCCACGGAGCCTCGTGACCGCCTGTTCTCTCTTGCCGGCCTCATCAAGGGATTCGAGATCGTAGCAGACTATAACAAACCAGACACCGAGATAGTATTGGACCTTGCCGAAATTTTGGTGAAGTCTTTCAAACTGTCAAACAATCATGATCCAATGCCATATGAGAACCACGGGTTACTGCCAGAGTTTCGGGGTCAGCTGCCTAGGGCCGACACATTCCTATCATGGGTTCCCTACGGGAAAACGGCTCTCTTCCCTTGCAAAACATACAACTACGAGTTCTTCAAATTTCAAGATGACGAATTCCACGGGGAGAGAGTAGATACGTATGAGAACACACAATTTGTTCGTGGTCCAGGGTGGGGAGAGCTTCGTCTGCAGTGTATGTATCGAGCAACGATAATTCAACTCTTTAAAGGAGGTGACGACAAGCAACTTGGAGAAGCAATGGCAAGCCGGTTCGGAGGGCAAGATGGTGATGTCGATGGGAATGGCATACTGTTGACTTGGCTACGTTATGAAGACTCGAGCCCAGATCTGGAGACGCAACTGAAGCAATATCTAGATATTGCAACATATCCAGTTGTCGACGGTGATGTAGATGTGGTTGGAGTATTGTGGAAGATGCAGACACAGGGCCACAAGCTAGGGGTCCTTTCAGATGGAAACCTCTATGTTGGTTGTGAATATAGCCAACCCGGTGATGACGTTGTCTTGGTGGAAGGTATCCATGAGGCATTCGTGGTCCGCAAAGAGAGTATCTCCGATAAGGTTATATACGTCGAGGCAGCGCATTTGGTGGGGGTTCATCACACTCAACTGATTACAGAATGGCGCGAGGAGATGAAGATGGTATAATACAGTCCGATGTTGTCACTTCCAGGGGATGAGGTATGTCCTAGGCGTATCAATGCTTTGATGCAACAACCCCGCGTTCGGATCACAAAAAGCTGTTATCCATAGGGGCTTACATCCGTAATGCTATAGAGTTAGCCGGGATTTTAGAGTAGATTTCAAGAGTGTCTGCCCATGGAATGAAGAAAACATGCTATTTCACTCGGATCTTGGGCAAAGTTGACCGGGAAAAGTTACCATCCCACATAGTTAACACCGGTATTCCCACTGGCGTTATTGATGAAGGCTCTAGACCTCCATTGCGATGGTGGTGTACATTTTCTTTATGCACAGTGCGCATGAGCGGCGGTTATTTTGACTTTGCACACTTTTCAACGTTTCTTGCACGACAAATAGACAAGTTTTGAAAGTTTATCGGGTCCGTTTTCACCACGATGCACGTTACTGTAACGTTTGGTATCACGGATTTCTTTTAAACGAGCTAAATGTTGGTCCTGCCGTACAGTGTGTTCACAGTGCACAACGCATCCGCACTGTGAGTTGACGTAACCCTGATACCCTAACGGGCAGTACGGATGTTTGTTAGCACTGTGTTAATGATTTCTTTCTCATCGGGCTTTTGAAGCCCATAGCCGTGTCTCTCCCAATATGAAGCATGTTGCACAGGAGCGCCCAGGCTTGTCAACTTGGACATCTTGCTAGCTCACCACTCGCGCTTCTATGTCCATCGCAATGGGTTTCTCAAGAGTAGCACAGTAACGCGCACTGTGTGAATCACTGTGGCACTTCCACGGCCAATTGCACGGCCTAGATCATGGGTCTGTCCGTGAAATTGGTGTCTATTTGTACCGTGATCTCATACTTCAACCATGGTCATTATGTATGGAAACGCACCGAGGGTTGTCCCACGAAGAATTGTGTTTTTGATACCATAACCATAGAATATACGTGTTTGTTCGGGTATTATTGGGTACATCCGCTAGTATTTCACCATCACGCGTATTCAGCATACTACAGCGAAGAAGGTCGATGTAGCGGAAAAGCTTCGTTAGCATCCGTACTCTAACTTTGCAAACTTGAAGGAAAACGCCACGGGATTGACGGTCTGGGATGGGAGTGGCATGGCTCGTGTACTCTGGACAGCCAAACATGGACACTCTTCGGATATGACATGAAAATATGTTTACAATTTAGTGAGGCATGGTTATTAACCCTCTCTATTGAGGGCCCATGAACCGAATCCCGTAAGGCACCTTGTGGTGTCCTGCGCTGGTTAGTCGAGTTTGATCTGGTCTGCATACGATACAATAACAAGTCTTGCTTATAAAATGGTGAGTATATCGGTGCGTAAAACCTTGGCCATTGCCCGTTCTAATTGGAGGGGTTGACAGCTGGCCTTTGATCGCTTGAATGAGCCATCGTGTGGAAGCAAATCGTAAGAACTAATCTGTTCCGTTGGACCTAGCTGTAACTGAGTCCCAATTGGCACATGAACAAGCCATCGCCTAGAGACAACCATGACATATTCTAGCGTCATTCAAAGCCAATGTCTAGGTAATTATTGGCGTGTAGACGTAGCACAGTGCGGTGATGTTCAGGTATTTGTAGGCGTTCTCCGTGACTACCAAATCTCTCGACGGACCAAGAGCGCCATCATGACGGCATCACCAAGATGTCTGATGTGTATTGTTAACATACCCATAAGGTCTGTATTGGGTTTACAAAGTCGCCAAAGGTCCGTTCCCTCGCACAGTGCTGAAGATCACCGCACTGTGTAATGGTGCTAACCCTGGAACCCTAGGCACAGTGCCGTATCATGTGCTGCGCACGGTAGTGGGCGAGGTATGTATGAACGTACTTTTCCGACTAATACCAATTGAGATGTGGAAATAGATTTGCCGTGTGTGTAGACCACGCTGTGGGGTACTCGATGGTGCAGCTCAATATGCTCCCATCAACGCAAGCAAGTAACTAATGGCTGGCAAATGCATGCACAGTGCGCCATATCGTGTGCACTACGACTGGCTTTTCTTTCTCGCACAAGGGAAATTCTTCTAACAGAAAGGTATCAAGAGGCCAAGTGGTGACGATGCTACGCGCTAGATGGGTCATCCGAACCTTCCCGCCCGAATTGGGTGTATCATCGATGATATCGGGCAAATTTGGTACACATCAGTCAGGTATAGATCATGTACCCCGGATAGCTCAACTAATCGCCCCTATGTATACCGCGTTCGATAGTGTGAAGTTCAGAGAACTGTGTGATGTCTTTAGAGGTGATTACGGCCGTAATTGGAGGAGCTTTTGGAATTCGAAGTTTGCACAGTGCCCGGAGATACTGGTATGTTGCCGAGCTGCAGTAGTTTTCAATGTATTGCCCGCGAAGTTGTTACATCAACAGATAGTTATGGTGATTGCGCTTTGAAGGGACATCTTGTCGCGATTATATGAGTTGTTAGTCGTTCTTGACGGCTTCGAGACCCCGGTGATGAGCACGGTGCGGCCGCACAGTGCACAGTGCACATAGCATCAGCCTATTTTTGGGAAAACCTCTTCCGTCCTTAGAAACGTCGGTGACAACATAAGGAGATGGTCCAGTAGAAGCCAGTCTCGCAGAGAGTCGACCTATGAACTCATATTTGTGGTGAAAGTTGTCATCAAGAAGCAACACCGACTAGAAATGGTGCACAGTGCGAGCATAATTTGGACTTTGGTTTCGTACATGCCGTTGTTAGATGAGAGTATGGCCTAAACATGACCTCACGATACCCTACCTGGGACGGCATGGTGCAAGTATGAGATGCCTTTGATTTTATTCAAAACTGCTGGTTATATTGAACAATATTGGTGTGCCACTAGTGCCATGCCTTGTTATCCACGGGAACCTCCACATTTCTACGTTACAACGGAAAACCCACTAATAGCATGTGGGCTGACAACCCGAAATACCGTGTTCCGAACAAAAACTATATCGGGGCACGGCACACAGTGCCGAGTAACTTCGACTTCCCTGGTTTCAATGGAAATCCAGCCGAGAGACACGCCAAATTGCATGTATATATTACTATGATACATATCAAAGTGTTTTGGGCCACGTGAAAGTATTCCTTGGATGGCACCACGAACTGAATTTCAAGCCCCGACGGTTCTTGAACTGCGTTGACACTGTTCAATTCCTGTGAACTTTTGGTAGATCATTTGCTAGACACCGATCTTGTTCCCGCCGTGTGGGAAAATATCGTGCCATATTCATAGCTCTGCCATCCATAGAGTCTTGGTTTTGAATTGTCAACAACGTGACAGTGCGCATATCTTAAACGCCGTTGAGGTAAACCTGGTCGGCACAACGTCCTTGGCACAAACTGGTTGCCCCATTCGATTCATTGGATCGGAAATATGCCTCGGAAACACCAATATGCTCTGTGGACGTAAATTACACAATAAACACATATATGTCTACCGGTATGAATTCCTTATCAACATACAGTGCAGTGTAACCTCACACTATGCCCGGTATTAACCCTGTACCCTATCAATGTGTATAAGTGGTCCAAGCCAGCCGTCAAACGATTGGGCTGTGTTCTCGCGATGTCGCTAAACACAATTTGCAACATGGTTGACTGCAATGATATAAAATCCTAGTGACCGTGAAAGCTGATACTGAGTCGCGCAGCTGATGAGAAAGAAGGAGTTGACGTGCAGCTCACAATGGATGTACTTTGTATTAAGCCAGATGACGCTTCCTACACGACCATGCTACGTTAGAGGGCGAAAAGATATCACGGGTGTCGATACAGCTATATATTCAGATTGTCGTCACCAATGTGTTGATATATTGAGTGACGCAGCCACACATGGGTTCTTAGGTTCGCCAAGACATGACTGGACGTTCACGACATATTGCACTTTCCATCGCTGTGATTTTGAGAGAAAACCAACCTTAATAGGTGTTGAGATGGACCAAGATCTCAGAGTCAACGTAATACTTGCTTCACATCGACTGGTGACGAGATACTGGGCTGACTATTGCACACAGTGCGGATTGGTATCGGTATGTCGAGCGATACTTCTCAGAAACGTGAGATAGAAGCGTGAAGACTAGTGGCCTGAATGCGACGGATCATGGGGGTTGACACAGTAGACGATCGCAGTTGATATCGGTCAGATCCAGGTCAGAGTTGTCGGTGGAGTGCTGATCGGTTACAGTGTATCCACAATTAGCACCCTAATACACACTGTGCCCACAGTGTGTATTAGGGTGCGAGTGATATCCGCACGATACGGCCATCCGGGTTCAGACACGAATCGCAAGGCATACAGGATAGCTAACGATAGTGGAGGATAATCGCCGCTATCTAGAGAGCGCCTTCTATGTGATGTGATACTTCCCTGTGCCTCTTATGTTTCGATACGGCCTGATATCCCGAATATGCCACAAAACCTGCGCACTGTACGAGCTGATGACATGCATTTCTAGCGCCCTGTCACTCGTCAGGGAATGCCTTCACTTTGGTGGTATCGGAAGCCAGGTTTCTATATGACTGTGCCTTTACTCGACGTCAATTACTCAAGAAAACAGTTTCATAGCTTGATGACCGAATATATGACACACCTTTTAGAGAACTTCTTCATATTTCTGCTTATCTCAACGCAATTAAGTTCTGCTCTCTCCCGACCCCAGTGGCATGTTTGTTGCTTATGTCAACGCCTTTTCAGGTGTGTAGTCTTTTAAACCAGCCCAACAGTGGTCATTACGTCGGGCACAGTGTGCCGCACCGTTTGCACATGTAGCAATGCTTATAGTTGAATCAATTGCCCAGGAAGATATACTGACACGCTTCCCGGTTTGTCCTCGTTCGAGTGTTCAAACTGTCTCAACACTGGATCAGCAGTACTCATGTGGAGCCGAATAATCACCTTCAAAAAACAGCTACCACCGTGTCCATGATCTTAATGACACTGTAAATTAGGGTATCAGGGTTAACGTAAAGATACAGTGCGGATATGCAAGACACTGTGCATGCACTGTATGGAAGGACTGGCCTTCGACCGCCAAATCTCACGCCACACAGACACGGTTGTTATGGGAATTGGTATGACGCTTCATCCCGCAACGGAGAATCAGACGCCACCAAGGACCTTGAGCCAAAATAGGAGGCCTTTTAGAAGAGCGCATAACAAGCCATAGTACTTCGCACTGTGCGACACTCGAACGGCGATTGCCATTGTTATTATAACTGTTATTGGCTTGTAACGAGCTCTGTATGGTCCCTGGTCACTGGATTGCTACCGGGGCTACTTAGACAGGTTCACACGGACGTCTAAGTTTGGCATATTCTTACAATTGTACTCCCAAGCCGTATATTTGCTGGTCACTCAAAGGCCATTCGCCACCACCGACACTGGGACAAGTAATCAATCTATGTGTACGTTTTATCTCACCAATCGGACTGGTTACCTTGGCTTTCATCTTCTTACGTCTACAAGACTGCAAAAGCTAAGCAGCCAGCCACATTAGACATTTACGACGTGTGATTTAGCTTGATACAATGGATGAGTTAAGAAAGGTAGAGTTCTGTATCTGTGCACAATTAGTTACATGCTTCGAGCCGAAGAAAGGATGCGCACAAGAGCACATTGATACGGCAATAGAGAACTAGAAGAGCGTATAGAGTTATAGCTAGACTTGGGGAGGAGTACGTTGAAGGTCACTGCACGTAGCAAGACCGTGAGAATATGGCTGAAGCCAACTCTGACGGAGAGTCGGCTTCCCGTACGATTGCATAGTTGCTTACTAAACATTGTGGTATATCAGAAGTTTGTTGGCTTCCAAACATGACCTAGCATATCTTTCTGCTACTCACGGTGGGTGGAGATTCACCGTATTGAGAAAAGGCACGTGTGAGTTCTGGCAGTGATATTGACCAATAGGAGAAGCCATACTTATAAGATGTGTTTCGACAGATCCAGCCAAGTAATTCCAAAACTATGAACGTCAGGTTGATGGGTCTCACTTTCACCCGACGACATGGATAAACTTTGACACTTGATAACATGTTTGTTGGCACGCACAGAAAATCTTTACTGACTTCTTTTCTTTGAATATCTGATCATCTACCTAAGCATCCTAAACTATAGCCGTACGACTCGCGTATGGCACAAGATTCTCTTCCGGAATAGTTAGACCATATCCCGTGGCTTAATCTCTTCCGGACTAGCTGATCCTCCTCTATATTCAGTATCAGTTTCACCCATTGGCATGATAACTGATGTGTACACAACGGGGGCTGGATTGGCGACCATCTGTCTCGTTTGCGCTCCCAACATGACCTTGACTTGCTTCTTGTGTTGTCTGTGGTGGTGGGTATCGACACAAGCACGAACGAATAGCATGAAATGGCCCGCTTTGAGCAGGAATAGCAAGAGAGTATTGACTAATGCCAAGTTGTAGAGATTGTCCTCAGCTTTGACGATGTCCTTGTAGGTGGTGCTGTCGACAGAATACCCGTCGGCTTTGGTTTTGTCTGCCATGGTATAGTTGTCCCAGTACTTGAAATAAGCAGCCAAGGTCCCCGCGAGGAAAAGGGACACAAGCCACAAGATCAAGTGGCAGCCGACATGGGCACCTGGTGTAATTGGTCGCCGGATACCCCGAACCATTTGGGTCACCCAATCACTCAGAATCCAAAGTAGAGATAGGGCGCCTAACGGAATTGGAAGAACAAAGTAGCCACACTGGTCATATTCTTCTGCTGTATTTGAGAAAAACCAGGTACCGTACGCCGATATTCCGAGTAGAATCAGGTCTCCAAGAAAAATAAGAGCTGCAACGAAGTTTTTGAAAATGGCCCATCCTCTGCTGTATGGTGGCTCGGGAGAGTGTACAACACCGCTATTTCCATATTGGTCTGGCTTGTCGACGGGTACATATTCGGGGAGCAGAGGTGCCGATGCATGAGTACCGGAACTAGCTGAGCCAGCCTTCTGTGATGAAATAACATGCCAAGAAGTGCGGAACATGATGTAATGGTGCAAGATGGTGATTAAATGCAATACCAGTAGCCATCAAGACAGCGTGATACATGCATTTTATACATCCTTAGATACGCCCAACTTGTCACACCACAACTATTATGTTGCCGATGACTGCTAGTTCGTTTAAATGTAGACATACATTTACATTTACATCGTAGGTATATCGGGCGATTGCATTCAGACACACAGATTTGCCCGAGAAGTGTATCTATCCAAGCTGGTTGATACTTGGCTTACTGTAAGACTAGCAGAAACCTAAATCCCATGCCGTTAGTCCCTACCACGGTATCGATTTGCCATGAATCTGCTAATTTGGTGGGCTATTCTCTCTCATAATTGAATGTATCGGCGTGAAGGTCCTGATATCAGTTGATTACATATAGAACAAACTACATTCCACTTCATAGGAGATGTGGTCGTTGGAGACTTCTTCAACCTGACTCGATGTTGGTAGATTTGTTCGGTACCAGAAAGGTTGTATGATTAAGTCACCGTGGGATCACGTCATCTAACAAGCCCCTTGTCTGTCACGATGCCCGAAAGTGCATCGACTAGTTCGGAGTATGTATGTATGTACATACACACATACAAACATACATGAGCTCTTGCGTTCTACGTCGTTGGCTAAACTGAGAAGGTTGTCCGTGGGGGCGTTGGGCATCAATGTGACCGCACATGCAGGCATGTAAGATCTATGGGAAGGACATGCATCTCAAAGGAGTATCTTGTGCCATTGGTCCAACGTGCGTGTATACACAACCTTATTTGATGATCTTATGCTTACGCCAAATAGCCAACCGGTGGATTTACCGCTTCTGGACGAGGGTACACAACTGCGCCCGATGCCTTTCGGGTCGTAATAAGACTACAGAGGGATGAGGAGAATGAATCTTTCAGTAAGTAAATGTTACCGACACCAGTCGAAAAAAGGTTAACTGGCGTAAAAATGTTTTCCTTTTGTTTAATGAAGCAACAAAACGTTGGAAGAACCAAGAAAGCCAAAGCCCTAGAGATAAAACAACGCACATTCTGTTTAGGTCTTCAGCTTTGAGCCTTGCTTACACTCAACTTTTCAGCCTCTTGTCAAATGCCTATTGCACATCAATTTGTCTCATGCCAACGGGTACTTTCCCGTGACACGTTAGCGGCTCTAATTATCAAACACGGGCGTTCTGACATCGCCTGGATCTGGCTAGTTACTTTAGTTAGTGTTACTAATCCCCGTATATATGCTTTCGGAGCTGCGGAAGTGATGTGTTGGGCTACAATATAGCTCCATGAACTGACATCCCCGAGCATGTAATTTGAGTATGGAGTTAGCTTAGTAGCAGATCCTAGAGCGGTGTATTGATACAATAGATAAAATTAGGGAGTTCTCTAAAGAGGAAACACGGAAAGAAAGGGCTATTAACGTTACGACGCAGTAGGAGTACTATGGAAATCCCGCCATGATTTGACCTGGTGACCTGAAAACAAAAGGCTCTACTTCGGTAGATGGGTCAGCGACCAGTAAGCCATCTTGTAAGAAAAAAGCAATTCCCATTCAACAAGAGGATTAAATATGCCCCAGTTGCAAATATCAAGGTGAATGCAATACTGCTATTTCCATAACATCGGCTAGCCCACGTTACAAAGAATTGGTGTTGCAAACAGATGGAGGAGTCGTCAAAGCACAGACATCTTGCGGGTATGGCATTGGATTTTGTACCCCGCGACTATACTATATCCATGAATATCCCGAAATAGAAATGACCCTCCGTCTGCCTTTTCACCTCCCAGTTCGTGTCGGGATACTGTACCGCCCGAAGGCAATAGGAAACTACCAGCCCGCAAAGCATGTCTTGAAAAGTCGCCGATTGCGTCACAGAAGATCCGTACACATGTATCCGGATTATTGCCCCTGTTCCCTCTTACACGTATGTATACAAGTGCATTGCATCTTTGATGGTATAAATGTACATACATATGTATGTCTACCATTCAAAGCTCAGCCTCACAAAAGTACCCGGAAATTCCGCCCCCGTTGTATTGCCAATGATATTCAAACTATACGTTTCCCATAAACAATGGGGCTAATGCGAGGCTGATTCACTTTGGTCCTGCCAGCAGGGGAGGCCATCTTGAGATTGGTGCTGTCGGTATTACATTACATTTGTCGGGACCAGAGGTCTGACCTTGGTGTATACCCTGCCAAATTTTCGAGTATGTACTTGTAAATTTTGAAACATCCACCACGTAGTGTCATACTCTGGCTAGAGCTAAAGGTTGAGTCCCGTCCCTAAAAATCTCGACATTGGATACAGAGAGAAAACCATTCAAATGTCCACAGCCTCAGACGTTGTTGTAGTAGACATTTTGGGCGTCTAACCCGAAATAACCCTATGACATGTTAACCTGGAAGTTAGAAAACTACCCAAACGACCAAATAAGTTCCGTCGTTAAGCAGGTGTCAAATTGCGTTCAAGTCAACCAAGTAACATAACACATTCTAAACAATAAGTCTGCTTTCAACTTCAACATAGTCAAGTACCATATCAATGCTCTCAGGGCCACTTAAAGAGATGCTCCTGCACACCATTTCATGTAATCGCTCTAAACTTCCCATTAGTGTTCAACAGAATGAAGTTCTCACCCCGGAATTGACGGACTGGGATGTATCAGCATATCACTGCGCCAAAAGAATTGGTACCTTTGGACTTTGTTAGCGGGGGAACCTTCTATCACGGTCTATATAGGGTGCCATTCCTATACAGTTGTCGAGTGAGAAGCGAACACTTGGTGCCTAGCCATCAGACAGGGCAGAGGCTGACAGGAATCCACGGCATGGGTCGAACTAACCTTCCTAAGTGTGATGTTCGGTATCGTCAAAGAGTGCACTTAACGGGGAAACCTCCTATACAAGGCGGCCCCTCCCAATGGCAACTCAATTGAATGCCCTGCAAATTTGCACTTGCTTGATGTTCTCTTCCGGCCACTCACTTGCTTCGGTCGGGTCAATGCCGACGACAGGTTGACCTGGCTTGTTGACGACCTTGATGAAACCGGGTCGGCTAGCCTGGCGATACATACCACATTGTATTCTTCATGCACACATCAACCAAGGGTGTGCGATCAGTTTCCGCTGACCAGTATACCCGAATGACTGGGCCGTTAATGCAATCTCCTTTGCCATCAGCAGTGCCAATCGTAACACCCTGAAACGCTAATATGTCGAGAGGATTCGTCTGTACGTAGGAACTCCAAGTATTATGATAGTAGCGTGGGCTTAGTGGCCCAAATTGAAGACCGTAAGATTGGCCCAAACAAAGGAAACCAAGCGGTACATGATAGAACACAAATTTCTAAGCCAGAGTGTCCTCACATCCGGGTACCACAAGAGAAAGAATATTTCCCTTCTTGGTGTACAGCTACATTGGGATATCCAGGTAATTAGTATCATGGAATCACAATCAATCGAGGCCCGTGTTAGTGAGCCGATGTGCCTTAATGCGTACGATTGGCGAGAATTTGGCCAGATGTTCCTGTGACATCCCATACCCAATCAAAACCACAACGTCATCCGGCATCAAGATATTGGGTTTGTTTGGATCGGAGTATGGTAGCAATTGGATTGTAGGTTCGTTAGCGTCGCGTCCAAGTCGGGCTGCGCCGCCATTTGACCCCGGGGCCAGTGATACTGAGATGAACGTAAATGGTTCCCGCTGATCCCCGGGTGACCCGGATTCACATAGTGGGGTGAGATCGCCGACTTGTGTCCATAGTTTAACATAACAACGACTGATATGTGTGTATTATCTCACTGCAGCAATGCCATTTTGTATTGCTAGGCATAGGCATCCTTCCATCTTCAAGGTAGTTGAGTATGTATACATGTACGCTATTGACCCCCTCATCGCCACTTCAATATATGTTCAGTAACGCCATTCCACGCAAGTCCCCTAAACTCTCCGTCATCACACAATAAAGGGAAGCCCTGGTAGCAATATGGTCCGCGTGGGTAGTCGTGGGAAAGTGCATGACTAGGAATCCCAGCACCGTCAATCAAGCTTTCCAACATAACAATTTCCGTCCCATGTTGGCGAACCGGAATACAAATCCATTTTGACGTACGGGTAATTCGGAATCGGTCTATGTTTTGTTTTGGCCACTTTTCTGCCTCGGCTGGGTCAATGCCAACGACAGCATGGCCTGGTTTCTTTACACCTCGGATTGGCCCGGGTGGAGATCCCTGTCGATATACATACCATTCCACCGGTTCTTGGGTCAATTCTTCTGGAGATTCAAGGCCCACAAAATACATGGGACCGGCCTGTTTTACCTGTGAAATTCCAGGCACTATCTCCATGTTTCGTTTCGTGAAATAATCAACTAAGGCTGTGCGATCAATCTCAGCCGACCAGTATACTCGAGCCAATGGACTAAGAATAAGGTTTCGCGGGCCATCAAAGTGTCCCAATGTAGCCCCCCGAAAGGCCACGATCTCCAGCTCAGTCGAGCGTGAATACGAGCTTTGGGTAGACATGTCAAAGTACGGCCCTACTTTCCCATTTATGGGACAGTAAATTTGATCCAAGAAGATAAAACCAAGTGGCGCGTCATAGAAGACGACTCTCTTGACGGGAGCATTCTCGTGTCCTGGCACCGGCAGAGCAATTACAACCCCGTTCTTAGTGTGTAGCTGCAGTTGAATATCCAATTGGTCAGTAGAAAGCGGAGCATCTGCTAGTAAAGAAACGTACCGTGATGTGGACTATTCTCGAAATTTTCTGTCTCAAGTCCTCGGCCAGCCCAAACTCAATCAAAACCACCAGGTCATCTGGTCTCAAGACATTGCTGTCTTCGGGATCAAAGTGTGGCGACAACTGAATCATGGGCTTGTCAGCCTCTTGGCCGATGCGCACCGCACTACCATTGATCCCCGGTATAAGGGGAACTGAAACAAATGGATACGATTTGTAGTATTCCGTTCTATAAAAACGAAAATCATAGTTGTCAGCGTTTTTGAGATGAGCTAGCGGAAGGGTAGGGTCTATGCAGGATGTGATCTGGCCAGCCTCCAAAACATAAGGAGCTGCCGAGATAAAGTGGTTATATCTCTGACTGACAACATCAGCCGTTTTCAGGATTCGCAGTCGAGACTCGAGAATCATGCCCCATCCCGTGTACCGGTTGGTCGGTGTCGAGATAGCTTCAAGCCACCCAGCAACTTGCCTCCACTTCGGACGTTCCCCCTCTCCACGGGCACGCAGCCTTATGCCTTCATCAATGGCATCAAGTAGCTCGGGGAGGATTTTGTTGTATCCCCCATGTCGAAGCCAAGAACCCCAAAATTCCTCAGACTCGAAAAGTAGCCGCAGGCTTCGACAGACCAATTGGGTGTTGCGAATTTCTTCGGGCTCTAGATACGACAAAACCAAGAGCAGTACTTCTAGGGGGAGTTTGCCTAAAATGGGACCCATCGGGGGGTCATTTTTCAGCGGTCCTTCGGTCAATTCTCTATCCGGTATCCTCTGTGGCTGCTGAAAACGTGGCGAGCGAAAGAGTAAACGAGTTAATAGCTTCTGAAAAACCCCCGGCTTGACGAACGGGGTTGGGCCCATCCCGTTGTGTGGATTTCGGCCGTAGCTTGGAGTCACAATTCTGCGCTGGAGTTTGAGCATGTCCATGGAATCGCCGCATGTGAACAGAGAAAACATGGCCATACCCAAAGCCTTATGGTTCAATGCTAGCCAATCATCCGGGGTGATGTCTGCATCGATCCGTTTGCCCACGAGCTCAGCCAATAAAACCTGCATACAGTCCCAATGAACGAACATGCAAAATTTAGGCCCCGAACCTGGGGACTGCGCGGCATCTGGAACTGGTGGTATTGTGGGGGGGCTGGCACCATTTCCTGGTTCTATGTCATGCATCGTAGCAGCAGACATCCAAGACACCTGCGGATTTGATTCCCAGTACTGAGGTTCAACAGGTAAAGGCCCGTCCCAACCTTTCTCGTGCCAGAAAGGATGTCTATTCCGACGATAAATTAGCATTGTGGTATCTTGTATACTCAAAGTCTCTACTCACACCCAACCGTTATCGACCTGGGGGTTGTTGAAAAAGGCCAACATGATAGGAAGTTCGTGCAGCATTCCACTCAAACGAATTGTTTTCTTGACTCCAGAGAGGTGGGGTTTTGCATGTGGCTGAAAAAGTAGCCTGCCCTTTTTCCCAAGTCCGACATTATGTGAGCTCCCATGAAACTGTATAGTCTTGCGCAAAGGGTCATGAGCTCGAGTGCCATCACCATACTCTAGTTCGTCAAGACCATTTGACCATGCATAGTGCGGGGAGATATCGGCCTGAACAGTGCTTGTGGCCGCTTGGTATTCATTGGAGAAACATAAACTGCACACACGAAAACTGAAATCTAAATGCGACATATTTTCGGTAATGATGGAGGTTTCAATTGATCGAAGAAACTTGAAACGCGACCACTGACAAGTTTATACCCATATGTTCTCCCTTGATTGACTACTTTAGTGGTATAGTGTGCTAGAAAAAGTGGGGCTGTCGGGTTGTCAACCCTGACACTAGCCCATGCTGGCATGGCTCTCACGCGCGTGTATATACACGTACACACGCGCTACCTCTCTTCCTAGTTCTCTTCATACAACTTATGTTCTCTATCACTACCATATCTACGTGACTACCATTTGTCCTTTCACTATTACCTGACTTTCTACACCGGTAGCTATGTATGTACATACATACATCCCAACAGGGTAACCCCCATATTAGACCATCACGCCAGTGTGTGGCTTGACAACCAATAAGTGGGGTTTGGTGGTCGGCGATGTTTATATAGATGATCGATACGTGATGCCCCACATGATACTTAATGAAGTAACCAAGTTACCTATTACATATGTACAGTTCCACAAACAGACCAACCATAAAGAGTTGGTACAGAATTCGTCACCAAGACCCAGTTGTCACCAGCGTCATATGTCTCTATAAATTAGACCCACTCTCAAGACGCATGTATGTGTGTAAATATTGTTCATAAGCCCGTCCCACGACTCTGACCAGGAAAAGGTTTACATCAAGGTATCTTGTTTGTTTGCTTGTTTGTTTCCATTTACTACCTGATTAGCAGGCCTAATGCCTCTTTATTCAAGCTGGAGGACGGTTGAAGACCGCCCAATTACCCAACATCAAGATATCGAAAGGTCTAAACGATATAGTATAGGGTTAGGGTATATTATACTAACATTTTGTCCTATCAATGCGACACATGACCATCATTAAAGTCACGCACCATGAATGATATACTCTCATCCACAAATAGACTTCTATTGTGCTAGTAAGTAATTGCAGTATTTGTGTTTTCAACGCCACTTCAATACATGTTCCGTAACGCCATTCCACGCGATTCCTCTAAAGGACTCGTCGTCACAAAGCCCAATTAAATCCTGGTATATGTGAGTATTGCGGGGATCATCTGGTGAGAGACCGTAGATAGCTGATTTGTCACCGGCGAATAGAGTATCCCATGAGAAAATGCGTTGCTTATGATCACCCTTCCCAGCGGAAACCCACTTTGAACACCGGGAAACCTGCACTCGTTCTATAGCCTCTTCCGGCCACTCTGCCGCCTCGGCCGGGTCAATACCAACCACAGCATGGCCTGGCTTCCTGACGCCCCTGATTGACCCTCGTCCATTACCCTGTCGATATATACACCACTCCACAGGTTCTTCGGTCAATTGTTCCGGAGATTCAAGGGAGACAAAGAACATGGGATTTTCCGGTGTTGGTCTCAAAAGCTGAGGCGCTAGTACCATGTTCTTCTTGGTGAAAGCATCGATCAAGGCTGTGAGATCGCTTTCAACTGACCAGTACACCAGAGCCAATGGACTATTGTCGGTATCTAATGGGGAATCAGGGGGTGCTAAAGTGACGCCTCGAAAGGCAATGAGCTCCAGCGTTAGAGGGCGTGTATCTGAGCTGTCTATGGCTTCATTGAAGTACGGGGCGATCTCTCCATTGTCAGGACAGTAGATTTGGTCGAGAAAAAGAAAGCCAAGTGGAGCATGATATAACACTACTTTCTTTGCGGGAGTTCGCTCATATCCTGACAACGGACCCGAGATCACGCATCCATTCTTGGTGTATAACTGCAATATGATGACCGTATAGTTAGCATGATGAGACAAGAACCAACTGAAGCACGTGCTGGTGAACTCGCGTACCTTGATATGGACCACTGTCGAGATCCCGTGGACTATGTCTTGAGACATCCCGAGTTGGATCAAAACCACAGCGTCGTCTGCTTTCAAGATATTACCATCTCCAGGATTAAAGACCGGCGACAATTGAATCATGGGTTTGTCAGGTTGGCTAAGAAAACGCACTACACTACCATTTGGTCCTGGTATCAGGGAGACTGAAACGAATGGGTGTCTTCCATATTTTGGCGGAAAGGAGCGACCAGCATGACTATCATTGAGGTCCATACGATGAGTTAGTAAAAGAGTAGCCTGCATGTCGTATGTATGATGGGGACGTTCCAAGGCCCAAGGAGGTCCCAGGCGTAGAGCATTGTATCTCTGGCAAACAATATCAGTCATCTTCAAGATTCGGAGTCGGCATTCCAGGATCAAGCCCCATCCAGTGCGGCGGTTTATCGGCGTCGATATAGCTTCAAGCCACCCTGCTACTTGTTTCCATTTCGGACGTTTTCCCTCTCCACGTGCACACAACCTTATCCCCTCATTCATGGCATCAAGCAACTCGGGAAGGATTTTGTCGTATGCGCCATGTCGAAGCCAAGAGAGCCAAAATTCATCAGATTGGAACAGCAATCGGAAGCCTTTGCAAACAAACTGGGTGCTTCGAATCTCCTCAGGCTCGAGATAGGAAAGAATCAACAGAAGAATCTCCGGCGGGAATTTATCGAAAAAGGGACCCATGGGTGGATCACTTTTCAAATCGTCTCCCATGAATTCTTTTTCTGGTGTTTTCGGCGTCTGCCGGAAACGTGGCGTGCGAAAAAGTAAACGAGTTAATAGCTTCTGAAAAACTCCGGGCTTGACAAACGGCGTTGGTCCCTTTCCCAGGCCGGGGGGTGGCATATGGCTCTGATCCACAAGTCTGCGCTCAAGTTGAAGCATATCCAGATGGGTCTGGCTCTGGAAGATAGAGTACAAGGTCACTGCTAATGCTTCGTGATTCAACGATAGCCAATCTTTCGGGATTACGTTTGCGTCGATCCGCTTTCTCAAGAGCTGGGTTAGTAAAACCTGCATGCAGTCCCAATGAACAAACACAGCAACTGCAGGCACCGCAGCCTCTGGAGACTGTTCTGTGCTCCAAAAGTTGTTGATCTTTAGATGTTGTTCATCTTCGGTAGTTACCTCATCTATCGTTGCGGCAGCCATCCATGACAACTGTGGCCTTGATTCCCAATACGAAGACTCAACGGGTTTAAGTGAATTCGTTGTGTTTGGCTCCGTGAAACCCCACTCATCGTCTCCTGGCTGCAGTAACTCGTACGCGAACGGACGTCTACTCGAGGCTCAAATTAGTATCTGGCTATGTCACACGCTCCAAATTTTGACTTACACCCAATTGTTCTTAGTCCTGGGGTCTTTGAAGAAGACTAATGTCATGGGGATGTCTTCCGGTCCCCCCATCCACGCGACTGGCCTCTTCACTCCAAACAGGTGCGGTTTAGCATTCGCGTTAAAAATCGGACTTGCTTCTATTCCCAGACCGACACCAGGTGATTTTGCATGAAACTGTACTGTTTTTCGCAGGGGATCATGAGCTAGATTGCCATCACCATACTCTAGAGCTTCCACTCCGTTTGACCATGCATAGTGTGGAGAGATGTCAGTATGCATCTCTATCTTGCAGATTTTAGTATCTAGTCCAAAACATAAACTGCAGATACGTAAGGTTGGCGGTTGGTCCGACATATTTTCGGGCGTTGTTGACGTTTCGAGTGATTACAAAAGAAATAAACGTGGGCATCGACAATTCGACAACGACGGAGAAGGCTCTACCAGCCTTAGAGTTTACCTCTGAGGGATAAATATCCTAGATATAACACACATATGCGGGGTCTTCGGGTAGCTGCGTCACAATAGAGTGCGTGGTGATGTCCTGATTGCAGCTCCGATGTCCTCTTTGTCCAAACAACATCTAAATAACTATGTCGCTACAACTAGACCATTGAGACATTTAAAGATTGACTGCTTGGTATGTACTGTTAATCGGATGGCTGAGTTTATTCACCAAACCGAGCAAGCAGTTAAAATACGTCCATGCATCTCAACCCCGTTAGGGTGACACGATGACGTCATCAAGTCTCAATCCACACGCTGGCATAGTTAACGATCTATCAGTATCGCATTGAGTACTACTTGTCATTCTCTTGGGCAGTCTATCGATCGCTACATATTCCATGCACACCCGGTAATCGATATCGCCATGATCACTTGTAAGCCGTAATATGCAAACCACAGGGTGCCTTCTATCAGTGTAGCTTGTGGCCCGGCAGCATCAGCACTGTTTGCCACCGCTGGATACCGAGGTACACAAAGTTAATTATTCTACAACAGAACCCACAAGCCTTGAAACTTTGGAGTGATACTTCAACTTGCCTGGATAGAGATGCCATCGAATTGTGCGGGGGATACCTATGACACGCAAAAGCCCAGTCCTGTTCCGATCGGGGGAGCTGTGAGATTTTACCCTGTCTAGAAGTCCAGGTTAGGGTTATCACTAGTCGAGATTGGGGTTGAGCAAAAGATGTCGCCATTTATGTACAATTTACACATGTGTGTTATAGGAGCGCCAGCTTGCGGGTGGTAGGGGGGCCTTGTATTTTTGAATCGCCGGTGATTCTACCCCGATTTTTCGAAAGTTACATACTATGTAAACTGGAGCCCTCGTCGATTTTGGTCGTTCACTTAATACACGATAAAAGCCAACTACCCGCCCTACTACCCAAAAGGGCATGCAGGCCATCGGGGTAGAATCATTTTTTGATGATCTTTACTCTTTTCGTGAGGTATACTTCTTGCAGTTTCTCTCGCACAAAGTCAATCTAGTACTGGCAGTATCTCCTACCCAAAGGGAGCCCTAAAGTTACCATCAAGCCAAATGGAATGATAGACAGTGACTCTGGCGCCAGAAAGTTTTCCGAAAGCTATAGGCTTAAGGGAAGGGCATGAGACTTGGTGATTTTGGTGCAAGTTCCCAAGTCCTACGGGAGATGTTGAGACCCTGTATGCTACCCCTGTTCTGGAGAGTTGATGCTGGTCCAAACCCATGTACTAAACCTGATCGTGATGGACCGGGGCGGGAGACTTCCCATACATAACCCGCAAGCTGGCGCTCCTATAACAGTCCATTTTCCCATACCACTTTCGAAGGATCGGGGTAGAATCACCGGCGATTCAAAAACACAGGGCCCCCCTACCACCCGCAAGCTGGCGCTCCTATAACAGTCATGCTGGTGCAAGGGACCCTGGATCTTGTGTGAAGCCCAATCAGGTAATTGTGTTGCCATATCGGTCAGTGCCTGAACGCCTTCAGGAAAGCATCATGTCCTGCTCAAAGTCATGCCAAGTCACAGATGTAGACGCACCAAGAAGGTCTAAGGGTCTTATGAGAGTCATCGCGGCAGCGTTGTGAGCCATATTACTTAAGAAAAAGCCGTCTGTAACACTCGGAGATATAAAAAACGGATTCACTCGCAGACCGGCCCTGACACTCCATTCAAACACTCAGCACTATGAATCGATGGTTTTGCTGGCAGGGATGATACTCGGAGTGGATACCCTAACCCTACGATACAGTGTCCCGGGGTCCGGTGAAAATCTGGGTATGGGAAGAGCGTCTTTGCTTTGGCTCTTTGAACAACCTCGTGAATTCTGTGTGACTGCGTATATCGGTTGCTAAAGTGTGTGTGGGGGGGGGGGGGGGTAGGCAAGTACCACTGCGCCAAAAAAGATGGATCTTTTGGTCTTTGTTATCGGTTGTAGTGATACCAGTGAGCATAAGGTTACAGCATCTGCTATGCAGAAACCTTAACCGGGAACTCAGACAGGGTACAATGTGACATAAGGTCATGTGAATCCAAGCTGGCACACGATATCTACTTGAGCCAAACGGTATATCATCGAAGTATTGCTATGATACTCAAACTACCAAGCATGTTTCATCCGAGTCATGTTGATTCAGACGCATGGCAGTTTAGGAAGCACGTGTTAAACATCCATGGTACTCGTGACCTTCACAATCCCCTGCCGTGAATGTTTTCTGTCATACCCAGAGGTCTCTGACATTGAGCATGGGAGACAATCTCTCTAGATATGCTGAACATTGACACAGAAACATGCCCACTGTTCCATTCGACCATTCTTAGAGTTGATGGTTGGCCTAGTCATCAATAAAGGTTTTCACATGTATGTACGCATCGTCTTAAAAGCGCAAAAGCCCTTCAGTGGGATAGATCCATGTTCAAGGCTGTTATTCCCAAAACGGGCTTGGCTGGGTGTTGCCAACTATTTGGTGGGTGTATGCTAGCATAACGCCTGCCCAATGCTCATACAGGTGATGAAGACCCGAGACATCGAAGTCTGTGGACATGAAAATAATATTGGAGTATGTATAAGTATGACGTAGATATCCAGCATGTATAGTTATTGACGGGAAATGTTCAACTATGCTCATGGCTGGGGTCGAGGAGGCGTCGTTAATCCGACTAAGCATGACAACACGACGCCATGGTCTTGCACTTAAACGTTCTAAATACGCACGTAATGGCCTCAGGTGATTGAATCTGACCCGTTAGTGACTGCGGCACTCTGACTGCTGTTGTATTGATCAAGGCATGTGGTCACCGGGAACAATTACATGTCGAGTCTGTTTGATGGGGACACCACCTGATGAGAATTCACTGGCAGTGCACGGCATCTTAAGTCTGAATCGGTTTATGGTTTGCTAATTGTATGGGATATTCAGGAAGGAAAGCGATTTATTAAATTTGAGTACAATGACGTTGGTATCAGGACAGTCGGGATGATTGTTGAGCGAAATGAAGGCGACTTCTCACACAGAGACCTTCATGGAACGGTGGTGGAGTATTAATCGGGTGTTGCAGCAGTAAAGCGTGCCGTTTGAGTCCCGGATCCAACACTGGTTTTCGGGCAGACAAACATGCGGATATCCTGAGGCCCAAGAAGCTTATTTCTTGCACGAGCAGCCTCTGTTGGAGTTGTCGGCAGCGAGGCAGCTGGTGCAGATTGGGCTGATGTAGCCGTCCGCGTTGGAGTGCAGGACGAAGGGCTGTAGATAGGTTAGCTGATGACAAAGTTTTCTAACGGCTCGTGGGCGTCACTAACCGGCACAGCGGCGTCAAGGCTGACAGCCTTTCCGTGGGAAACGTTGGATTCGTTCATGGCAATAATCTGAGAATGGAGGGACATTGTTGCGGTGTATGTGGATGTCGTGATGATTTGACGGTCGAGGTGATGGAAAACTTGGACGGTGGACGCAAAAGTCAGACTGAGTTGAATGCGAGGCTGAGCAAAAGAAACTTTTGAGGGAAGAAGAATTTTCAGGAAGAAAAATATTTCCCACAGAATATGTATGTAAATTTTAATTTGGTGGGAGTAAATCGTTTACGATGCATCATATCTCTAGGCTGTTCCCTAATCAAGCCTGGCGCACAATAATTTATCATTTTCATGGTGAATATCAAGTGTTGATTCCGCTTTTGGACATGACTGCCGCATACTAGCCACAAACATACAAATGGTATGCTAAATACAACCCTCAAATACATTGAGGGACGTCTTCGACAGTATTGTGCTCGATATACGTGCGACTATATGTCACGTATCGATGACGTCATATTAAACACATCACTGACTATGTGTCTTGGTTCCTTCCTCTATTCAATTGGTGTCCACCATCCCTCCGACAGCAGCAACGCCGCCTCACTGACCATTGGGGATCCCCGTGTTCATGTTACCAGTAACGTTATGACGTCTTCCGGTGAAATCCGGTCGCCTTTTCGACCACGTTTTGCCCTTAGCAGTCTGGTGACTGCGGAATAAAGATTCAGTTTCTTGACATGAGCAGTAATTGGTGCGTCATGAAGGTGCACTCAAGTTTCTCAAGGTGCAGCATGGTTTACGACTATGGAGTTGATATCAATGGCTTGCCCTCTAGCTAGCAACACCGTTTTTGTGCGGTTGTGTTTTCATTCTTTCTACGTACATAACGCTGAATTTGACATGCCGTTCATATATTCTAATGTTCTGTACCCCCTAGATAGACTCCTCTGCTAGTCACGCAACTTCTGTATTTATCGAAGTTTCTCGATACATCAACGTTCTCTAGGACTACTCATCGTGACACAACTGGACGATAACATTCACGGCAACTTAAGAGCTCCATGTTTGAAAGTTGTATGTACTATGTTGGGTCTCTATGTGTCAGACCTCATTGACGGCTGTTTATCCTAGTGGAGTCATCAATGGCCATTACCCAGCGCTGTCCGACGTGCAGGTATCAACCACATATCATTGAATTAAGTGGTAGCTACATATGGCGGCTTCGTGGAACACTCTCCACGTTAGATATCCTCTCCATTGAAAGGGAAACATTGAAGTTGTTATTGGGAAATGTATATTGGATGGAGTAGCAAAGAATGGCCTAAGCCATCCGGCCACACACTGATCGCGCAGGCGAGTTGAAACACGGCGGCCTGAACAACATTTTTGATTATGGAGGAAATTAACTAGAGAGGCGAACAAATAGATTGAAAGGCCCTCCTATCCACTATGCTGTAGTTTCATGACCTTCACACGAACAATTCCGACGAAATCAAAGAATCTGCACGGGCCGTATGTATTCACTATCGGCAGAATGTGGTTTCCGTCAACATACAACATAACATAGTAGACACAGCTGTTGGAAATCCGCTAGCATTGGACCCCTTTTCTCTCCGTTTTCAACTTCTCATCCTCCGCGCTACTTGAAAGCGCAATAGCTAAACAAACAAATCCCAAGTTGTTGATGATTTTGAACAAAAGAAAGGCTTTGACAAGTGTTCAGCCTGCGTACCCTATTGTTCGTTTGCCTGGGTAAGCCTCCAACATTAGGTCTCATTGAACTCACGACGAGGCCGAACGACACGTGATTTGGGAAAAAGGTGGAACAAAGAGTCCACTGAGTATCTAACGCCGAGCAGGAAGATGTTTGTTTCGGCACTTCCCGCCATGACAGGGGGCGCCTTTGTTTCTTTTGTCCTTCATGTCAAGTATCATATCGCCTGGGCGGGGAAACGGCACAAAGGAAGCATTGTGGGTAGATACGCTAAACCTGTAATCAACGTGGGTTTGTTCGGAATGACCGCGATGATAGTTTGTAAAGACAAAGCCCACACCTGATACCCGGAAACTCCATGAACTGGGTCGTTTGGGAACGACAGATTCGAGTTTCAAACCTATATAATGGGCTAAAAATCTCCCTTAATCTGGGCCATAAAGATCTGCTCTCTCCATCACAATTACACTTCGACTCTTTGGCTCAGCACCTAACAACACAAAGTTTTCAATTTAAAATGGCCCTTTACTTTCGATTCGACCGAGAGGATATTCCCGCACGCTTTGGCCGAGACGTGTGCATCTCTTGCACAGATGGCTTTGGACACGCAGTCCCCGGCGTTACAGCCGAGATAACCATTCGCGGTCCCGATGGTTATGTCACAGAAGACGAAATGATGTCCAACGATACGGTACCGATCGGCTTCTGGCATGAGTTCCGCCCTTGGGTGCGTGGAGACTATCACATTGAAGTGACATTCTTTCAGATAAAACCCCAGCGGCGCCGTGCTGAGGTGCATTCTGTCTTGTCCAAGGTTATCAGGGTCCACCGGCGGTAAATCCGCATTGATCAATATGGTGTTGTTCTCTTCACCATACTCTTGCTGGCCCCATTTCCCTGATTTCATCTCCGCCGTACATAGATTACACCCACGTTGATTGATTTAAGTACTTTAGAACGTTTATACACCCCAGAAATTCAATTACCTCTAGTCGCGAGCACCCAGAGTGTACATACTTATGTGAACTTGGCAATAGCTATGACTATATGTACAACTGGACTTGATAAACGACTTGTGTTGTCCTCAACAAATCGAGAGGGGGGCCACGATTGTGGTATGTCTATGGAAATCTCATCAACTCACAAGGCTCACTTATTGATTGTCAACACCACACTACTGTGGCAAAATATGCGTCGAAAGTGAACCTCCCCGTTAAACATAACGATGTGTCAGCGATACACAGCCGATATGTTCCTTAGTCCTCCGTGAGTTGTTTTGCAATCTGCACTTCATTCAGGGTATTGTCTGCGGGGTACTGAAAAGACCGGCTCATTCCCTGACGACGGGCCCCCGATGCTATTTAGAGATATTCGCCCACAAAAGTCCTGTAGTGCTGATGGACCATACATCACATCGACTAACATTTCAAGATTCTCCACCCGATTTTACAGTGTATTCCTCCGGGTTAAGTCCCGGGCTATCAAAGGCGGCCAGACCATCACAGGGCTTCGCCCACATCCGCCCGGCAGAATACGGCGCTAGTACGTCAGTTTAAAGCGGTGAGCGTCCCCCGAGAACTCCCGTTGGCTCGAGCGTCCGGACGACCTTGTCCAAATAATGAGAGGACGAGGTTGCTATCGATGGGATGTATCACGATTAACACGTCGGGTAACACGTAAGGAGTAATATCATCAGCATTCTATAGCCCCACCTTATTCTCCAGGATCTCTATCACGATACCGCCACAGTTTGGGAGGCCGTCGTAGCTAACGCTTGCGGCGGATTGTGGCGTTTTACGACGCCAGCCAATTCTGGGCTGTCAATGCAACGTATGGAGTATTAGGCTCATGAATGACCTGAAGTGATAGATAGCGGGTTGCGGGGCTTGCTGATGTCTTGATACAGTTGGTATCACCGGTCTTTTTTGCGCCAACATAGTCGCTGAATAACACGCTCGGCAAGGGTGCAAGTTAATCTCATAATCTATGTCCATCATTGATCCTCAGTTCCCCCGCAGGGGATTCGGACTCGTCCGGCTAGGATATCCCGTGGTCTGAGCCGGGCGACGGAGGCTTAGGGTTAACTGTGCGAATGGCGACCAACCCCGGGCACGTGGCCAGCCACACAGGAGGTCCATGTCTGCCAACCAGATGCCCAAAAGGGAAATAGCCTGCACTATGATTGGGGTGTTGTGCGTTCATTCAGACCAATAAAGCTTTAGCAAGATGGGAATGCAAGAAACACATGACATCCATGTGGATTTGAGCCCTAATTCGGTGGAATGCTCCAAGTTTGGAAAGGACTCGGATTATGTCTCGAGGGATAGCATCCGGTAGGCACTCGCGTAACCAATTTTGGGTATTTAAGGTCGTGTTCCTGACCTGGGTGGCGTGCATCTTTTTCTTTCCTTCTCTTCATACTACCATCCACCCAAAACTTTCTCCATCCATCTTCGATCGTTGTCGATAAAATCCATCCGACGACTTTTTGTTTCGATCTACATACAACTCGACTTCGTTGCCACCATGTGTCTTCCAAAGCACGCAAACGCTAGCATCAGCACGACTATTGCTTCCTCCGGCCTGATAAATGTAAGCATACTATACATGCATCCTAAATTGACGCACACAACGCTAATCTTCCTTTCTCTGAATAGCACAGCACCCTGCCTGGAACGCTTTGCCCCCGCTGCAAGGCCAACGGCCAAGATTCTTGGGTTTCCAGTGGCCGCAATTGCTCCATCTGTGGATACCAAAACTAATGGTATCTTCACTCAATGTCACGACGCCGCCGCCTCTTTTGCAATACAGTCATGCCTTAAATAGTTGTCATAGAGCCCCTTTTGACAAAGCCAAATACAAAGGCTGCTGAATTTGTCATATAAAATTGTAATCACCGTGAACGTGACTAAAAGTATGTGCTTGCCGGATTACAAAGTTTCCCTGTAGTCATGTGGTATCTTGAATAGCGCCTTTGTTCATCTGTGACTCAGAGAATTCGTCATCGTTTCAAACCCAATAGTCACTGAATATCATGAGACTTATGGCTGTGTGCCATTTCAGTGGGGAACCAAAAACCTCCAGACCCCGTGCTGGTTTTGGCCCATTTGTTACCTGGTTGTTGATTCGGCCTAGCCAATGATCGGGTTAATCTACAACCACACAACATGACAATGTTCAGAAGGTCTTTTATGGCATGCACCCGGACTGTACGCATTCATCGAGCAGCTTTGTACAGAAATAGTGAACAAAATGGATAGTAAGCCCAAAAACACCCTTTAGCGTCGCACATTGAAGCGTGATGGTAAACGTGTTTTTAAACATCCAAATACCAAGGCCATTTCAACTGCATCAAGATTTGCGCATGTTTATTTGATTTTGCAGTAGTCTAGGATTGATGACGTGCGGTTGTGTGGTCGGCACAGCAGGTTGAACGAAATATTTCCTATTTGGGTAAATCTTACACATCGCCCCGGAAACCGTTTCTATGGCACCGGCCCTTCTGAATACGGCCGCTCTGCTCAATTTTTCTGTCAACATTGCCCGTCGATCTATACGGACGGTCTAAAGGAAACATGTTGCGCCGTTTTACTCAGGGACATCAATGCCCCAGAGATCTATTCTGTCACGCTACCACACATGTGTATAGCCATTCAAGAGAAAGGGTTATCCATGTCTTAGGGTTACCAATGATCAAGGCAGCATCAGTCTCCATGTTGGCAATAGATGGCGAGAAGATCGAGCGATTGAGTGTCAAATCCCACAAGCACCTCTATGGACGAGAGGTACGTCTGTAGTCTATTGTTCTAACTCCAAACGCTCACGTAGAACCAACGTTGCTGAATGGCGCCACCACACCAGGACAGTTGTGATGTATAGGGTAATCGACGGCGACGATGTGTTGGTAGCCCGATATCAGGGAAAGGGTCGTGAGATAATGGGATACTTTGATCAATAGACTGCAATGCAGTTGGTGAAATGCAAATCACTGTCGGGGGATAAAATGCCGCGGAAATCATATAAGACGGGGGAGCTGAGGCGCATTGGGTTGGGTTCAGTATTTAAGTGTGGCGTATGTTTGATGGACGTTGCGATCGATTTTCTGGATGAATCGAAATTGATTTAGTGGGAGCGTCATTTTCCGCATGGGATGGTCATTGAAGTCCTCTTGGGGGCATCATTTCAGGAACACTACAATGATGGATTATGAGGTCTTAGTTAACGGTTCAATGGCGACACATCAGGTCAACCAAACAGTTATTTATTCACTAGTGAGCTCTGTCTATGAATGTTGACTGCGTAGAGACAAGCGACTAGGTCTCGGGGCGGTATTCTCGACTACTTCCTAAGAAGTAAGTCGGCGCTGACCTCATCCGTGCGCATCATGCCGTGAGGCGCCACGGAAGGTTCGACGAGCCATGATGGCCACTCGCGGAACATGCTAGACGGGTCTCCATTAGACATAGAGACCCACAACTCTGCCTCAGGTCCGGCACACGCTGGAAGCCGGCACGTGACTTGCCCCCATCATAACCCGCTGTATTTCTAGTTTAGGAACATCAGTTGGAACTCGAGGGCGGGTGCTCAGGCAGACGCATTTACAGGGTGTTATAGAACTCGAGAGAATATATTTAGGGCAATATAGATGCATGATAGGTGTTGTAAGTCCCACTTTCCCACCAAAAAACGTATTTTATAGGTTCTCCAAGTAGTTGTATCCCCTAAACGGGGCACTGTCCGGCGGCTTGAGAGTTGAAAGTTGTGCGAGACCCCCACGCATAAATTTCTCGCTGTTGGCCAGCTTTTCAAATTCTCATTTCTTCTTCTTTTCTTTTCGTCATCACGAATCCGAACGTCTCCCAGCTTTCCGATTTTGCAGTTTACGATCAGCGATATTCATCTATTGTTCCCACTCAATACCATTACCACTCAACCGCGCTTCACGACCAGTTTCTAGTTCTATACCACCTTCACTCTCGACATTTCACACGCCCTTTTCTCCGGATAATCACCTTGTCTTTTGAGTCCCAACCAAACGCATTGCCATTGCCAATACCACAGGTGCCATAGCCAAAGGCCTCCTATCCTAAACTCTTTCTTCACAATCCTTTGCAACTACCATCTCAACATGCCGACCTCGCCGACCAAGAACCTCCCCATCGCCATTGCACAACAGTCTTCCTCCCAGGTCTAGGGTGCCAGCCAGGAAGATGACGCGGCAACTATGGTTGGAGTACCAGATCGGCTCAAAAGTAAGTTCATTACATCAATAAGAGCATGGTAATATAAATGCGAACAGAACATGTTGGACTTGAACTCTAACGATTTCCTTACTTATAGATAAATCCCGAGTTTCCAAGGGTCCCAACGAGGATGAGAACCGGTGTTTGGTGCCCCTCGCGCTTGGCGTCACGGAGGGGATGTGTCTGCCAAGCTACACTTCTTACGCGCGTTTTCTCATGACGCTGCCAACCGGGAAGCTATATTTCGCCGGAATGCTGCGAACTGCCTTTTCGCCGATGTTCACAGTCTTGGCTCGGTATTACACCGAGTGGGTGTCTGGCCAAATAGGCCATAACAAGCTTGTTCTTCCACCACCAGGACCTCTGGTGGTGATCAACGCCGAGGACATCTACAGCCTCGTGGATTCAACTGTACCAACTCGCCGAGCAGCTGTAGATGGCGCCTTGGCATGCGTGGCCGACTGGTGCAATCGCCGGGTTTCGGAGGGTCTTGGGTGGGGTGCGAGCGTCAAGTTGACCATCGCATTACCATCAAATTTCTACCGGACGATGTCAACCAATCGGGGGAGGAATACCACAAGGTACCTCAAACGCATGGGTATCTCGGCAACTGTGATCGCTTCGGCGGAAACGGTCTTGATACCAGTGTTGGAGGATTCCCAATGGCATCTCCTCGTCGTGAGACCCCAGGCGAGGACGCTCAGTCTAGTACACTCAGGGACAGAAGGCAAGCTACCCGGTCTGCTTCTGTGTCTACGTGACTGGCTCAAGAATTACCTCAAAGGCCTCTTTCAAGACACAGACTGGTACGATGTGGAAATCCCAGCGCCAGTAGTGCATCAACAGGAGAGTACTGGTGCTGCCCTCATGTTGAATGGAATCTCGATTGCTCTTGGGTGTGCGCCGATCACATTATACGATCCTCAAGACATCAATTTGTATAGATGGAACCTGGCGTCGGTTCTCGTGAACGGGGGTTTCACCGGGGTATTTGATCTAGGGCATATATAGATGCCATGTATTCCAAACATGCTGGAGTGATATGTTGAATTTACCTACATACATGTTAGATAGTGTTTCAGTTTTAGTGTGCAAAGAGTCCCGTTTTCTCAAACAATTTTATGTACTATGTTCCTGTGCCAATGTCCACCCCGCTGTGGGTGCTACTCCATGGAAACGGCGGGGTCCAACTACCTACCAAGTGGGCACATATTGACGTGATCAAAACAAACAAAATGTAACTCAAAGGTCTGCCACCGTGCTGCGACGCTCACAGCACAGGGTTTGTTGAGGCTGTAGAGAAAGCCTGTGTGCTGCTTGATCGACTCGGTACCCGACTTTGGATACTTCCCGAGAAAGAGGGGCAAAGGACCTTGAAAGTCTGTTCACGTAGGAGTTGGGCGGATGGTACTAGCCGGGCCCTGGTACGATCGCTTTGTCCGTGGCAGGACCTACACATAACGCCTTCAAGGCCGAGTTCTCTACGTTGGTTTGAGATCGTACAGTGTACAAAGTACAGGTCACGAAGCGTGTGGACAACCTACCACCCTCTAGACCACGGTATTGAGGACCGAAGACAATTCTGGAGACTACAGACCATTTAAATTAGCGATTTGTGATTGGTTGCCCATAGTAATCACACACAAAAAATCCAGATTAGCGGAAGTAAAGACTGCGTGAGGTACGTTGCCCTCGCACCTATTCTGTTGACCTATCCAATGGAGTAATGGAGGTCATGGATCTAATCTCTGCCATTACCACATGACAATACATCAGTGTCCCGTAGATTGACTTTGATCTGCAAAAAGGGGATTGCGTTTACGCCTTGGAGCTAATATGCCACATGTCCGGCGCCGAAGATGTCAAACACACGTGCAAGGATGTTAATGTTTTTGCGTGTGCCATTCGGTGACCATGCTTACCGTCCTGTTCTTATATGAGCACACGCTACTTCTGCAGCGTATAGCATTTAGACAGAGGAAAATTTCAGTGGCTGGCTGTAAAAAGAGTGCACGATGGTTAGCTATCGTTATCGCACAAGAGACATAACCAACAGAACTGAATGTAGAAAATGCGACATCTAAACTTCAGACTATCGGGAAAATGGCCGACATCTACATGGGCATGTGACGAGAAATGGCCCTCTTCATGTCACCTGGTAGTTATCATGCTTAATGAATGTGTTCTGCGGCATTTCACTTGCATATTAAAGTCCGTTGTCGCGTGCTTGGAAACACTGGTTCTCGGAGCCTTCAATGTCGAAGACAACCAAGTGTACAAATTATGATCTCCGTTTAATGCTTTGATTTGAATCCGGAGTCATGGCCTTTGGTGCCCTTATTGTGACTTGATTCGTTTATAGACACTGCTGTGACAACTATGGTGCTTACAGCTACGTATGCCGTTTCCAGTACCCATGTGAGCACCGTCTATTGGGGCTTGAAACGGAAACTCAGAGCCCATAGCTGATCCTGATTTAACTCAATCTCGTTCTAGTTGGTCAATGAATGGTGCTTCTCCAACGATGTACTTTCAACCAAGTTGACACAACAACGCCAAAGTGAAACGCCCTTCCCGGTAGATGACACTTCACTACCCAGAGGAATTGCATTTAGATATAATGTATGCCTGATGATAGCCAGTAGCTGTCAAGGCTACGTCCATGCCTTTTAGCGAAACGTGGTTTAGCCAGTTTTGTTGCACGAGTGTTCGCTTCGTGTGACTGGCGGGGACTTTATCCCTTGTGTCCAGGGGTATGGCATGACGTTGAAATAAGGTTCGGTCTGAGCCAGGGTCCAAGATGATCGGTCCTTCGCATACCCGACGCATTTAATATGTACGTACATACATGCGTATGTACAATATCTTGGCAACTAACATCCTACTTGGCCCTTTCGTCGTGGGGGAAGCAAATGTTCGATCGCATCAATCGATATTAAAGTCGAGAGAGTCATGGGACCATTGTTTTCGCTGGTGTCGTTACAGTGCACCATGGCTGCGGTTAACATATTTGACCAACATCATAATTCCAATGACTCTGTGCGGCCTAATAACATGACTTTTCGTCGTGATAGGGGGTCCCATGGCGTTATTGCCGGTGGGGGACTTTGTCTCACTTTGGATTTGGGCAGGTACAAACCCATCAACAGGGTCCAAAGATGCCAAGGCCCGTTGACATCCACAGGGCGCGGCCAAACGTTAAGGCTGGCTTCATTGATATTCATAAGACCCAACCAGGTGTTTAAAACATTGTTCATCCATCACTTCACGATTCAGTCAGCTTTTGCGCCAAAGTATCACAGACCAAAAAAACGATATTATTGCACAACAACTTCATCTACTCCAACAATGGGAAATAAACCGCCAGCAGTTTATCCACAGTAAAATAATGGTTCCACACATGGGGAGCTTCCAGAAGGCACATCGCGAACGGCCCTTTTTACTCATAGGGGCCGATGCAGTCATGGCCGTCGATCTCAACCCACTCTTTGCACCACTCGCACTCGTAGTAATCGTTGCTCGACTGGTTCACGCCGGGACCGGAAATGGGGTTAACCTCGACGCTGTGAGCGGCAGCGGAGGAATCTCCGACGGAAGTCTGTATAATGGCGTTTAAGTTAGGTATTGCAAAGTAGGTCAATCTTCAAGTCGACACTCACAGTTGTCTGGGCAGTAAAGCACATCTTGATTCTATGTTGCGTGGGTTTTGGAAGTGGGGAGGATGAAATATTAAAGTTGAAATATTGAAGTTGAAGTAGTCGTGATGGTCAGAGTTGTTGGATGAACGGAGACAAAAAGACAAGAGATGAAGCAAAACCATAGAGTTTAAATAGCTGTGTTGACAGGTTACTGATCGGTGCCTCAGCGGACAGCTACAGTGCGTCTACCGTTGCATCATGTTTGCTGGTCACTACGAGATGTTTGTTTACCACTGCATCATGAAAAGACTTCTATGCGATTCTACTCGTCTCTCAAGCCGCGGCTATGGATACCCGTAAATGCCTATTCAGAGAAATTCCATAAAATAGATAATTGAAGATGACAAATGAATGTGTTTTGTCAGAATGATCTCTTTGCTTTAGTAATCCTCATGTTCAGCTGTATTTCAATTGGAGCAGGCGCGGTGTAACGATCTCTCTGTTACGGTTTTGTCAAGAGCTATTGCATTAGTCCCAAATCGACATATCCAAACACACTCGCTCCTTCCGCCGACGTAGAGACGCTAAGGTATACCTATTATACAGCCATGTGATACAGAAAGTTCGGGTTCGGCTCTTTCCTAACATTCATTCACGCAGTTTGATTGTCAAAGAACCTGCTGATGGCTCTCGTGATTTTTGACTGATACTGAACGAAGACTGGAATGATAGCATTGAGTCCAGAAAGCTCCGGTACGGCATATATGCGCGTTCAGTATATCTTTGAGACGCTACACGAGGTCTCCGTGACTGTAGCTCTCCGTTCTGATCGAAATCCAATGGGAATCATTCGGTTTTGAAAGATATACTCACATTACACGGCAGACATACCGACTAACTGATTGCCATGGAAGAAAAGTTTATTCGGTGTATTACCATTCTAATGAAGTATAGCCAGAGGTTTTTGATTACTTTCAGATATCTACAGCTTATAATCTGCCTTGGTGTGATATGTAGTTAAGTGTAGAATGTTTCACGGGCCTTTTTCGTGCAACTTAGGCAGCGATGTCACCAGCCTACTGGCACACGATTGGGTTTAGGTTAATGCTT